>LZPO01097110.1:660893-672563 GCA_001675575.1 Neotoma lepida
GTTCTTGGTCACCTAAGCAGTGTTGTGTGGGTTCCGTATCATAGAGTAGGCCTTAAATCAAATCAGATCTTGGTTGACTACTTCTCAAGCTTTGTGCCGCCATCACCTTAGCGTATCTTACAGGCAGGACCCAGTTGCAGATTAAAGATTTGAAGCTGGGTTGGTATTTACAATTCTCTTATGGTAGTCTGTGAGTACCTTCCTGTACCAAAGATGCTAGAATGTAAGGGTGAAGGCTTTATGTAGGCAGCAGCTCAACTTCTCCATTTTCAATGAATTGTGTATATAGGTGTTGTGTTCTGCAATGGGACCTTACTGTCAGTTTGTGGAGAGTGACTCAAGGTTTTGGCAACAGCCTGGGCTGTTTGGGGCCCTTTTAGCCAACAGCTCAATTAGATGTAGTCCAATCCCAGTACTGGAAACTTCATTTGGAGACAAGAGATAGCCAACTGGGACTCTGTCTCCCCCATTATTGGGCAATTTCATTTAGATCTGCCTTTATATACATACATATTTTAGGAAACTTCTACAACTGTATTGTTTCCATACTACCCCTCAAGTGGCCCTTAATTTTAGCTGTCTCCTTATTCCCTCCCTAGTGCCCCTTCCCATCCTCCTCCTCCATTGATCTTTTCATTCCATCCCTCCCATCCATCCATAACTATTCTATTTCTCTTTCATAACGAGATCTATCTGTCCTCTCTAGTCCCTTACTCTAAATCTAACCTCTGTGATTCTACAGATTCTAGCCTGGTTATCATTGACTTAATAACTACATATAAATAAACACATACCATTTGTCTTTCTGGGTCGGGTTACCTCCACTCAGGATGATTTTTTTCTAGTTCCATCCATTTACCTGCCAATTTTATGATTTCATTCATTTTAATGACTGAGTAACACATTTTCTTTATCCATTTTTCTGTTGAATGACATCTAAGTTGTTTCCAATTTCTGTCTATTATTAATAGAACAACAACGAACATGGTTGAGCAAATGTCTCTGTGGTAGGATGAAGCATCTTTTGCCCAAGAGTTGGTATAGCCGGATTTTAAGGTAGATTGATTTCCGTCTTCCTGAGGAATCACCACACTGATTTCCATAGTGACTGTACAAGTTTGCACTCCCACCAGCAATGGAAGAGTGTTCCCTTTACTCCACATCTTTGTCAGCATGAGCTGTCATTTGTTTTATTGATATTAGCCATTCTGACAGATGCAAGATGAAATCTCAAGGTAGTTTGATTTGCATTTCCCTGATGGCTAAGGATGTTGAACATTTCTTTAAGTGTTTCTCAGCCATCTGAATTTCCTCTTTTGAGAATACTCTGTTTAGTTCTGTACCCTAGTTTTTAATTGAGTTACCTGTTTTCTTGATATCTAGTTTTTTTTTAGTACTTTATATATTTTATGTATTGTGCCTTTATCAGATGTGTAGTTGGTAAAACTCTTTTCCTATTCTGCAGGCTGCCACTTTGTCCAAATGATGTTGTCCTTTGCCAGTTCTGTGAGGTTCCATTTATTGATCTTGGTGCCTGTGCTAGTGGTGCTCTGTTCAGAGTCTTTTCTGATGACAATGAGTTCAAGACTCTTCCCCACTTTCTCTTCTATCAGGTTCAGTGTATCTGGTTTTATGTTGAGGTGTTTGTTCCTTTTCAAGTTGAGTTTTGTAGGGAGAGATAAGTATGGTTCTATTTGGATTATTCTACATGCAGCCATCCAGTTGAAGATGGATCTCCAACCATTCATTGAAGGTGTTGTCCTTTTTTCCAGTGTGTATTTCTGGCCTGTTTATTAAAAATCAGGCGTCCATAGGTATGTGGATTCATGTCTGGGTTTTTGGTTTGATTCCATTGATCAGCATGTCTGTTTTTAATGCCAACACCGTGTTGTTTTCATTACTCTAGCTTTGGAGCACAATTTGAAACTGGGGGTTATTGCACCTTGTACAGTTCTTTTGTTTTTCATTATTGTTTTAGATGTCCTTTAAAAGTAAATTTCTGTGAAGTATTATCTTGAAGTTTTGATAGGGATTGCATGGAATCTGTAGATTGCTTTTGGTAGGGTGGCCATTTTACTATATTAATCTCACCAATCTATTATAGAGATCTTTCCATCTTCTGATACCTTCTTTAACTTCTTTCTTCAGTGTCTTAAAGTTTTTATCATGCAAATCTTTCAATTGCTTGGTTAGAGTTATCACAAGATATTTTTTTGAGATGGTTAGAGTTATCCCAAGATATTTTTTGAGACAAATTTGAAAGGTATTATTTNCCTAATTCTTTCTCAGTCTGTTTGTCATTCATATATAGAAGGGCTACTGATTTTTGTGAGTAAATTTTGTATCCAGCTGCTTTGCTGTAGGATCCCTGGGAATGCTTGCTGGGGATGGGGGACGGGAAAAAGCAACGAGTAGGGGAAGGAAGTTTGGAGGGGAAGTCTGCATGATTCTGGAGAAAGGGATGGTGTGGGTGGAGGCTGCCACAGGTGTTCTGCTACAGAGCTTGGAATAAGACTTGGGGATTGTTTTTGGAGAAGCAGAGGGAGAGGTGAAGATCTACAGTTAGCATATCTGCTTCCCTAGGCAGAGTGGCCTGTGGGTTCCCAGGGAGTGGCAGCTGGAGTCAGAGTCTGGAATAAAACAGTGGGGAAGAGGGAGTTAGGAGGGGAAGGTCTGTGTGATCCACTAGAGATGGGGGCAGTGAGGGAAGGAGGCTGCAGCAAGTTGTCTGCTACAGAGCTGGGTATGGGATTGGGGTACTGGATCTGGAGGAGCTGAGGAAGAGGTGATGATCCACAGTTAGCCTACCTGATTTTCTGGTCGGAGTGTATACTTAACACTTTAATTAGTAGACTGCAAAACCAGAGCATCCTCCATAGTGAGGGTGGCTCTCATCCAATCTATTGAAGGCCTTAAGAGAAAATAGATGGAAGACCCCAAAGAGGGAACCCCACCTGCAGATGGAGCATCACTGCCGAGCTGAAACATCAGCTCTTCCTGCAGACTGTAGACCATTCTATCCATAATTGCACAAGTCTGTTCCTTCAAATCCCCCGTCTTTGAGTGGGAAGAACATGAGGATGAAAAATGAGAAGACACCAATGCTGATTCCCTGATTTGAACAAGACAGTTGAAAACACGAATGTTACACCATGTCCCATGATAAGAGCAATTATTATGTGGATGTTACAAAGAAAACAAAATGAAGAATGTCACAGGAAGATTTTTAAGTGGAATAGGATTCCAAAGTTAAGTGGAATCCTGTTTACTTTCTTAACTAACACCAGAAAAATCCCCTTTCTGACGATGCTGCTGACTCTGGTGAGTGTGTATGATATCACACTCCACCATAGCCTGACTCAACTAAGAAACAGAAGTGTGGTGTGGTCCCGTGGCTGGAATGTTCCTTACAGTCCCAGACTTGGGCTGAGATGAACTCCCCACTTAGGCACCCTCTCTCCTTGTCTCCCCTTTATCTGCCTAAACCTTATTCAGCATCTGTGGATCTGCGCTAGTCTCTGTCTGTGTTTATATCTCTATCTACATCACATGCCTGCCTATCCACGCCCCATGTGATCTATAGCTGTGCACACTGTCATGACTGCACCCTGCGTCTCCACCCACAGCTGCTTCACTGAAAGGCATAGGCTTCTCTGCTTCTCAGGGGAGCCCTTTGGCACAGGTTCTTTTCCTTAGTGTGCTGGGCTCCCTCTTCCCGGAGCTTCCATATACTTTCTCTTTAAATCTGTCTGTTTTACTTTATTAAACTTCCAGGGTTTTATGCTCTCAGGGAGTGCTTATTCATCTAGAAATAATATTTCTTAGAATTCCTTCTAGTCTTGTTAATCTTCTTAGCCTTAGTTTGCTTTTATCCTTATGGTAAAGACAGAAACCCATTCTATTTTTTTCTTTCATCCTCCACTCTCTTTGAATTGTTGTATATATTCCAAAATAAATTCAGCCAGTGCAAACCCAAGGTGACCCAGCTGTAGACCACAGAGCCACAGTTGGAGACTTGTAGGTTTGTATATACTTCCCACTGGACACTGAAGACACTAGAGCCTCAGTCTGGACACTGCTAGACACTAGGGCCTCAGTCTGTAGGCTGAGAGAGGGGTCTGCTGGGTCTGAGGCAGGTGGCAGGTGGAGGCTTTGCTTTCAGTGTGGGTTAGGAGTGTGTCCTGTTTGTTATCTGGAAACAGATGCTTCTGATGAGAAGCTGTCTGTGAGGAGGCTGTTGGTGGAAGTGAGCTGTGAAGTTCAACAACAGCTCCAGCCTGTGCGACAGGGCTGATTTATGACTTGTGGTTTTGGTGGTGGGGACTGTGTGTCAACTCACAGGTCGAAGGGGTCCAGGGACCACAAGCCTGTCACGTGGCTCTAGTGGATAGATTTCTGCAGTGTAGTGGTTCAGGATAAACTGAAACTCCTAAAACAAGGGTGGGGGGAGTCTTGGGAGACATGGGGTGCATGGGAGGAATGGAAGGAATGGGAGACATGTTCTGGGTGCAGGTGTATGAGCTCACATGGCAGGGCTAGGTCTGTACTCCACGAGCCTTGGCTTTTTATGCTGGACAAGGACCTTGAGCATCACTGTATGCTTTCCATAGGACCTTCTAGCTTGAGAAAAGCTGCAATGAACCAAACAACACAGACTCTCAGGAGAGGTCATGGGGCTTGGGCTTTGGGTTGTAGCATCCCACATTCCCTCTGGCACCTAGTGGCTTGTGGATAGGCTCTGCTGCAAACACAAAACAAGAAAGGAAACTAGGAGCCATTGCTTGTGGACAATGAGGGTAGTGATGTTATTCTTCTAGATGGCCTAGAATGCTGGGCTGGGTAGTCTCAGGGCAGCTGTGAAGCCAGTGCCTCCTTCCCTAATGTCATTAGTTTGTTCATTCATTCTGTCTTTTATTCATTCATCTACCTCTCTGGTTCTCCTGAGTTTGGATGTGTACTCTTTGCCCTCTGGGCCCTGGAGCCAGAGTAGGAAGCAGATGAACAGATGAGAGAGAGAGGTTAGTGTTAGAGGTGATGCCAGGGAATAAAGAGGTCACTGGAACCTTGATAAGGGAGGTGGTGTGGGTGCTGGTTCTTAAAGTGTGGGGGCCTCAGGGGTAAGCAAGACCTGTAGTTTTAAAGTTACTCAGGTCTCTAGGTCAGTGGGCTAAAGGATTGAATTTAAGGGTTGCCTTAACAGATGGGTACTTTGAGAGGACCATGTTGACCTGTGGGGCACATATAGAACAGGAGTTTAGGGGACATGGCTTAAGGCTGGTGTTCTCCATGGGTGGCCTGTGGGGACAGTGGACAATGCTCTGGGGAGAGTGTGATGTTGGAGTGGAAGTCTCTGGAGTCTTGTTGGGTGGCTTGGCAGGTGATTGTTGCTGCTGGACCACAGAGAGGAAAAGAATATCCTCAGAGAATCAAGAGGAGAAGAGATCTGGCATGTCTATCGTGGGAATGGGAGGCTATGCCTTGGAATGGGGGAGGTGTACCTGTGATTCTAAACCCAGGGACATGTTAGGAGCCTCACAGATGTCCCTGCTGAGAGTATGTGTTAAATACATGTTGAAATCTGGGGTCAGAATAGGATGCTCACAGGGAAAGTGGGGCAAGAGCTCTGCTGCACTTAGGGAAGTTAGTTGGTTTCATAGAACTAGGGATAGCATGATGTTCACTGTGGGGTCCTGGATGCTTGGGAAGAATTAGGGCTATATGGGCTATTTGTACCCCAACAGCAGACAGAGGTAAGGAAGGGTAGGGAAAGCTGGAGTTGGGGTATGTCTTAGTTGGGGTTCCTATTGTTATGATGAAATACTGTGACCAAAAGCAAGTTGGGGAAGAAAGGATTTATTTGGTTTACACTTCCACATTGTAGCCCATCAATGAAGGGAGCCGGGACAGGAACTCAAGCAGGGCAGGAACCTGAAGGCAGAAGCCAATGTAGAGGCCATGGAGGAGTGCTGCTTACTGACTTGCCTCCCATGGCTTGCTCAGCCTGCTTTCTTCTAGAACCCAGGACCACCAGCCCAAGGCTAGCACCATCCACAGTAGGCTGGGCCCTCCTACATCAGTCACTAATTAAGAAATTTCCTTACAGGACTGCCTACAGCCTGATCTTATGGAGACATTTTCTTAATTGAGGTTTCCTCCTCTCAGATGACTTTAGCTTGTGTCAAGTTTGCATGAAAGGATCCAGCACAGAGGCAGAGTCAAGGTCCTGAGTCCCCATGAAGACCTGCCATCATGACATTTACAGCAAGCTGGTGGCCTTGGAGGACCTGAGTCTGTAGTTCTCTGGGTAGACTGAAGAAAGCAAGTGGGATCTGCTGAGAGAGTGAAGAAAGACAAAGAAGAGCAAGAGGAGGAGTACTCTGGGTGTTCACAGGAGCCTGGATACCTAGAAGGTTGGGATAGGGCAATGGGGGAGAGAGAGACAGANNAGAGAGAGAGAGAGAGAGAGAGAGAGAGAGAGAGAGACAGAGAGAGAGAGAGACAGAGAGAGAGAGACAGAGACAGAGACAGGGAGACAGAGAGAGAATTTCAGGTCCCTTTTCACCTCTGGTGTTACATTTCATGGTCTGTGGATACATCTCTTGGTCTATCCTCATGACCAGCAGCATAGCCTCTGGCTTTGATATCACAGCATGTGGTATCATGTCTTCTACAGTCTATCATGAGGACTCCTGTGGTCGCACTCATGGTCACTTGGAACCCTTGCCTCAAGGCCCTTCAGTCAATCTCATCTGGGCTTTGTCCACAATAGGTCCCAGGCCCATAAGTTCAAGATTTAGGACAAGGATACCTCTGAGGGCCATGGTTTAAACACATACAGGCACCCCACTTTTGATGGCTTGAGCAGAAAATATGAGGTTCACACCAAGGCCAAAACGTGAAATGTGAGACCACAGTGCATTGAGATGTGAATTGTGTTCATAGATGCTAATAGGATCCAAGACTGCATGAGTTCACTAAGTGAGAGGAATAGCCAGAATGGTGACAGGAAGGTACTGTCTCTTCATGCACCCTTGCTCCTGATCCTCCCATGGTAGAGGATAGGGTAAGGGGGTGGAAGAATATGTCTGAAATTGAGATCCTTCCCATGTTATATGTTATATGTATAAGAAATGAGTCAGGCTGGGCGGTGGTGGCGCATGCCTTTAATCCCAGCACTCGGGAGGCAGAGGCAGGTGGATCTCTGTGACTTTGAGGCCAGCCTGGGCTACTGAGTGAGTTCCAGGAAAGGCGCCAAAGCTACACAGAGAAAC
Source organism: Neotoma lepida (assembly GCA_001675575.1). Classification (NCBI taxonomy): domain Eukaryota; kingdom Metazoa; phylum Chordata; class Mammalia; order Rodentia; family Cricetidae; genus Neotoma; species Neotoma lepida. The sequence continues at coordinate 668,165 of LZPO01097110.1, forward strand.
CCTGTCTCGAAAAACCAAAAACAAACAAACAAACAAACAAACAAACAAACAAACAAACAAAAAACCACAAACAAAAAAGAAGAAATGAGTCAGGATTTCTTCTCAATGGAGACTGTAAAAGCCAGAAGAGACTGGACAGACCTCTTGCAGACTCTAAGAGACCATAGATGCCATCTCATACTACTATACCCAGCAAAACTTTCAATTACCATAGATGGAGAAAACAAGATATTTCATGACAAAGTCAAATTTAATCAATATTTGTCCACAAATCCAGCTCCTCAGAAGATACTAGATGGAAAACTCCAACCCAAGGAAGTTAGCTATACCCATGAAAACACAGGCAGTAGAAAATCCCACACCAGCAAAATTCAAAGAAAGGAAATACACACACACACACACACACACACACACACACACACACACACACACACACACTACCACCACCACCACCAACAACAACAACAATAAAAACAACAACAACATCAAAAAATAATAAGAATTAACAGTCACTGGTCATTAATATCTCTCAGTATCAATGGACTAAATTCACCCATAAAAAGACAGGATAACAGAATGGATACAAAAACAGAATCCATCCTCCTGCTGCATACAAGAAACACACCTCAACATCAAAGACAGACATTATATCAGCACAAAGGGTTGAAGAATATTTTCCAATCAAATGGACATAGGAAGAAGAAGCAAGCTGGTGTAGCTATCCTAATATCTAACAAAATAGACTTCAAACCCAAATATTTCATATTCATCAAAGGAAAAATCCACCAAGATGTTGTCTCAATTCAGAACATCTATGCCCCAAATACAAGGGCACCCACGTTTGTAAGAAACATTACTAAAGCTTAAATCACATACCAAACCCCACACATTAATAGTGGGAGACTTCAGAACCCCACTCTCACCAATGGACAGTTCATCCATGTGGAAACTAAACAGAGAAATAATGGAACTAACAGATTTTATGGCTCAAATGGACCTAACAGACATCTACAGAAGATTTCACCCAAACACAAAAGAATATACCTTCTTCTCAACACCTCATGGAACCTTCTCCAAAATTGACCACATACTCAGTCACAAAACAAGTCTTCACAGATATAAAAAAAATTGGAATAACCCTCTGTTACCTTTTTAAAAATTAATTTAATTTATTTATTTTACATCCTGACCACAGCCTTCCCTCCCTCCCCTCATTCTGTAGTTTGTGCTGTTGTTGAACTCCATCTTTAATCTATGGTGATCTGGTAAGATACAGGGGGTTGACCACACAAAGACTCAACAAAGAAAGAGAATTACAGACCAATCTCCCTCATGAACATTGGTGCAAAAATACTCAATAAAATATTGGCAAACCAAATCCAAGAACACATCAAAAACATCATCCACCATGATCAAGTGAACTTCATCCCAGAGATGCAGGGATAGTTCAACATAAGAAAATCTAACAATGTAATCTGCCACATAAACAAACTGAAAGAAAAAAAAAACCAAATGATCATCTCATTAGATGCTGAAAAAGCCTTTGACAAAATCCAACACCCCTTCATGATAAAAGTCTTGGAGAGATCAGGGATATAAGTAACATACCTAAACATGATAAAGGCAATTTACAGCAAGCCAACAGCCACCATCAAATTAAATGGAGAGAAACTCAAAGCAATTCCACTAAAATCAGGAACAAGACAAGGCTGTCCACTCTTTCCATATCTATTTAATATAGTATTCAAAGTTCTAGCTAGAGCAATATGACAACAAAAGGTGATCAAGGGGATATTAATTGGAAAAGAAGTCAAAGTATCACTATTTGCAGATGATATGATAGTATACATAAGTGACTCCAAAAATTCTATCAGGGAACTCCTACAGCTGATAAACACCTTGAGCAAAGTAGTTGTATATAAGATTAACTTAAAAAAAAGTAGCTCTCTTACATGCAAACGATAGAAGGACTGAGAAAGAAATCAGGGAAACAACACCCTTCACAATAGCCGCAAACAATATAAAATATCCTGGGGTAACTCTGACCAAGCAAGTGAAAGACCTGTATGACAAGAACTTCAAGTCTTTGAAGAAAGAAATTAGAGAAGATATCAGAAGATGGGAAGATCTTCCATGCTCATGAATAGGTAGGATTAACATAGTAAAAATGACCATCTTATCAAGAGAAATCTACAGATTCAACATAATCCCCATCAAAATTCCAACACAATTCTTTACAGACCTTGAAATACAATACTCAATACTCAAATACAATACTCAACTTCATATGGAACAACAACAACAACAACAGAAACCCAGGATAGCTAAAACAATCTTGTACAATAAAACAACTTTCAAAGATATTACCATCCCTCATATTATTATATTTATTGAGGCAAATCCCACGTAGATTAGCTAGCAATCAAGATAGTTTTATTTTGGGGATAACTTACAGAATGAGGGAGCGATCAGATACAGGAATCAGGAGAAAGAAGACACAATCCAGCAGAGAATTCTGGCTTGGTCTCCAGTCTGGCATCCAAGACCGTGAGAGATCCAGAAGCAGAAGGAGAAGGAATAGTCATGTAGGTACCTTGATTCTTAAGGGGCTCCCCCTGAGCCACACCCTAGGGGGAGGTCTTAGGCAGGTGTAACAGTTACCTGTCGTCACTGTAGGGGCGGTGTCCCAAGGCCAAAGCTGAAACAGCTATCCAATACACCCTCATTTCAAGCTCTACTACAGAGCTCTAGTAATAAAAAAGCATAGTATTGGTATAAAAACAGACACATTGATCAATGGAATTGAATAGAAGACCCAGACATAAATCCACACACCTATGGACACTGATTTTTGACAAACCAAAACTATACAATGAAAGGAAAGCATTTTCAACAAATGGTGCTGGTATAACTGAATGTAGAAGAATGCAAATATATCCATATCTATCACCCTGCACAAAACTCAAGTCCAAGTGGATCAAAGACCTCATGTAAGTTCAGTTACAATGAACCTGATAGAAGAAAAAAAGGGAAATAGCCTTGAGCACATTGGCACAGGAGACAATTTCCTGAATAGAATACCAGTAGCACAGAAACTAAGATTGACAATTAAATGGGACCTCATGAAGCTGAAAAGCTTCTATAAGGCAAAGGATACTATCAATAGTATAAAATGGCAGCCTACAGAATGAGAAAAATATCTTCACCAACCCCATATCCAACAGAGGGTTGATTGCTAAAATATATAAAGAATTCAATAAACTAGATATTAAAAAAACAAATAATCCAATTAAAAAAGGGTATAGATTTAAACAGAGAATTCTCAACAGAAGAATCTCAAATGTCAGAGAAATACTTAAAGAAATGTTCAACATCCTTAGCCATCAGGGAAATGCAAATCAAAACTCTGAGACTCTGAGATACCGTCTTATACCTGCCAGAATGGCTAAGATCAAAAACATAAATGACAGTTTATGCTAAAGAGGATGTGGAGCAAGAGGGGACATTCCTCCATTGCTAGTGGGAGTGCAAAGTTATACAGCTGCTTTCAAAATCAATATGGTGGTTTCTCAGAAAATTAGGAATCAATCTACCTCAAGATCCAGCTATACCACTCTTGGACATATATCCAAAGGATGCTCAATCATACCATAAGGACACTTGCTCAACTATTTCATAGCAGCTTTATTTGTAATATTCAGAACCTGGAAACAACCTAGATATCCCTCAATCCAGGAATGGATAAAGAAAATGTGGTACATTTACACAATGGAGTATCACTCAACTGTTAAAAACAATGACATCAGGGAATTTGAAGGCAAGTGGATAGAACTAGAAAAAATCATCCTGAGTGAGGCAACTCAGACCCAGAAAGATAAACATGGTACGTACTCACTCATAAGTGGATAGTAAAGTAAAGGATAACCATGCAACAACCCACAGATCCAGAGAAGCTAGGTAGTAAGGAGGGCCCAAGGAGAAATACATGGATCTCCCTGGGGATGGGAAATTGAGGAGATCACCTGGATGGACTGAGGGTGGATGGGGATGGGAACCTGATGGATTGGGTTCTAGGGTGTTTGGAGGGGGAGAGCACTGAAAGAGATGACTGGAAGGGGGTGCTTTTCAGAGTCAGGTAGAAAGTCAAGTGAAACTCCCACGAATCTACACAAGGACCCCAGCTAAGACTTCTAGCAACAGTGGATATGTAGACTAAACTGAATGTCTCCTGTGGTCAGATTGGTGACTACTCCAATTGTCATCAGAGAGCCTTCATCCAGTAACAGATGGAAACAGATGCAGAAACCCACAGCCAAACATTAGGCTGAGCTTGGGGAATCCTGCTGAAGAGAGGGAGGAAGAATTGTAGGTGCCAGAGGGGTCAAGGACATCCCAACTC
>LZPO01097110.1:672628-702938 GCA_001675575.1 Neotoma lepida
GTCTGAACCAACAGCCAGGGGGTCTGCATGGGACCAACCTAAGCCCTCTACATATATGTGACAGTTGTGTAGCTTGGTCTACTTGTGGGACTCCTAACAATGGGAGCAGCGGCTGTCCCTAATGCTTTAACTGGTTCTTGGGAACCTATTCCTCACACTGGATTGCCTGCCCAGCCTAAATACAAGGGGATGTGCTTAGTCTTACTGCAACTTGATATGCCATGATATGCCCAGGGGAGGCCTGCCCCTTTCTGACCAGAAACAGTGGAGTGGATTGAAGGGGAACAGAGGGGAGATGGGGGAGAGAATAGGAAGAGAGGAGGGAGGGGAGGCTGCTCTCAGGATGTAAAATAAAAAAAGAAATAAATAAAAGAAATGAGTCAGGGTTTCATTTAGACTCAGCATCACACCAAAGATGTTTGCTGATGCCTTAGTATGCTTGGGTGCCTACAAAAATATACCTTAAACCAAATGGCTCATAAATAACAGAAATGTACTTCTTATTCTGAGGCTGAAGGTCTGAGACAAAGGTTCCAGCAGTTTCCGCATGTTACAGAACTAATTTCCATATTTAATTATAGCTCTGTTTCACTGTGTCTTGGAAAAGGGTCTTCTTGAGTTGTTTGGCAAAGACATTAACCCCAATTATGAGGACTCTGTCTTCATGATCTCATTACCTTCTGATACATTGAGGTAAGGATATCAGCATGAATTTAGGAGACATACCCACTCTACAGCGGGTAACAAGAGGTGATATTTACTGCATGTTGTCTAATACCAAGCTCTTTTTTGAGTCCCTTTCATATTTGATTTCATTGACCCTCCCACCTGAGTTTAGGTAGGTGTGTACTTTCAATGTTTATGATGGAGGAAGTGGAAATACAGGGATCCAGGGTCTTGTACATGTAGTAAGATGAAGATGAAGATGTACATGTATCCAGAACACATAGAAGAATTTGTATATGGAATAGTCCCTGTCTTAGTCACTGTTCCATTGCTGTGAAGAGACATCATGACCATGGCAATTTTTATAAAAGAAAGCATTTAATTGGGGTTTGCTTACAGTTTCAGAGGTTAGTCCATTATCATCAAGGTAGGGAACATGGCAGCACGCAGGTTGACATAGTGCTGGAGAAATATCTGAGAGTCTATATCCTGATCCTTAGGCAGAAAGACAGAGAGACTCTGGACATGACATGAGCTTTTGAAACCTTCTAATCCAATCAGAGAGTTCTGCTCCTTGGTGACTATGTATGCTACTATGTGAGCCTGTGGGGGACCAGTTTCATTCAAATGACCACAGTTCCCATTCCTGCTGCCTAAGGCCCTGGTGTGAGTTTGTGTGCCCTTGAGTTGGTATGTACATGCAGACATGCATATCTTTCTGTGTTATCACGCATATGTGCACAATGTGTTTGAGGGACTGTGATGCGAACACATGCATGTGTATGCATCCATACTTCTGTGTATGTGTGAAGTCAATTGTGTGTTTAGGGTCGGAGGAGAGTGTCTAAGTTCACTGAACAGTTTTCCTCAGTATAACCCTGACACCCCTCCTGAGTAGCCTCTCCACTGTTTGCTTCAGACTCCATGTGCTTTGACCTGAGTTTATTCAGAACATGGAAATAAAAATGCAGAAGGCAGGTGGGGTGAACCATGGCATGTTTATGGGATGATGGGAGCTTGCAGGGTGGCAGGAGATAGTGAGGAGTAGGGCTAGGGCAGCACATCACCTGATTTGCCTATAGCCAAGGATGCCAGTCATTTTGTGTCTAGGAGGCTGGGCGGAGAGCAGGGCCTTGGGAGGAGGGCCTGGAGCTTCTCTCTGCGTAGAAGATATCCTCTTTGTGGGCTTCACATTGAGGGAAAGCATTTTTTTTCTGTAGTTGCAGTATATATTGCTGTCCTTGTCTATTTCACCTGCAAGAGAGCCCTGGGGTCATATAGGGGCTGTAGTCTGAGAAACAGGGCAGGGCCCAGAAGCTAGAATAGGGCACAGAAGCTGGACAGTGACCATGCACCGCCCCCTCCCTTAATTATGGGTGTATCCCCCAGCCCCATCCCAGCCACTCCAGAAATGCTGAAGGGTTTCAGGATGTCCCTGTGAGGGCATCTTACATGCCCCCACCAGGGAGGGTTGAGAAGGAGGTGGTAGGAGGCCCACCTTGATGAAAGTGACAAAGCCACTGTAGAGCAGTGTGAGCAGGAAGAGAGCCACGAAGGTGCATAGTGTAGGCCACAAGCCAGTCTCCTCATCTAGGTCCATGTAGTCGCTTTGCTCCTCCCTGATGCACAAGTTGGGGATGGTGTTGACCATGCCTGGGGAAGAAATAATGCTCATGAGAAGGGTTCCATCCCAGCAGGACCATTCCTTATTAACCTGCTCTCCTGTCCACTGAACCTGAAGGTGCAGCTCTCTCTTCCAGCAGCAACATTTTGTTCATATACCCTCCCCCACTAGTACTTACCACTTCCCCTCAAAAGTGCCTACTAACTGCTTTGCCCCACAGGGTCCTGCCATCCATCTTTCTCCTACAGACTGCTGGGTCTTGGAGTCTCACATATAGATTGGTCTGTGTGGGATTTGGCAGACCCGAACCTAAACCTGATGTGAATGCATGCCACTGCCACCTGAATGATGCAGGAGATGAGTTGCTACCTCAGAAGACCTAGAAAGGGTAGCTAGATGAGGCAGGCTGTCCAGCAGAGGCCTTCTCAGGAAGATGTGGAGTGAAAGAGGCAAAGAAGAGGGAGTAGCATTCTAAGAAAAAATAGTGTGCATGGTGTATGCATTGAGAAAGAGCCTTACCCTGGGAGTCAGAAGGGGCCCCTGAGCCTTGGCAGGTGGAGGGGGAGACCTGAAAGCATCCTAGCCATGGAAACTTAATCCTAAGGGTAATAGGAGGGAATAGAAGATGTTAAAGAAGATTATGTCATAACTCCATGTGTGTATGAAAATCCCAGCTGGAGACTGAAGTGTGGCCTGAGGCCAGACACAGTGATGGCTGATGTGCTGATCTAGGAAAATGCACTTCCATAGAGGACACACCCCAACTCAAGGTGTGAAAGTCCAAGGCAGGTGGGTCACAGGGTTGCCTAGGTGTCTACTCCACAAGTGCTGTTTGAAGTTATACTTATGCTCAGCCAGAGTCACTGTGAAGTCTGTGGATGGGCTGGCCTAAAGCCATTTCACCAGATAAAGGGGGTAAGTACTGAAATCATGTGAGCATTATAGACCATTGAATCTCAGCATCATGAGAGTCACTCAGCAATGTCCCTTAGCCATAGTTTCCAGTTTCAATTTACCTATTGTTGGAGAACATGACATTGAAAAGCCACTTGTTTCAAATCACAGTTTGGAGCAATGTGATGAGCTGGAATGCCAGACCTCCTTTTGCCCAGGCTTCAAGCTGCCCACGTGCCTGTCTGTTGGTCAGCCAGGACCCACCTCAGCCACAGGTGGATTGCTGAAGTAANACAGAGCTTGGCAATACCCATGGTTTCAGGCATCACAGGAGGCCTTGGGACAGTTCCCACAGAGATACGAGAAGGTGAGAGGATGTTTCGTTTATTTGGTGATCACTTCTTACTGTAATTTACAGAAGTACTGCCCTACAGTCTACTAAGAATGTAGAAAAGCAACTTTCTTTGCCACATGTAGTATGAGGAGACTGAATACAGAGGCAAATGAGTCAACCAGACAGTGGACATGGTAGCCATTCAGCATAGAAAGGTCTCAGGCAAGGGCAGGAACAACAGGCCTCCTGGGAGAGCATCTGACTCTGCCAGGAGTCAGTGGGGCCCTAGAATCGTGGGAAGAACTGAGGTAAGTGAGCAAAAAGTGGCAGGCGGCTGGGTAAGAGAGTTCCCTAGTAGTAGCTTCTCTCTGGGGCCTACTGTGGACAAAATGTACTCTGACAAGGCTTTGCAAGGGGGAGAGGTTGAGTTCCACTCACACCCTCAAAGGTCTGGGACTTCTTATAGCAAGGGAAACTATGAATGTTGTTACAACATTTCATACACCCAAAGTCTAATTCCATCTACTATTTTGTCTTGGTTATCAATTATTTTGTATCTTGCAATTGCTGGTTACATGCTAGACATTGTATACACATGAATTGTAGAGTCTGGGGTGAAATACAGAAGCATATCCCCTCCTTCATCGGGCATGAAAGGCCTTTTCTTTGGAGCTGGGCACCGAGCTGAGTTCCTGGCTCTAGGTGCTATGGGATGGAGTCAGTCCATTATATTCAGCAGGCCTTAGAGATGGTACAAGACCAGCAAGCTCCACTCCCAGGCAATGTTTGCTAGCAGTGTCCTATGTGAGAGGTTGTGTGAGTAGTGATTAGCTCAGAATAGGGAGCTTTTCTGTGTTCTCATTCCTTCTTGCCAGCTAAGGTATTCATTAAAATTTTGGTTGATTTCTTGATGTCCTCTTACAGATGGCCCACTNTTCTGTCTATCTGTGCCTAGGACAGAATGAAGCAGCCATCTCCTCCCACCTGGGAATGCAGTCTGCCTGAGCTTCGCTGATTCCTTGGCTCACTAGTAGTTTTAAATAAACTTGTGATGTTAAAAATTTACTTGATATTTTCCTTTTGCCATGGCCCGAGTACCTAATCAAATGTTCTTCCACATCTACGCAGAAACACAATGCTTAAGAGATTGATTGCTTGGCAGCAGAGTGATGGATGGGTGAGAGGGGCAGGACTGACTTCATAGAGACAAACGCGGCTGTAGTGGAGAGCTAGGAGGTACTAGTGGACAAAGTGAGAACATTATGGTGCACAGGAGCTGGGGTGACAGAGGAGTGCTGTGTAGGACTCAGGCAGATGTATCTATCTCATGACATGTGAAGCAAGGCATAGGGGCAGACCAAAGGGCGAGCTGAGGGGAAAGCAGGAGAGGACATAGAGGGGCAGGTTTGGGATGGTCTTTTATAGTGAGGATGACTACAGAGCATGACCAGGCTTCCCAANCATGCTGTGTGAGTGTGGTGAGAGGGTACTGATGCTGATCTGATNCTAGAACTAAGGAGTGACCTGCAGAGGCCTTCAGAGAGATCCAGAGAGAGGCAAGTGAGGGAGAGCCTTAGTGTCCTTTGGGGAAGCAATGCCACAGGTGAAAAGAAAAGACTGATTTGGGGCAGGCATAGGACAGGCCCCTTTTAGCAGTAATGAAGCCACTATACCAGGGGAATAGGCCCAGCCTCCCCCACCTGGCAGGAGGCCTGCCCATGAGAGGCAGTGGGTGTAGCTTCTTTCCTCAGTCAGTACAGTGCAGCCAGACTATAAGCTTGGCCTTTGGAAGACTCTCTCACTGCTGGTTCCCTGAGAATCCTGAGGCATACACAATAGACCAGGCTTTCAAAGCCTAGAGCCAAGGCTGGCAGGCTGGCAGCTTGGCTGGGCCTAGCCATGGTCTCATATGGTTCCTGTGGTCCCATCCTGTTCCTTAATTTTGTGTTCCTGGGTAGGGGGTTGTGGACATACAGTGGCACTGCCAGGGCCTAAGTGGGGAGTGTAGGTGATTTGGGCCTAGGCTCTGAAGACCACCCTGATGACAGGGTGTTAATATTCTGACCCACCCCTTGGCTCCGCCCTGCGTCCTGACATAGAAGCCTTTTTTTTTTTTGAAAGTGCTGGAAAACAAATTTAATTATTCATTACAAAAGTTCAGGAAATAATACAAAGAATGTATGTTGAATGTATACTACACAATTTCCAATGATAACTGTCCTGAGATTCTTTTCAAAATACATAAATTAAAATTCAAAAGTAATTCAACCATAACACGAATTGCTAAATGGTCTTATTAATAATAATCCCAGAGCCAGATATTGGGGTGAAAATTGAGAGATTAGAGAAGCAGAAAGAAGCCAGCCGTGTTCTTATCGCTAGGAAATCCTCAGCCAAAGAGAGATCTACTAGAAGCCTCTTCTTAAGGAAAAACTCCGCCCCCTTCTCTCTCTCCCGCTTTCTTGCCCTTTGCCTCCCCACCTCTTTCTGTCTTTCTGCCTCTTTATCTCTTTGTTATAATAAACCCTCCACATGGATGCAGCTTCTGGATTGTGCATTACTGGGCGCCGCTGCGGCTGCCATGTCCAGCTCCCGCTGCATCTGCCTAGTGTGTTTCCCTGCATGAGCGCGATACCCTTGGGGGTCCCCCCCACATAATATCATAACACAAGATGTGTTGGGGACACACATCTCGACTGGATATGATGATGCCTGCAGATGCCCCCACAGCCTGCTCCATCCCCAGCACACTCATACTTAGGGGCTCTCAGGTGGAGCCTGTCTGGCACCTTCCAACCCCAGCCTATGTCAAGTTTACAGCAACCCTGGGTCACAGTCCTGTAAGCTTTCCAGCAGATGAGAGAAAGAAATGAGGCTCATGGCTCTCCACCTCCAGGTCTAAGTTATCAAAGACACTAACATCTTTGTGGTATGGGATGGCATATTTCCTCTTGTAGTAGCGGTTGTTTCTTCCTTGCTAGGGGTGACAGGAACTCCTGCCATCAAGTCTGAGCTGTCTGAGCGTGGAACACTTTTGGAGGAATTCTTGTCTAACCATCTTCTCTTACATGGTATGAAGTGGCATGCCTCCTTGAATTGGAACTACAGTATGTGGTTGTACTCAAATGGATGCCAGACTAGAGAACATATTGTAACCCTTGAAAATAGTACACTTGGGATGGCATGGCAAGCTGACTGTGGTGCATTTTGCATGGTCTTTGTAGTGCGAGGTAAGACGTGTTGACTATGGCTAAGCTGCCTGTCTAGAAAGTCTTGCTTGTGTAAAGAAGGAGTACAATGGAAAAAAGACAGACAGATGCTGCCTTCCACGTTGGTCTCTGATTCTGAAGGAAAAATAGAAAAAAGAAAGAGTGTGATAAGATGCTGGCTTGCTGTTTCTTAGAGCTGTCAGGGGATAAAGGAAAGAGTGCAGACTAGATCTGTGCTAAAGAACCTTCCTTGAGATCTGAAACTTGGAACCCATGAAGAAAATAAGACAGTGAAGAGGGGAAAGCAGGCCAGATTCTCTCATAGTCTGGAGACATAGGACACGGAGGAGGATAGCCTTTCCTGGGATAAAAATAAAACAAACAAAAATTTGCACACGTTAGGGATACTTGGTAATTGCTGGCTGAAGTCCCCATGAACATCAGAAATGACTGAAAGAGAATTTAAAGGCATTGTTGAAGAAACTAGACACATGAGAAGTAGTGTTTAATGTCCAATTCTTTGAAGTGAGTAGTAATGTGTTTACTGGAGAGTCAAGGAGGGGGTTGACTCAGCAGGGATTAACTCAGGATTAGGCTTCAGTGGCTTTGCTGAGCTCCATTATGGGATGCATCTTTAAGAGGTAGATGAGACTCTGGTAGACCTGAATGATTTAGAAAAACATGTAAGTAGGGTTTGTGAGGTGCTAAAACATTTGGGAGGATATTAAAAAAAGGGGGAGGTGCTAAAACATTTGGGAGGATATTAAAAAAACTCCAGATAGTGGGAGTTGTACAAGTCACTCAAAAAATGTGGCAAGATTTGTGTTAAGCCAATGTTTCTAGAGAAAAAACTGACAGAAAACCAAACTCTGTGCTTGTGAATCTTTGAAGGCTAGAAAATAATGAAAGCTTCTGACATTCTCTTGAAATACTATGATCCTCTGAATGCTGCACAAACAAGTGAGGTCTGTTCCTGATTATGACATCAACACATGGATGCATGATGGGCAAATATATAAGCCTACCTGTCCATATGGGATTGTCAGGTGGACTTTAAAAAGGCCTATGCCTCTCAGTGAGGAACGTAAATGTGTCCTCACCTACATGGATATTGCCATAGGTCTTTCCTAAGCATTTCTAGATAAGCAAGCAACGAGAAAGGCCACCATTGAGGGTTTCACCCAACACAGAGTTATATATAGGCACCCAGAAAGAATTGACAATGAAAGGGGAAATCATTTCACAAACATTGATAGGGAGAAAGTGGCTGATGAATCACCAGAGCCAATGATACTTCTGCCTACCTTACAACCCTATAGTGGCTGGGTTGATAGAAAGAAACAATGAGTCATTAAGAGGAACCACAGAGTTTAAACATAGGAGGTACTATGTGTAGGTGGAAAAAGACACTTCCCAAATCCATAGTTTTTTGAATGTAAGCCCCAATGCCAGGGAAGGGCTACCCCTGTATGAATTATTGGCCATAGAGGACCACAAAAGCTATCATCATTGATGCTAGTTGCATGTCAGAACTAGTTGGTAAATTCCTACTGCTAATGACTCCACAAACTTTGTCTGCAAGATGTAGAAAACAGGCTAGGACTGAGGTGGAAGCTTCCTGCCTCCTGGCAGGCCTTTGTAGTGCTGGGAGATGTTGTATAGACCAACAGCCTTTCTTGAATATGGACTCTGAGGGCTACACTAATCAACTTGCTATGTAAGATCTGCCTACTGGTGCAATAGCGGCATGGTAGTTATCGGTGCAACCAACTTCTTTCCTATTGGGCTTAAGCTCTGTTCTACAGCAGGGAATTTGTGTTTGGTATCATAAATCAGGGGAAAAATCTGTGGCTGGAGAGGTCATAGGCTCCAGTAGAAAAGCAACTGCTATTGTTTGTTAAATGGATGCCATGGACTTGTAAAACTGGATTGCAAGTATTTGCATTTGTGTTCATAGACTACTATTGCTATCAACCTCACTTATGGAAGGAAGCTTCATTTCACAGTGAGCAGGAGTGGTTATTGGGGAGATTCATACTTGGTCAAGCTGCTGCTAATAGGCAACTATTTCTGTGGAGCAGAGGTGCAAGAAAATAAGTAAACATCTGTATCACTCCCTNCAGGGTTCAGTAAACACCATGGAGGAGGAGGCTGGAAGAATGTAAGAACTGCAGGAAGGGTGAAGTGTTGTGTAGCTCTTTCTTCTGAACTGAAACAGATAAACACAGTGTTCCTCTTTTCTGGACAGTGCAGATCTCTCCTCCCCAAACAGGAGTATTTCTTTATCACAAGCACCCAGTGATGTACTTGCTGACACTCCTACCCAGTTGTGACTTACCACTAATGTCCAGGCTTTTGCTGGCATTAAGCTTGGTCTGTGAGGCCTTATGTTCCACCACACATGTATAAGTGTTAAGTGAAGCTCTCAGAGGGGCTGGTATTCTCAGGACACTCCAGGTCTGGAATGTGTTGCCCCCAGGTTGCTGGGTGGGGTATGCCGTGGCAAAGTATGAAGTGCTCACTTTACTTTGGAACTTGAGCCATATTAGATGGATATCTTGGGGGAAGAAACCGGATACCTCACATATGAGCCACGATGACATCTCAGGATGGGTGGATGTGGCCAGGAAGTTCACAGAGAGGTTGCTGGGTGCCATGGCCTCTGCAAGAAGTGGTAAGAAGCTTATTATCTTATCTCACTTGGCCTAGAAGTATCTAGAGACTTGTGAGAAGACAGAAGACCCCCACCTTCTCATCTGACTACAGTGATGGCCTGAGCACTGTTGGGGGAAGGAGGACATATGGGGAGGTGGGGCATTGGACAGCCTTGAGGTGGGGTGGGGATAGGTTTCATGTGGATCACAGGCTGCTCCCACTTGGAGCCAAAGGGCTTTTTGAGTAAAGGCCTACGCTGGAGACATTGTTTCTCCTGGTCACTGTGTAACTCCTAGGGATGCCCAGGGCCTCCTGAACAGACCCAGGCTTTATTACTATGTGCCTCTTGCCAGTATTTGGGAATGTAGACCAGGTTTCTTTGGTGTCCCATCTATTCTCTATGTCCTCTGATCTGTATTCTGAAGGTCAGGCCAATCCTAGGCTTTCTGTCTTCCAACCTGGTTGTGTTTGTGTTTGTGTGTGCTTGTTGTGGGGGGCATTGCCAGTGAATCAGTGGGTAGGGGAGAAACGGGACTATCCCTTCTCTTGTACTTATGGGATACATTGTGCTGAGGCTGCTGTCACCCTGGAGCTGTGGAGACTGTTCTGGCTTGTCCCATGGAGCTCTCAGATCCTCCTTTAGCCTGAAAGGTGAGGGAATATGTTCTGGGAATGGCAGTGGCTTTGGAGGTCCTAAGAAAGCCCTTCTTCCCACTAATATGCCTCCTTCACACTCTGTGTGCATCTTCCTGTTCTTGTTCTAGCAGAGACCCAGTAGGCCCTCTTGGAAGTTCTTAGAGGTCACAGGTTTCTCAGTGTTCAAGGACATTATTCTAAAACTCACACCTGCATTTCCAGGCTTACACAGCTAATAAGCTATTGAGCTACAGATCTGCAGTAATCCCAGAGTCAGCTGTAACACAAGAGTCTCTTCCCTCCTTTCCTTCTGCCTCTTACTTCTTATCACTTCTTTCAACTTATTTATTTATTTTTGGAGACAGGACTTTTTCATATCTGGCTTATATCACTTAATGTAATGTCTTCAGGGTTTATTTACACAGCAAATGACAGGATTTCTTTTTTTCAGTAGCATAGAGTCTCATGGTATTTCCTTTATCCACCCACTGATGGGCCCTTGGGTTGATTGCACTGCAGTGAACAGGGGGTACAACGTCTGCTGAATTCCTGTCTTTTGAGCTTATACTCAGAAGCAGAATTTCTGGATTGCACAGTAGGTTTAGTTTTACACCTCAGAGGCCTTTCCTTCTGCTGGGTGGCTATGTGGCTTGGGGCTGCAACCCCTCCCTCCCACAGGGTGAAGGAGCTCATCAAACATTCTTACAGGTGCCAGGCGATAGCTCATTTTGGTTTTAACTTGTATTTCTCTGATAGATAGTGGCATTGAACTTTTTTCATATATAATCTTTTAAGATATTTTCTCATTTTAAACTTGGATGTACAATTTGCAAATATTTCTGTGAATCCACGTTGTCTCTTTACTTTGTTACATGGGGACCTGGGCTTATTCTCAATGCACTACAGGCTGACTAGCTACACAGGAATTGAGGCTGGGGAGAACCACAAACCTTGAACCTCTCTCTCCAAACAGAACTTCCAGTTAGGACTTTTTTCTTGAGGTGGTTGATGGATAAGGGTGAGACTTAGGGCCAGCCTAGTCAGGAACTGATACAGTGAGACAGTAGAGTTAGGAGGAGGTAAGGGAAGTATGTGGTGAAGGAAAAGTCCTAGAGTCTAGGTGTGATGGTCCCCTGGCTCTCCAATGACATTCTTATGTATCTCAGAGAAGTTCTGCTGTTTGTCTGGTCATATGCCTGTTGAGTCCACGAGGAGCTCACAGTTTGGCTCAGAGACACAGAGCTCAGGTCCTATGGGCCAGGTAGGCCCTCATGCTGGTCCTTCCTCTGTTTAGCATTAGCTCATCTTTAGCTCAAAAAAGGAAGATGCATTTGCAGGGTTAGATGGTAGCATCTGTTGGTACCTGGATGGGGGTCTGGCTTGCAATAGGTACTGAAGTCATTTCAGTCACCCTTTCTACCTAGGCTGCACATTGACAGCTTGGAGAAGGAGTCATGGAAGGTTTCCTGGAGAAGGTGGTATGAGGTTGAACAGATGAGTTGGGGTGAGGTGCACTGGACTTCTTACCTTCTATATTCCCTTTGGTGTCCATAGCTTTGGTGGCTTCTGTGACGTGCTCCTTTGCTTGGGGAGGTGTAGGGCTTTTCTGGGAGGGCTGAACATTCCATCTCTCTGGAATCAAAGAAGTGATGGACAAGAGGTTAAGGCGAGAGAACAGAGTATACTGAGGTGCCCAGGGAAATGGAAAGCAGTGTAAAGGGAGGGCCGCAGGATTGAAGGGTACTGGTGAGGAAGGCTCTGTGCTCAGTGATTGCCCTCGCTCACCCAGCTGCCTCCTTGCACTTTTAGTATAGGGTCCCCAGGGCATGATATAAATGTTAGATTGATAAGGTAGTTGAGAGGAAGAAAGGGAGGGAATGGACAGGGGAAGAGTAAGGAAAAGGAGGGATCAAGGGAGGTGCTCCATGAGCAAAGGTGGGGGTCTTGCTTCAGTCTTTGGGGTTAGCTGAGTGTGGATATGGGAAACCCCATAAAACCCATCTGTACAACGCAGGGTTACTCACCAGGCAGTTGGAAAGTCTTTGTAATATTCCATTTGACTGTGCGTTTTATGATGCAAGTGTGGTCGGTGTTCAGATCTGAGGTCCCCAAAGAGAGCCAGCTTATCATATAACTGTGACCGTTTCCTTTGGGAGAGAAGGCCCTGTAAGTCTTGTAGTTTGTGTCTGTTTTCCAGCCGATTTCCAATGGCTGTTGTGCAATTACCAAGCAGGCCAAGTCCCTTGGCTTCTTTTCCTTTGAGGCTTTGCACTCTGAGCTGAGGAGGAACATTTGAGGTTCCTTTTCAGGATCTGTAAGACAGACGGTGGAGTTTTGAGGACATGGGATTGGGGGCAAAGGTGGGGCCTTGGCAGTATCACACCATGCCAGATTCATAAAAATGGCTCATTGTCCCAAGTGGGCTGGGAAGAAGGGCTTTGAAGCCCTTTGGCCAGTCTCAGGAGTGCCCATCTCTCTGCCACCATCATCTCTTTTCTGAACCCTCCTCAGGTTTCTTGGGAAGAGACCAACCCCCTGCTCTTCCAAACACCAGTGATCCTACCCCTCCTTAATGAATGTAATTCTCCTGTAACCTTGACAGGAACAGTCGGCCTTCTACATCCTCAGAGCCTCCTGAGCAGCTTGGAGCACCTGAACAGATCATCCTGGCTCCCTTTCACAAGCTATGCTTTGGGTCTCTCTAGGCTACTCTTCCTTCTCAGGTTCTGGTATGTCAGATATTTTCAATGTCCCACTCCCCAGTATTCCAGAGACATATGGAGGATATAGGTGCAGACCTGGGGTGAATTGTGCCCCTCACAGATTTGCTTGCTGAAGTTCGAAGCCCAGAACACCAACATTCACTGTGCGGATGTCAGGGCTCATCACCAAATTCTAGATGTATTTTAGGCATTGTCACCTCAGCACCCTGCCTTCTACACCAGCATCTGTGTTCATTTCCTTGGGCTGCTGGGGAAAAGTGCCATACACGGCAGCTTGAGCAACAGAACCCTGTTCTTTCCTAGGTCTAGAGGACAGGCGTTTGGGCTATAGCAAGATGCTGTCATATGTGCCACAGGGAGAATCTGTCACAGACTCATTCTAGCTCTGAGGTCGTAGCGGGTCAAATCTAGTTGAGAGGAGCTTATGCTGGATTGAGATGGGCATCAAACCCAGTAGGATGGCATTCTTGGAACATGGCAGTAGGTACACAGGCATACATATGGGAAGAAAGCCATGAAGGTGAAACAGTGATTGAGGTGTTGGTGCCAAGAGACAAGAGTTGGCCAAATGCCATGGCCTCAGAGCTAGAAGAAGTCTCTCTGACAGATTCTCCCTCCTCACCTTGTATTTGCAGGGTTTCCCTCTCTGAGCTGAAGCCCAGGACCCACCTCCCTCTTCTTTCTACCCTAGCTCTGTGGCCAGGACTTTATCTGTCTTTCTCAAGTGACTGCAGAGACTTTATCCTGTTTCTTCATATCTTTCCAGCAGTTGCCATAAACAGAGAGTTTGCATTTCTGAGTTATTGACAAATCTCCAGGGCCTGGCACACTGCAGGACTGGTACAAACATCCTATCTCAGCCAATTTCCCCCCAAGGCATACCCAACATACCACAAACTTATAGGGTAAGACCCAAAGTATTGCACTAGTTGGAAGCTGCACCAGGCCAGGATGGTGGGTTGGGGTACAGAGCAGAGACCCAAGGCTGGAGGCTAGTTTCCAGATTCTGAATGCTTTTGGGAGATTGGGCCTGGAATTTTCTCTGCCCTGCCTCCTTTCTTCCATCAGGGTGGATAGGCCAGAGTGCGGCCATGCTGTCAGAGTGTGTGATCTCTCTCTCTCCCTCTTTCCCTCCCTCCTTTCCCTCTTTCTCCCTTAAGCCCCATCAGACTGCTCCATTGCCAGTTCAGATAATCCTTGGGATGTCAACACTACAGGAAAAGTTTGAAAACAAAACAAACTTCTTCACAATAAGGTAGGTTCACAAGATAAAGTATTTATTTCCAAGCAACATTTATAGACAGTACAGTCAGTCATATGTGGCCCAGACCCTGCTTCAGGTTGCACAGGTTGACAAAGTCTTTGACCAGTCTAGAAAGAAGTCCATCTCAGAGCTCAAAGTTGGAGGGTGATACAGGAAAGACAGGAGTAAGTTTATTAGTCATACAGGCAGGTCCACCCCAGGCTCAGAGTTAATGTCCCTATGGGAGGGTTTCTCGGTCTCTGATGTCCTTCCATGCTGTGAGTCACTTCACCTGCAGGTGACAGAGACAGTATAAGTTGCTGTTCACTTTTAGGGAGTAGAGGTATGGGCAGTGACGACTGGTGGCCCCCTGCCCTGTGTACTCAGCCCCACGACCACACTACCTTGAACAGCGTGACAGTGGTGCTGTAGAAGAGGCTCAGGAGGAAGAGGACGATGAAGGTGGAGGCGGTGGTCCATAGGTTCTCAAAGCCTTCCTCCTCAGCATTCACCTCCCCCTCTATGAAGGGACACACAGAGGNAGGAGGGTCAATCCAAGCCTTGGGGTGGTTGAACATCTGCCTGAGGCTTGGAGAGTCTTAGCCAGTAGTGACTGGTCCCCCTAAGAGCACAAGCTAGACACAGCACAGGTCAAACTGAAGGAAGCACAAACCTGGGGCCTTGTCCTAAGAGCACTGGGGCAGCAGAGCAAGCAAGACAAGTACAGCACATGGGCATGGGATGAAGGCAGAATCAGGAACCCTGGCATAATGGTATTGGTGTGTTCTGGACTTTCTCTGAGCAGGGGGCACCTGAAACTGTCCCTCCTTACTTCCTGAAAAGCTCTGGTATCTCATGCCTCTCTTTGAGCAGAGTTCCTGTGGGTGGCTTGTCCTACTCCTACCAGCAATGTTGGGTCTTGGTATCAAGAGACAGAAAAACACTGAGGGAGACGAGGGGGCAGGGCATTTATTGGGGTCTCTGACCCCTGTAAAGATGAGCCCTTGGGGATATCGAAAGCCCAGGCCCCAAGTGACTAAGAATATGAAGAATTTCCAGGATGTAGGCTTAAGGAGGTAGTGTTATTGGGTGGTGAGTCCTTCTAGGGGCTCCTGTGACCAATGCTGGGGTGCAGGGGCATGGGCAACTGAGCTTCTTCTGGACAATTGCATTATGTCTTCTGCATTCTGGACTGGAGACCAGGGTGGGTGTGAGTAGGACAAGCACTCTCACATTGATCTCCTGAGATGTTCTACTAATGGAGGCACAGCCAAGGGCAGCTTTTTGCCCTTGGGGCAGGCTTGAACACCACTTGCTCTGTCTGGGCACAGTCTATCTTGTATTTGCCGTAGGTGGTTAGTGAACTATCTTCTGCCCTATGACGCTGGGACAGGAAGGCATGCTCTCTTCTTGGAGCTATCTCCACTAAGCATAGACTGGGCTCCCCGAGAAGCTTCAGTGACCCAGCCTAGTGTGGGTTCTCTGGGCCCTGAGCCCTGGAGATTAAGGCCCTGGTCAGAGGCCAGGTGTATCTGTGTGCTATGCCTGTCCACTTGTTAGTGTGCACATGTCAAAATGTTTCTGTACATGTGTGTGCATGCATGTTTTTGTGCCTGTGTGGTTCAGTTTTCTATATTTGCCTATATTCTGTTTCTGTGTCCATATGTCCATATGTTTTAGTATCTGTTTCTGTTTGTGGCTGTGTGTCTATGCCTGCTTATATGTCTCTGAAGGTGTTTGTTTGTGTCCAAGCATGCATGTGTGCCTGAGCTCATGTGTATACACGTGTTCCTGAGTGTGAGGGTGGTTCTGTATATGCTTTTATGAATGAATACATATCTGTGCATGTGTCTGCATGTATGTACCTATGTCTGTGTATAAATACATGTCTGTCTGTCTGTGTCTGTACATGTGCTTGGATGCTGCCTGCACCAGGGTAGCCAAGCTTCCCGCCATATATCTAGAAACAGCTGGAGGTATGGCATGCTTACACTCTGTCTGTTGTAAGCCTTTTTGAGTACACAGAGAAGGAGGCAACTGGCAAGGGAGAGGAAGGGTCAAGGAGGAGGAGGCAAAGTCTGCAGGGTGTGTGCAGGGCAGATACAATACAGCTGTTGCCCCGGCAGGCAAAAGCATTGCATAATCAAAACCAGCGACTTTTGAATGGATTTTTTTTTATTTCTAATTTTTATAAAATGCAACATCTCAGTCTGACATGGTTAGTTTGCATACACAGAGCAACTGGACCCCCAGAGCTTGCCTGGTTGGGGGTTAGCATGGTCAGTAGCAGGTGCTGCTTGTGTCAGACATGATCAGGGATACATTGTACAGTGTGGGTTTACCAGTGGACTTGTCCACGGTCCTCTCGGTCACCATGTGTGGCAGAGCCTCATGGCCTACAACACAGGTGTAGGTCTCCCCGGAGTTCCATTCCTCCTCTGTCACAGTCAGGACGCTGTGGGTGAAGTAGAGGCCTGGGGCTTGGGGCTCCGGCATTGGGACACTGGTCACATACTTGTCTGAGGACAAGGGTTGCCCCCTCTGAAGCCACTGCACAAAGATGTCTGCAGGAGAGAAGCCCTTCACCAGGCAGGTGACTGTGGCTGACTCTCTCAGGATCAGTTGCTCACGGGCTGGTGGCAGCAGGTACACAGCAGGTGGATGCTTGGCCACATCTGTAAGCAGAGACAGTGGTGAGGATAGGGGTGGAAGGGGACCTGTCATATCCCATGAGACAGAGGAAGGGCCCTGGGACTAGAGGGGGAAAAGGGAGAATACCTACCTCTGGGCTTTGAGATGATTTTTTTCTGTGGTGAAGGCAGGTCCCTGTGGGTCACAGTGCACACAAACTCCTTCCTGTTATCCCAGTCTTCCACACACACACTAGCCTCACCTATGGCGCTGAAGGTGCCATTGAGGTGACTTTCAGTGAATCTAATGTTGGTTTCCAGTGGCTCACCACTTTGGGAAGCCCAGGAGATATTCAGGGTATCATAGGTTACCAGGTTCGTGACCAGGCAGGTCAGCTTGGCAGACTTGCTGAGGAAGATGTCAACAAAGGAGGGGGGGATGGGGAAGGCCAAGATGTCTGTGGATGGACCTGCAATCAAGAGAACATTGTGTCAGTGACTGTCTAGTTGTGAAGTCAGAGAAAAATTTACTCTCCATCCCCCAAATAGTACCAACTGATTTACTGAGCCTCTGAGGTTTTGCTTAAGGGAAGACCCTGGTCTTGGCCCTTGAAGTCAAAGCTCAAGGAGCAAATAATCATGTTGGGGTGGCATTAGCCATACTTATAAGAGGGTTGCCCTGATCTGGGAGGGCTAGTCACTGGGCTTAGGACAAGGTACTCACTGGCAGCGCATGTGGAGGACACATTCTTCCAGAAGGTGAGACCCCTGTGATCCACACGGCAGCTGTACACATTCAGGTTCAGCCAGTCGATTTCAGAGATGGTCAGTGTGCTCATGACCTTGTAGGTTCGGGATCCAGATCCTTTGTCCTCAGTAGTCACCGGCTCTGTGGTGAAGCCAGACTTTACAAGCTTCCCATCATGTAGCCAGGACACTGTGATTTGTTTGGGACTGAAGTTGGAGGCCTCACAGATAAGTCTGGACTTGCGTGGTGCAGGGCCAGAGAAGGCATCACGTGGTGGAATGAACACACTCACACTAGGATTCATCTCCGTGACAACTAGAGTGAAAGGACAAGGTGTGAGCTCAGCTTGGCCTAAGCCCTAGCCCCCTGTTCCCTCTGGGCCATGCCTGGGCCTCTGTCTTCACTGGGAGGGGTTGGTTCTTACCTGGAATAGGCACATGTAGGTTTTTGTTGTTGCTGCCGTGGTGGATTTTGCATACCAGGTATTCATCTGAACCCTCAAGGACATTCTTGGGAGACAGGAGCACCTGTGAGGTGGCTATATACTTGTCTCCTGTCCTCAGTGTTGGGAAGGTTCTGACACCTTGTTTGACTTCAGTGTTGTTCTGGTANTTCCAGGAGAAGGAAATGGAGCTGGGCAAGAAGTCCCGTGCCAGGCAGCCCATGGCCACCAAATTCTCGTCAGACAGGGGGCTCTCGCAGGAGACGAGGGGGAAGACAGTTGGGGAGGATTGACTCTCTGAGGACCAGAGAGGGATAAAAGAGAAATGGAGGAGTAAGAGTCTGTCTTCTTGTCCCCTGCCAGTCAGGTGATCTCTACACTCCCCTGCCTCTGTGACTGCTGCTCTTAAGGCAGACAGGGCTAGATGTGGTAGTAGGTGAACCTGGCCTACAGGACAGGGCTGCTGCAGGCTATGGAGCCACCTTCTAGCCATTGAACATGGCTAGAACATTGGAAGGGAGAGATGCCTACTAGAGTAGGTGGATCTGGCCCTTCAACAATCATCAGCCAGCTCCAGGGTCACTGATACCTGCTCTCAGGGACAGTCCTAGATCCTGGCTTCTCATATAGGCTTGGCCCTGCCCTGCCCTGCTTCCCTCTGAGACATCAGCTGAGAGAACCATTCTCATTTCAAAGCAATAGGAGCCCATCAGGATGAGGTGGTAGTCGGGGAGGGGCTCAGGCTTCATATCAGCACACAAAGCTTGAATCTACGCAGCACCCAGAAGTCAAGCTTGCTACTGTTCTGAAGCCTCTCTAGCCAAGTAGACAAGGTGTGTCAGGTAGGAGGAAGGTGGGTTATGATGAGGGACCTCATGGAATCATCTTGAAAATTCCACCTTGGCACGTATTCTGCCCAGAACAAGATCCTAGCCAAGCTGGGCCAGGCCTGGTGAAACTCATTCAGTTCAGCCTAGCTTGGCTCTTCCCATTCCAGATCCACCTGTCTCAGCCTAGCTAACCTGTTTCAGGCCCAGCTCACCCTAGCTCATCCCAGCTCACATCATTCTAGCTTAGCTAAATTAGTCTGAGTCTAGTTAATTAAGTCCAGCTCAGCTCAGGTGGGTTCATACCTTACAGTCTAGCCTAGCCTAGCCTAGTTAAGCTGCTCCAGGCCTGGGTAAGCCTAGCTTATCCCAGCCCAGTTTAGCTCAGCCCCATTAAGATTAGCCAGCATACCTCACCTGGTTCAGTTCAGGTCCACCCCATTTTAGCTAAGCTGGCTGAGCTCATCTTAGCTCATTCTAGCCTGGCTGGTCTTAGCTTAACTCAGTTTAGCCCTAGTCAGCCCAACCCAGTCCACCTCAGGCCAGGTTAGTTTAACCCAGCTCACCTCAGCTCAACCAGCCTAGTCAAGCTCAGTCCTCTTCAGCCAAGCTCAGCCCAGGCTAGCTCAGCCAGTCCAGCTCAGCACAGTTCAGTTCAGCTCGTCTAAACCCTGCTAATCCCAATTTATGCCAGCTCAGTTAGCCTAGCTCATCCCAGCTCAACCTAGCTCAGCTCAGATAGCCCAACTTCAGCTCAGTCAGCCCAGCCCAGTTCATGCCAGTTCATCCCAGCAGCATTTAACACAGCTCAATTCATCTTATTCCAGGACACCTCAGCCCAGTTCATGGTAGCTCATCCTAGCCCAGCTCAGCCTAGCTCAGCCTTGCCCAGTTAGCTAGTTCATCCTAGCTCACCATAGTCTGGCTTAGTTTAGCTTATCCCAAACCTGCTCAGCCAACCCAGCTCAGTATATAGCTCATCTCACCAGACAACCCAGTTCAGCCAAGCTCAGCTCAGGCCAGCCCATCCTAGCTCATCCTAACTCAGCCTAGTGTATCCCAGCTCAGCAGGTAGCCCAGTTCAGGCCAGCTCAGCTCCCTAAGCTCAGCTCAGCTAAGATCAGCCCATGCTAGCTCCGCTCATCTGAGACTAGCTCATCTTAGCTCAGTCCAGCTTAGGTCAGCTTAGCCCAGCCAAGGCCATTCCAGATCATCCTGAGCCAGCTCAGCCAACCCAGCAGAGCTTAGCTCAGCCTAGGTCATTCTAGCCTTGGGCATCCCAGCTAAGGCTAGCTCAGTCAGTATAGTTCATCCCAGCTTAGCTCACCCTATGTCAGCATAGCTCAGCTCACCCCAGCTCAGCTCAGCTCAGCTCACCCCAGCTCAGCTCAGTTCACACCAACCCAGCTGAACTCGGTTCACCCCAGCTTAACTCGGTTCACCCCAGCCCAATTCAGCTCAGCTCACCCCAGCTCAGTCCAGCTCAGTGCAGTCCAGCCCAGATTGGCTCATCTCACCTAAGCTAGCCTGGCTCATCTGGGCTCAGCACAGTCTACCTCATTCTACCTCATCAAGCCCAGCCTTNCTTGCCCCAGAATGATTACCTTAGCTTTGTACATCTTTGAAGAGCTCAGAGAAGCTGAACCTTTTCAAGTTCAGGTCATGGGTCTTAGCCCAGCTCTTCTTGCTAGAGCCTAGTTTACCAGGGCTCTCACCCTTGTTCATGGAATTTCTCTGTCCAGCTCTTTACTGTGGTTTGGATGGCAGTGGCCAGGAGAGGTAGCCCAACCAATCTGTTGGCCTCAGCTGCAGCTATCTTTTTCTCAATTCTGTCCAACTGTGGCCTTCATTCTGAGTATCCAAACCCTGGTCTCTGTTCTTTCACACTGACCTTGGCTTCAAAGCACTGTCCTTTGGTACCATTCTTTAACAACCATAAAGTATATTTACTGGCAACTTCAAATTCATTAGACCATCTCGAGATGTAGATCAAGAATGTAGTAATGTTTTCTATAAAAACTAAAAACATCTTTTCCTCCAGAATCCCATCATTGCCTCCTTAACCTGGGTCTCTCTTGCTGAGTCTCAATTAGCCTTTACTTGAAGTTCCTTCTAGATTAAAACCACCATCAGCAACCACTGGGGTATTCCTTTTATCTATTGCTTAAGATGAGGCGGTATTGATACAAAATTTACAGCCAATGTATAACTGAGACAAAGACAGTACCAGTACCCCAAGTAATATGCTTAACTGAAATAATTCCAGGTAATCATATACACTTTCTCTAAGATTCCCTTAAGATACCAGAGCCCCATAATCCATGGTTAACAGGCAACCTTTTTCTTATACTGTTTTTTTTTTTTAAAGAAAAGTTAAATGTGAGTGACACAATGGCACTCAAAAGATGCACAAATGTCTTTTTCTCTTCCTAAAGCAGTGACTGAAGACCTAGTCCCTCTCAAGCAGAAGCAATCATCAAAAACAAGTTTTAAGAGTAGCAGCCACAGTTGTGGCTGCCTCTGGCTTACCGTTTGGGGTGCTTGGTTTCAGGGAAGTCCAAGGTCTTTGGGTGGAATTGTTCCTTCAAGGCCATGGAGACTGGCTGGTCCATAAGCAGCCAGGTGGATGGGTGGCAGAAGCCACAACTGTACATTCCCAGGTCTGGGTGGTCCTGAGAGACCCAAAGTCTGGGTCTGCCCAGCAGCAACCTGGTCTCAGACCTTTGGCCAGTTCTCCAACAAGAAGCCAGGCCAGCGGGAGTTCAAACAGAACATGTCCCTGTGGACCGGCTTAGACGCCTTCTTTCTTTTGCACTATCTGACCAAGTGTACTTTAAGCCACCCATTGCATACTCAACTGAAATAATTCCAGATAATTGCATTCATTTTAAAAAGCTTTCTCTTAAAATGAACACTTAGAAAGTGGTCTTGAAAAAGACTTAGGGAGCCATCTTTACCGGAAAGTCAAAGTCATTCTTAATCATAAACCAACTAGCTTAAAAAATCGTGAACAAAGTCACTGTAAATGCTTTGGGTATTGGAAAAAGAACTGAGTTGAGATCAATGATCAGAGGGAAGAATAATAAAGTGATTTCAAAAGGTTTTCTAAATGCATTACAAATTAAATACATTAAAGCCCTTCAATTTCTTACATAGTCTAACTTTGAAAATGAATATACATTTTAGAAGTTGATAAACTTAAGTTTGGGGAAACTAGAACTTCACAAGCTAAAATTAAAAGACTGAACTCTCTATGTTAAAAGAGGACCTTTCCAGTTTCGGCTGAATCCTCAACTTATTTTAGAAATGCAAATTATCCAGGTGTTGTTTTGCTCAGCCTGGACTTTCAGTTCTGTGGGCTGGGCAAAACATTTCAAAACTACTTCTTCAAACCACAGCTAGAACTTTACCTAGTGGCTTTATTTTTTTCTTCCCAAAATAGCCTTGTCACATGACCCACTTCCTGCCAGCTGCCCCAGGTGTCCTGGTCCTCATCAGCCATCTTGACTCCAACTCAACTTTGCTCAATTCATTTAAAAATATTTTAAACTTAATTTATTATTGTTAAAATTCAGTTCTGAATAGGGTTTGAAAGATCCTTGTCCCCATTCCTCAGCTGAACTTTTCAGGAATACCAATTGTAGACAAACATGACTTCAAATTGAGTGATTAGAATTTTTGATACTTGAACACTTTAAAAAAAAAAACGAATACTTGAAAAAAAATCTCTCACATTTTAAAGTCACAGTATTCTAGCTATTTTTCTCAGGAACCACTTTAAGGATAAAAATAATACCTTCTAATATTCTATATGCACACTTCTGTGTTTCTTTGGAACTCTGAACTTCGATAGGCTCCCCAGACTCCTCTAGGTAGCAGCTACCTTTTTGAGATGAGTGCACTATCTCTAAGACTAAGGCAGGCTGCCTTCCTTGCTTCATTCACTCACTCAGACATTCTCTTCCCAACAAATGAAGTTTTGAACAATCTAGTGCAGAACATTCCTCACAAATCTAAAGAAAATGTTCCACTCCACTCTCTGTGACTGTGCGTCCTGCCGCTGTACAAATACTGACACAGACGTGCCCCTCAAGTACATTTCTCAACCAACACCGTGACTCCAAAAACTGAGTATCTCCCACCACGGCTTCAACTATCCCTCCAGCCATGGATCTTTTCAGCATCTCACTCAAACGAGGCCCTCAAGTCCCCTGCCCCATCATCCAGGGGCTCCACAAATACATCAAACAGGTCTTCCCCTAATAGTTTTTTGAAGTTATAGAAATATCCTCAAGGCTTTGAGATACCTAGGCAGTTTAGTCCCCAGCCTCTCCCTCCAGCCACCCACACTCCCTCAGAGACGAATCTCCAGGACTAGCCTGCAATGCTCAGAAAATTCCATAGGCAAAGGTTAAAAATGAAGGCCCAGAGAGGCCATTCTTACCTGCTGAGACGGTGACTTGAGTCCCTTGACCCCAGTAGTCCATAGCATAGTAATCACAATGGTGAAATTCCCATCCATACCACACAAAAAACCCCAGAGTCTGCCTAGAATCAC
Source organism: Neotoma lepida (assembly GCA_001675575.1). NCBI lineage: Eukaryota > Metazoa > Chordata > Mammalia > Rodentia > Cricetidae > Neotoma > Neotoma lepida. The sequence continues at coordinate 695,818 of LZPO01097110.1, forward strand.
CCCTGGGCAACTCAGGTATCATGCCAACTCCTGGCACCCCGCAAGAACCAACCATTCATGTCATTGTTCCACACTCCATTCCCTGACTGGGCAGAGGTCCCTGGACCTCTCTTTAGTTTTCAAGGTGACCCATATTCTAGCCTCATCTCTGAGAAACCAGACAGCCACTGGCCCTGGACTTGTCACCATAAACTGGCAGCCCCTAATTCACACAAGAGTCTGATAATCAATCCTAGATGGGAGCCTGCCCTAGATTTCAAACCTCAATTCTGACAGACCCTTTATCACATATCAGTCCCCATATTACCACAGACCAGTGGGTAGAGAGCCCTGACCCAGACCCCTATGTCTCGATTTGGGGGCAAAGGGATTAAATCTCACTTCCCATTTTCAGAGAGTCTTGGTCCTGAATACTCAGTCCCCCCAAGTGCATTTAGAATGGGAGAAGGTAGGACTCACCTGAAGAGACAGTGACCAGGGTCCCCTGGCCCCAGTAGCTAAACACATTGTGACAACCATGATAAGACCCCGGACAATAATTGGCCCTTGGCTACAGCCCCAAGATCATCTCAGATTGGGCCCAGTGAGGGACAAGGGTAGCGGGGATAAGGAGATCCTAACGGCAAGGTTGGCCAGAATTCCCAAAGACCCCCGCCTTTAAAGTCTGGGAGCTGAGGATGTCTGTCTGTGTCAGCCAGGATCCATGAAGACCCCCTCCTTACTCCCAGGTTGTCCCTAGTCCTTCATGACCTGAAGCTCAGATACACTCATTTCCCCCGACAAATGCAGGAAAATCTGTCTGAGCTGAGCAGAAGAGAGGGGCTGTAAGGACTCACCTGAGGAGACGGTGACCATGGTTCCTTGGCCCCAGTAGTCAAAGTAGTCACACTGTCACAAGCCCCTTTAGTGGGTGTACAAAAACCCCTACCTCTACCTATTCAGCCAAACAACATAAAGGTCTATTTCCTATGGTTGTCACTGTCCCACAGGTTGTAGCCTCTGCCTGCTTCTTATTCTGGGAGCAAAGACTCCATATTTACAGAAAAACTTATGCAGTCTTCAGAGTCTGTAGATAGCTTAACTTGGGGAAATCTGGGAATATCTTTTCCAGACTCAGAATGGAGGATGCGGAAAGAAAGCCAGCTTACCTGAGGAGACGGTGACCTGGGTTCCTGTGCCCCAGATATCAAAAGCATTGCACAGGGACACAATCCCTACTGCTGCCCAAATAAAAACCTGACCCCCATCTAGACTGGACACAAATTATCTAGACTCCAGAGACTTGGCTTGTTGCCAGACAGAAAGTGGGAGCCAACAGAGGAGATCTCACCTGAGGAGACGGTGACCAGGATCCCCTGGCCCCAGACATCGAAGTACCAGTAGCACAGCCTCTATTATGCCTCTGTTCCTATACTAAAACCTTTACCACTGCCTGACTTGGAACCCCACAGTCCCCAGATGAGTTACTTACCTGAAGAGACAGTGACCAGGGTCCCCTGGCCCCAGACATCGAAGTAAGCATAGGCACAGTGAGGTATCCCTACATCCAGGGCCATAAAAAACCCAGCCTAAAGTCCCTTGGAGTCCCCAGGAGGCTCCAAGCCCCAGAAACATAGCTGTTTGGAGAGACCTCCACCCTAGCTCAGTTGGATGGGGCATGCCTGTAGGATGGTGTCTTTTAGGCTGGACTGGGTTAGCATAGTGAGACCGTGTAAAAAGAAAAGAGAAGAAGAAAACAGGAGAAGGAGCAAAGGAAGGAGAGAGGAAGCCACACCTACCCTGTACTCTCAGCAAACCCCACCTGCCTAGCTCTGGCCTGGGAGCCTCTCATTAGTCCTTGGTAGGGCCCTGCATCCTTCTGCTGCCTGTGTTCCTCATGCTTTCCCCATCTAGGAGGCTAGGACCTATCCACAGTAACCCTCTCTCCCTCCACACTGGACTCCTGCCTTCCAGAAAGTTACCCTTCCTCTCTGACCCACTCTTTCTCCCTCAGCTTTATCAAGCTCCCAAGTTACCCCTGGAAAACTCCAAACAGAAGGTTTTTGTTGAACCATGAGTCACTGTGGTTCCAGTTAACACCATGGTTCTCTGCTCAGCCAAAACCTTACACCAGTCACAGACCACAGAGTATGGAGATCCTGACTCCCAAACTGTCAGTCATCTCTCATGTCAGGGACCAGTGGTTTTTCACAAAACNATTACTAAAGTTCTAGAGCCTATGGGGGCTTTTCTTCTCTTTATAATAAGAGCAGATGTGAGGTGGGGCTGCCTCCATCTGTCACTGATGTTTATGTGAGTTATCAGCTGTGGAGAAAGGTCTGTGATGGTGGTGGGGGACAGTGCCCCTCCATGGGCAGCCATGGAGGTACTTTATCCACCACTAGGTATCTCTGCAGTGCACTTGGGTGCCTGTCAGGCACTCAGGCTATCCTTTGCTTTCTGATCATATTCATACAACAAGAAAACAACCTAAATTAAAGTCTAACGTATCATTCCAATGGTCCTGAAGGGGCAGCATCTCTGGTGCTGTGTCATCTGTGCCCAGGGTGNATGTGTCCCCTCTTGGTCTCTACTAGAGCTTCTGGGTCTCCACAAGGGGTCTTAGCTCTGTCCTGGGTGGTGCAGGGAAGCAGTTCAGTGCTCTAAGAGAAAGTTCTTTGTCAGTGGTCTTCTCCTGAAGGAGAAGTCTTGGGGTTGGATCTCAAGATAGGAAAGAGTCTGTATTTACCTGTGTGAGTTTGTTCAGAGCTCAGCTGTACAGGTCAGTAGTGGGTGCTTAGGGAGTATGGAGGCATAGCCCCAAGCTAGGCATCAGACTCTGGTAAGTAAGGACCTGGGAGACACAGATGGTATGGGGTGATCAGGAGGGGAGGTGACTGTGGCCTGTAGACCTGGGACACAGGTGGGGTGGGTGAATAGGAAAAGTAGTGTCTGACTTGGAGACCTGGAGACACGGGAAAGTGAGGTGAGCAGGATGGGGGAGTGGGCCATAGTCTAGAGGGTCCTGTCTCTACACTGTGTTCTGAGCTCTTAGAGTGAGGGACAGAAGAGGACCAGCCTTCCCTGTTCTCTTGGCTGGGGTCCTGATCTGTGGAGGAGTTCTAGATCTTGGATCCTCAAGCCCCATCACTTCCCAGAGTCTCTGTTCTCTCAGGTCTATCTTAGGTGGTTTCTTGAGAGAAGGAGGGGTAGGGCTGCCCCAGGCTTCCCAGGGGACATCTGCTCCTGCTGTGGTACCTCAGTTACTGATAAGGGAATGGAAGGTACCTTCTATGGACTTCCCAGGCCACAGTTTGGGCACTCATAGGCTTTCCTCCTTGCTCATTGCAGAGGTCTAGCTAAGCTGTAGGCACTATAGTCTGCCTGGGTCTTAGTCCCCTCCTGTGGTGTAATGTGCATTGTGGTGTGACAGGATATGACATCCCAGGAGGAAACTCTGGACATTCCTGTCACCTCTCAGCTGTGCAGAGCTACTGTGTTCACTATCATACAATAAATCCACCTATCTACACTTCTGCTGCAGATCTCCTCTGCCCTACCTACTATGGACATGTGCCAGGAAAAATACATAGGTGTTCTAGTTTGCTTTTTCATTGCTATGATAAATATACAACCAAAAGCAAATTGGGGAAGAAAGGGTTTCATCTTATAATTTAAAATCCATCTGAGGGAAATCAGGGTAGAAACATAGGAAGACATGAAGCAAAAATTATGGAGGAATGCTGCTTATTTGGCTTGCTCCCTCTGGCTTGCTCAGCTATATTTCTTTTTTTGGGGGGGTGGGTAGGGATGTTATTAACTGGTAGAGTACTTATGTAGTAAGCACAGGCATTAGGTTCTATCTCAGAGCAAGAATGTTTATACCAACTTTATTCAAAGTAACCACAAATAAGAAAGAGCTCAAATGCCCATCAATTGGTGAAGGAATAAGCAAATTATAAATTATTTATATAATGGAGTACTATTTAGCTATAAAAGGGAGATGCATTATTTTATATAATAATATGGATAAATCTTAAAAAAAAAACAAAACCATGTTGAGCCAAAGAATCAGCTATATTTCTTTTATAGTCCAGGCCTGGCTCCCTAAATACCACTCACAGTGGGCTTGGCCTTCCTACATTAGTTATCAGTCAAGAAAAAGGCCCACAGACATGCCTGTAGGCTAATCTGATGCAGGCAATTTCTTAATTGAGGTTTTATCTTTCTAAGTGTGTCAAGTTGATAACCAAGATTAGCCAATATAGTGTTGCAGACATGTGCCCTGGAAAGAGTCAGGTAAGGAAACTGGACATGTACAATGAGATGGCCAGAGCTAGGCCTACTGGCCAGGGCTGAGTTGGTTTCCCAGCCTCTGCCCCACAGCTGGAGTCTTCTGGGACCCTATCCCAGGTACCCTATCTTGCCTGACCTGGTTCTGTCAGACTCTGTCCTGACAGGTTTCACTCTGTCCCACCCTACCTGTTCAGCTCCACACCTTAACAGATTCTGTCCCAAGAACCTAGTTCTTGGTATGGCCACTCTGAATGGGACCTGGAGTTTGGCTGAGGACTGAACACCCAGATAGGTGGAAAAGTCACTCTGGACATTTATCTCATATGTGAGTCAGAGCAGGTCCGTTGAGCTGCTGAGAGTAGTTGGCCAGCTATGGGTGCCCCTACGGGATGTGGAGATATGAGTTTGCAAGACAGTTAGAAGCAGCTTTCACCCCATTATTAAACTTTTGGATCAAGATGTCCAGCACAGGAGATATCAGACATGATGGTTGGTGTGTGCTCGGAAGACAGTGGTAATGGACAAGCTTAATCAAGGGTCCAGGTCCTGAAGGTGGGGCCTCTGAGCCATGTAAGATGAATTTCTAACCTGTCTTATTAATAAACACACAGAACAAAATCTGACAGAGATCAGAGGAATTAGGAGCAAGCCACCAGCTAGCCTCACCTCACCAACGCTGCCGCTACTTCCAAAGAGCGAAGCGAAGAGAAGAGAGNNACTTCCTGTCTAANCNGGCTTTNTNTGNCTGTCNNTTCTGNTAACTCATTTCCTATCCTCACCAAGCTACATCACTTCCTGTCTGTCTGCACGGACCTCCAGAACTCTATGGCTGATTCTGGGATTAAAGGCGTGTGCTACCACCTCCTTCTGCTAGTCTCCCAATGTGACTTTGGAGTCACAGAGAACCAAACGGATTAAGGGCGTGCGCTAACTTGCATGACTATTGTTTTACTACTAGTGGCTGGCTGCCCCGTTTTTCCTCCAATCCTCAGATAAATTTTATTGGGGAACACAGATAAAATATCACCACAGAGCCATGGTGTGCTGGACTTGCTCTGGCAGTGTTTTCTTAGGGCCTAGCACTGCAGTGGACAATGCAGTTGGAACAGGAATATTCCTGATGTCCAGGCATGGGAGAGTGCATTGTCTCTAGGTTTGACTTTGGATTGCCTCTGCCCTGGAGAGGTGCTCTCTGTGTTCTTGAGGCCACCACTGTCTGGGTATTTCACTCCAGGAGGGAGTCCCCTAGGCAAACATCAGGACTAGAAATCTTCATTTCCTTAGCTTTGGTCAGAAGCAACACAAGGGCATATGTAGTGGCAAACCTAACAGCTGTCAGGAGTTACTGAGAGAAATAGTAATATTTCTCTGTAATATTATAGTCCAGGCCTGGACTATAATATAATAGAGAAAGAGCTAAATATAAGGTGTGGGATACTTCCTCATGAGTTATTTGTCAGGGAGGCTCCACTATAACTATATGGTAAGATTCTATTGCTNAAGACCCCACACTTTGAGATTGAGACATCAATTTCAAACTGACTGGGAAGATCCCTCCCTGCTGGCTAGCTTCCATAGTATTAGAAGGTGCTATGTAGACTGCTGCAAGGGAACCGTCATAAATGGTTTTACCTAGTACTACACCCTGCATGCTTCAATACTGATCTATCAGGAAAGATGTGTGCAATGGTGCAAGAGTAGCAAGACTATTACACTGTGACTAACTGCTTTCTGATTGGATTTGAGGCTTGTTTCACAGGAAGGAACTTAATGCCTGGTATGGTAATCCTGCTCCAAAGGCCCTGGCTGGGGAGATGATAATGTGCTATTGTTATTTTGCTAAATGATTGTGCTGTCAAATTACTTTGTAAGTATTTATGTTTTTATCAATAGACCTGGGCTGCTCTCAACCTTGAGCAAAGCAGCTTTCCTTTTGCAGAGGGAGCAGTCAGTGGAGAGAAGCACAGCTTGTCAGAATGATGAAACTAAGACATCAAGTGTTAATCTCTAAACAAGACATCTGCGGTAATTCTCCCCACTCACCGAAGTTCAGGGGACATTGTAGAAAAGGAGGCAGAAAGAAGGTAAGAGCCAGAGGATGAGGAGGAATGCCAGCTTCTGGACATGGCATGGCTGTCACAATCATGAATTCATAGCAACTGTAGTTACCTGTACAAGACCAAAATTCCAGCATAGATAGGGTGGGTGATATCCAGGCCCTACACCTTATGAGGAACTATTGGCAATGAATAGTTGCTGGAGAGGGAAAGTCTTCCTTTAGGATGTGTTTCCTGGTATGTTTCTCATGTTCCAGCAGACAGCTCATGTATATACGGGCAGCACTAATTAAGTTTAGTGGGTTATTAAAAAAAACAAAAGATATGGAAAACCCAACTGAGATAAAACAGGAAATGAAAAAAATTAAGAAGTAAAACAAAAACTTCAGAGTTAAGCCTCACCAAGAGCACAAGGCGTGGAAGAGAGAATCTCGGACACTGAAGATAAGATAGAAGAAATGATTACCTCAGTCAAAGAAAATGTCAAATCTAAGATCATTCAGGTACAATACATCTAGGAAATCTGGTACACCGTGAAAAGACCAAATCTATAAATAATAGGAATAGAGTAGGGAGAAGAAACCCAGATCAAAAGCACAGAAAATATCTTCAACAAAACCACAGAAAAAAATTTCCCTTAGAGAAAGAGGTAGCTATCAGGTCCAAGAAGCATACAGAATACCAAATAGACAGGATCATAAAAGAAATTTCCCATGATCAACAATAATTAAAACACTAAATGTACAGAACAAAGAAAGGACATTAAAAGCTGTAAGAGAAAAAGGTCAA
>LZPO01097110.1:703002-713478 GCA_001675575.1 Neotoma lepida
GAGACAGGGTTCCTCTGTGTAGCCTTGGCTGTCCTGAAACTCCCTCTGTAGACCAGGCTGGCCTTGAACTCATGGAGATCTTTCTGCCTCTGCATCCTGAGTGATGGGATTAAAAGCATGTGCCACCCCTGCCCTCCTGCTGCTCTATTCTTAGTAGCCAGAAACTGGAAACAGCCTAGATGTCCATCAACAGATGAATGGATAAGGAAAAAGTGGAGCATTTACACAATAGATTATTATTCAGCTATTAAAAAAATCACGAAATTCACAGGTAAATTGGTGGAGTTTGAAAAAACACCCAGCCTGATGAAGTAAACCAGACCCCAAAAGAAATATAGTATATATTCTCTTTATGTGGATGATAGCTTTTAAGCCTTTGAGAGACATGCTGCACTCTATATACCTAACTATACCTAACCTAGCAGGTATAGTTATAGGTATAGACTAAGAGACTAGGAGGGAGGGGAGAATCTCCCAAGGAAGGGGAAATAGAGTATACAGTTATGGAGAGATGTGGGGAGACTAGAATGGGAAGATTAAATAGAGAGAGGAGAGAATACATGGCTAAGGGAGGAACACAAGGAAGGACAACTCTAAGGGACATTTGAGGGGTCATATGGAAACCTACACACAAAACAAACTCAATGATATTTTTGTAGATTTTTTTTGTGTATAATTGCTTTGTTTGGGCATTTTAAAAAAACCTCACTGGTCTTCTGCTTGTACATCACGGTTTTTGATATTGTGTTTTTATGCTTTTTTGCCTGTTTCTTGAGCTTTTTTTCTCTTTTTAAAATTTTGCGAGAAAGAGGACTGGTATTGGGTGGGTGAGGAGGTGAGAAGGGATCTGGGAGGAGATGAGGAGGAAAATGTGATTAGAATACATTGTATGAAAAATATTTTCAGTAAAGAGATTTTTGAAAAGACATGCAGTCAGGAGGGGGTGTGTTAGGAGGGATATAAGGAAGTTGGAGGGGGATGCAGGAGTAGATGTGTACAGAGTTCATTGAATACATACATGCAATGTTAAAAAAAAACTTAAAAAAAGAATTGGCTGAGAAGAGAACGCCCTCCCCTGACTCCCAGTGTGAGGAGCAAACACAAATCAGAAGAGAAAACGTCAGGGGAGCTTTATATTCTAAATCCCAGAAGGTGATAGTCAAAGGGAGAATTCTGAAATAAACTTCATACATGGTTCAGAATTTGTAGCCCAGAGACAGAGACCGTTTAGGGCTGGGCTGACCGAAGGCTTTCCCTGAGGCCCTGATGTATGGAGAATGAATATAGCTCCTTCTGAAAGCCAGGAACATGCTTGGCAGAGCCAGCAATTGCTTGGGGGCAGTGCCTTGGAGGAGCTGTAGCTTCAGATTCTGAGAAGTCAACTCTTTCCACCATACAGGGCTACGGTTGTCAGCCCCAAAGACACTGTGTGCTCAGTCTGCAATGCTCCTGTGTTCCCTTTGTTCAACATTGTTTGATTAGTTTCCTGCTGACTCTGTCCCATTTCTCCCTTGGAAATAGTATATAAGACGCTGCATGTTTGTTTTTTTTCCCTCCCGAGACAAGGTTTCCCCGTATAGCCCTAGCTATCCTGGAACTCACTCTGTGGACCAGGCTGGCCTCCAACTCAGAGATCCACCTGCCTCTGTGCTGGGATTAAAGGCGTGTGCCACCACTTCCTGGAGATGCTATACTTCTTAATAAGCTTACTTGGTCACCTCTCACTTAGAACCCTGTCACTGAAGAAAGACCTGCTGGTTCAGGTCAAGAGAACAGGGCTTCAGAATCTCAAAAGGTATAAGAGCTCCTCATTTTCTTTTTCTTTATTCTTCTCTCATACAACACATCCTGACTGCAGCCTCCGCTTCCCTCTTCATCCCTGCCCTTCATCCACCTGCCCTCTTTCCCAGATCCACTGCTCCTCCATTTCCCTTAAAGAGCAGGCCTCCCAGAGATATCAACTGAACACAGCACAACAAGATGCAATAGACTAGGCACAAGTCCTCATAGCAAGGCTAGCCGACTCCTCAAATTTTTAAGGAAGGGACCAGTGGATGAGGGATGCCTTCAGTGTCAGCCATCAGAGCCTGCTCATGTGTCACCCATCAAGAACTCTTCATTCCACAACACTGTTTGTTCTGACTCAGGCCTTCCTTTAGAAGGGAGGGTGCTGAAGCCAGAGACACTAAGCCTTCTCACCTGTCCTTGAGTCAGGCAGGCTGGCCGGAACAGTGTTCTCATGACAGTATCAGTTTTGGCTTTTTAAACAGGGAGAAAAGCCTTTGTTTTCCCATATCTCCCAGTTCAGATAATTGACATGCTGACTATGCCATCCCCTGGATCCAGTTCCCTCTGAGATCTTGGGAGGACATGCTGTAAACCAGCCCCTTGTTTTATCTTTTTCTCTTTGGAGTAAAAGTTGGTTGCTCCTGAGGGCTGCAGAGCAGTTGTGGGAGAGTCTCAGTGTCAGAGCCGGGAGCTCCCAAGGTTCAGACTCCGAGGATAGTACCCCATCACAGTGAAGACACCTACATCTTTGGTGCAGTGTTCTGGGTGTTCCACAAGATCCTAGGCTAATGCAACTCTCTTTACCCTCTCCCTTAAGGACAGAGGAGAGAGCTGGACACTCAGAGGGGAGAGCCATTGCTAGTTATCAAGAGCGCATGGCAAGAAGAGATTTGCTCATAGTTGGCTGACATCTATTTACACAGCCCAGCCTGGTATGTTTCAGTGGTAGCAGCAGTTTTCCTCTGAGGATCCTTCTGCCTCATTTTTTTTTCAAGCTTCCCATCATGCATTTTCTGATGGTGAAAGAGGAGAGGGAAAAGAACAATGATGTGCTCACCTATTTTAGAGAGCTCCTGAGGCTGACTAATAGCTGTGGCTAGATACTCAAGTTGTGTTAGAGAGAGATGTTCAGTGGATGAAGACTGAGAATAGGATATACCTGGGGACGCAGCTCCTGGAACATGATGGATTATACCTCAGAGGCCCAGAGATATGTGAGCTTCATATTCAGATATGGTCTGCCATGCCCAGACAATGTCTCAAGGACAGAGAATTCTTTTTCCAGGAATAGTGATGTGTCTGCTCTCAGCCATGCTACCTCACTGTAGCCTGGCCTTGGAGAGGTGTTGTTCAAAATGTTAAATGTTCTTATAATAAAAAACCCAGAGCCAGATATTGGGGTAAAAGCTGAAAGATCAGAGGAGCAGAGCAGGCCACAGCCACCATCTATTACCTCACCAACTACACAAATTTTCTGACTGAAATCCTCTGAGTCTTCACCTGAAAGGATCTCAGCTGAACTGCCTTAGTTCCTGTTTCCTCACACCTTATATACCTTTCTCCATCCTGCCATCACTTCCTGGGATTAAAGGTGTGTGTTCTTCTCAGTACTGGAATTAAAGGTGTGTGTCACCACTGTCTGGCCTCTATGTCTAATCTAGTGGCTGGCTCTATCCTCTGATCCTCAGACAAGTTTTATTGGGGTACACAATATATCACCACAGACAGGCCTGGGTTACTCTCATGGAACAGTTGATAGATGGACAGGCCATTCACATGCTCAGAGCCTCACGTTACCTCATCTGTAGAATTCTCAAGGGATAGTCCCATCCCTGGGAGTCTTGCAGATTTTGAGGAGACAGAGAACAAGAGCCTAGAGCATAGGGCTCTCTATAGGTGTTGGTAGCCTTTCCTTTCTTCTATGTTGGCCACTTCCCTGAAGAATGTGGAAAGCAAAGGAAGAAATACTAGGAGAATCATTTGTTCCTCTTGTTGATTTTGAGGTTTTACCAGAGAGAAGAGTTGGATCTGATTTGGACCGAGGTGATCACATGACAATACAATCACTATATTTATCTCTCCTTCTTATTTTTTAGTATTGAAATGGTTCTGCTTTGTTGGGAGCAGCCCATATTTCTTTTCTCTTGAGGCGATGTGTCCCTGGTCTCACTGTTCCACAATCCATATTTAGTGATGGTTCTTAGCCTGGCTTTTTGAAGAATCTTTAGATGTTGATGGTTTTCCTCCAGCAGCTTTATTGTGAAGGCTTATGGAAACTTGATTCATGGATTCTTGAATCTAGAGCTGTTTCTCAGGAGCTTTTACTCTTTTTATAAAAAATAATTTATTATTTATTTTACATCCCAGCCACAATTTCCCCCCCTTCTCTCCTCCTAGTCTCTCCCCGCATCTCACCTCTGTTCCCATCCCCTAATCCACTCTTCCTCTGTTTCTGCTTAGGAAAGGGAAGGTCTCCCATAAATATCAACAAAACATGGCATATTAAGTTGAAGTACGACTAAGCATCTCCCATGTATTAAGGCTGGGCAAGGAGACTCAGTATGAGGAATAGGGTCCCAAAAGCCTGTAAAAGAGTCAGAGACAGGCCCTGTTCCCAATGTTAGGAGTCTTGTAAGAGGACCAAGCTACACAACTATAACGTATATGCAGAGTACCTAAGTCAGTCCCATGCAAAGGAGTCTTTATTCCTTTTTATTTCTTAAAAGATTTTCTGCTTATTTTACATACCAACCACAGAACCCCCTCTCCTAGCTCCTCCTGCCCCCAGCCTTCCCCCTTAACCTCCCCTCCATTTCCAGCTCCTCCAAAGCAAGGTCTCTCATGGAGAGTCCCCAGAGCCTGGTACATTCAGTTGAGGCGGGTCCAAGACCCTCCTTCTTGTGCCAAGGCTGTGCCAGGTGTCCCACCATAGGCACTGGGGAGCCTTTATTCTTAAAGGGTGGTTCAGTTGGACATACATTCTGTTTTAGTCAGAGTCTTCTAGAGGATACATCACTACTTATTAAATGAGATTTACGATAGTATTTTGGGTCACTATTATATTGCTGTTATGAGATACCAGACCAAGGCAACTCTTATAAAAAGAAAGCATTTAACTAGGGGCTTGATTACAGTTTTACAGTTTAGAGGTTTAGTCCATTTTAGGAAGCATGGTAGCACATGGCATTGGAAGAACAGCTGAGAGTTACATTCTGATCTGAAGCCAAGGTGGGGAGATACAGTCAGTCAGACAGACAGACAGACAGACAGACAGACAGACTGACTCTGGGCTTGGCCTGGGCTTTTGAAACCTCAAAGCCCACTCCCAGTGATACACTTCCTCCAGCAAGGCCATATCTCCTAATGCATTCAAATATACAAGCCTATGGAGGCCATTCTTATTCAAACCACCACATTCCACTTCTTGGCTTCCAAAGGCTTATAGTCATATCACAATGCAAAAATGCAATCAGTCCAACTTCAAAACTCACCATAGTCTATCACAGTTTCAACATTGTTTGAAAGTCCAAAGTTCAAAGTTTTCTGAGACTTAAGGCAATATTTTAACTGTAACCCCCTGTAAAATCAAAATCAAAATCAAAACCACATACATCCAACATACAATGGCACAGAATACACATTATCATTCTGAAAGGGAAGAAAGGAAGCACAAAGTGAGTAAACACTGGACCAAAGCAAAGCTGAAGGCAAACAAGACAAACTCCAAACTCTGCATCTCCACATCTGATGTCAAAGTGCTCTTCAGATCTCCAACTGCTTTCGGCTTTGTTGACTACAACACACTTCTCTCTCTTGGGCTTGTTCCACACCCAGTCTGTAACTTTCCTTGGCAAGTATCCCATGACTCTGGCATTTCCAACATCTTGGGGTTTCCAACACCTTCATAGCTTCATAAATGACCTCTCTGGGGCTCCATCCAGGGACACTCTAACACAACCATGGCATCAGTGGCTTTCCTTAACCATGGAGAGAGATTCCACAACCCCTTTCTTATATCCTTGACCTATCTAAAGCCATAACTACACTGCTTGTTGGAGTTGGAACTTGGCCCCCTCCTGAAGTATGAATCTAATTAGTCTTATTAATAAAAATCAGCCATCAGATATGGGGGTAAAGGCTGAAAGATCAGAGAAGCAAAGGATCAACCACAGTCATTTCTTTTTTTTATTTTGAAAAGTTTTTCATTTATTTTATACACCAGTATAAAATACAGTGGTATAGCTGGGTCTTGAGGAAGAGTGATTCCCAATTTTCCAAGAAACCACCATACTGATTTCCAAAGTGGCTGTATAAGTTTGCACTCCCACCAACAGTGGAGGAGTGTTCCTCTTGCTCCACATCCTCTCCAACATAAGCTGTCGTCAGTGCTTTTGATCTTAGCCATTCTGACAGGTTTACATGGTAGCTCAGAGTCGTTTTGATTTGTGTTTCCCTAATGACTAAGGATGTTGAGCAATTCTTTAAATGTCTTTTGGCCATTTTAGATTCTTCCTTTGAGAATTCTCTGTTTAGCTCTGTAGCCCATTTTTTTAATTGGATTATTCATTATTTTGATGTCTAGTTTCTTGAGTTATTTATATATTTTGAAGATTAGCCCTCTGTCAGATGTGGGGTTGGTGAAGATCTTTTCCCGTTCTGTAGGCTTTCATTTTGTCTTACTGACCGTGTCCTTTGCCTTACAGAATCTTTTCAATTTTAGGAGGTCCCATTTATTAATTGTTGCTCTCAGTGTCTGTGCTACTGGTGTTATATTTAGGAAGTGGTTTCCTGTGCCAATGCGTTCAAGAGTACTTCCTACTTTATCTTCTTTCAGGTTCAGTGTAACTGGTTTTATGTTGAGGTCTTTGATCCACTTGGACTTGAGTTTTGTGCATGGTAATACATATGGGTCTATTTGCAGTCTTCTGCATGTTGACATCCAGTTATGCCAGCACCACTTGTTGAAAATGCTTTCTTTTCTCCATTGTACAGTTTTGACTTCTTTGTTAAAAATCAGGTGTTCATAGTTGTGTGGGTTAATGTCAGGGTCTTCAATTTGATTCCATTGGTCCACATGTCAGTTTTTATGCCAATACCAAGCTGTTTTTATTACTATAGCTCTATAGTAGAGCTTGAGATCAGGGATCGTGATGCCTCCTGAGGTGGCTTTATTGTATAGGATTCTTTTAGTTTTCCTGGGTTTTTTGTTTTTCCAAATGAAGTTGAGTATTGTTCTTTCTAGGTCTGTGAAGAATTGTGTTGAGATTTTGATGGGGATTGCATTGAATCTGTAGATTGCTTTTGGTAAGATTGTCATTTTTACTATGTTAATTCTACCTATCCATGAGCATGGGAGATCTTTCCATTTTTTGATATCTTCTTCAATTTCTTTCTTCAGAGACTTAAAGTTCTTGTCATACAAGTCTTTCACTTGCTTAGTTAGGGTTACCCCAAGGTATTTTATATTATTTGTAAAGGATGATGTTTCTCTGATTTCTTTATCAGCCCGTTTATCATTTGCATATAGGAGGGCTACTGATTTTTTTTTGAGTTAATCTTGTATCTTGTCACATTACTGAGGGTGTTTATCAGCTGTAGTAGTTTCCTGGTAGAATTTTTGGGGTCACTTATGTATACTATCATATCATCTGCAAATAGTGAAAGTTTGACTTCTTCCTTTCCAATTTGTATCCCTTTGATCTCCTTTTGTTGTCTTATTGTTCTAGCTAGAACTTCAAGTACTATATTGAATAAATATGGAGAGAGTGGGCAGCCTTGTCTTGTTCCTGATTTTAGTGGAATTGCTTTGAGTTTCTCTCCATTTAATTTGATGTTGGCTGTTGACTTGCTGCAGATTGCCTTTATTATGTTTAGGTATGTTCCTTGTATTCCTAATCTCTCCAAGACCTTTATCGTGAAGGGGTGTTGGATTTTTTCAAAAGCTTTTTCAGCATCTAATGAGATGATCATGTGGTCTTTTTCTTTCAGTTTGTTTATATGGTGTATTACATCGACAGATTTTCCTATATTGAACCATCCTTGCATCTCTGGGATGAAGCTTACTTGATCATGGTGGATAATTTTTTTGATGTGTTCTTGAATTCAGTTTGCCAATATTTTATTGAGTATTTTTGCATCAATGTTCATGAGGGACATTGGTCTGTAGTTCTCTTTTTATGTTTCATCTTTGTGTGGTTTGGGAATCAGAGTAACTGAAGGAAGGGCAGTCTTATTTCTGCCAGCAGTTCAAGGTACTGTTTATAATGGCTGGGAAGTCAAGGCAGCAGGAGCTTGAAGCAGAAGGTCACAATATGTCTGCAGTCAGAAGACAGACATGTGTAGGGAGTGGAGGAAGTCCTGAATAGTGAAGTCCTGAGTGGGTGTGTATTGTTGGCATGCACACAACCGTGTAGAGAACTCCAAGGTCTTGGACCCCTGGGAAACTAGCAAAGCCAGTACCCATATGAGGCAGGCTAAAGAGAGGTGACAAAATTCACTTTGAGAATCTGAGTATGCTGGAGAGGTGGCTCAGAGGTTAAGAGCACTGACTGCTCTTCCAGAGGTCCTGAGTTCAATTCCCAGCAACCACATAGTGGCTCACAACCATCTTTAATGAGATCTGGTGCCCTCTTCTGTATACATAATAAATAAATTTTTAAAAAAGAGTTAGAGAATCTGAGTATGAGTGTTTATGAATGATTGATCTGCAAAGACTAGTAACTGCTTCTTCCTCCTCCCAGATGTTTACAATCAGAGACTGCTCACCTAGAGGTCCCTCCTATTGAGACTAGCTGATCCCTTCTTCTGTGCTGTACCTAACAAACACACTGAAGTTCCAGACTATGGCTGTAGTAGTTAGAGAACTCCACTTTATCTCAGTTTCGATGTACGTGTGTTTGTTCTTTCTCTATTCTCTCACCCCCCCACCCCTGGCAGGGTTCCAGGATACAAGTCACACAGGATACAGCAGAAATGCATGCATACTGGTGCTCAGCCTGCTTTCTCTACTGTATATAGTTCAGAATCCTCTGCTCAGGGAACGGTCCCATCCACAGTTAAGACACAGTTAACGTGTCTCCCACATTCGTTAAAGTAATCAAGATGGTTCATAAAAGGCATCTGCAGATCCATTTTCCAGGAAATTCTAGATACTGTCAGGTTGACAGCACTTCACATCACACCTTCTACCAAGCTTTTTCCAATCATCAGCCTCTGTGAACCACTTAAGCCTCAATCCAAAGACAGCATTATCCCTTTTGACAGGTGTATTATGACCAGTGACAAGCTACAACTGATCAAAGCAAGCCTTAATGACTGTGATTGGTCCAAAATGAATGCTGTAATTGGCCAAATACTCTTTCTTGAGCTAAGTAAATGGGCTATTCCAGCTCACCAACTTGGCCAGGAGACATTCCCATGCTGCCTCCTCTGGTGTTGCAACATCAGGTCCAACTAAAACATCTCTCCAGTGGTGTCAACATCATTCTCCATCCCTGAGTCTTGGCCTCCAACTGCAAATGGTGTCTGTTTTCTAATATCCGGTGCTGGATTTGTGAACATCCCTGCTTGCAATGAGCCTCTGCTCCTAAGCCCTGGGTCTTGGTTTCCTAATACAAAGCCCTGGTAACTTGTGCTTTATAGCTGAAAAAGTGGCTCTCTGTGAAGGCCTTGGACATGCCCATGGTCAGTACTTACCTGCCTGAATCCACACCATCACCCAGATTACTCTTTGATCCTACATGGATATCCCATCAACTGAGAAAGGTGGGAGGGGCTGCTTGTACCTGTATGATCCCAGATGCACTCAGTGCCAGGTCCTGGATGGCCTTCTGGTGCCCTGGATTCTTCAGACTGTTCCAACAGATGCAGATACCCTGAGTCCTGGAGGCAACCTCTGACAACAGAATCAATAGCCGAACAGTCTGACATTGGCAGGGCAGGAAGAAGGGAAGTAGAAGCAGAGGTGGCATGAAAGAAAGCAGAGCTGATAAAATGCTGTAGGCTCTGGTTTCTACAAGAGGTCCTTGTCTTCAAGGTCAAGGATCTCTGATCCCAGACTGAGAGCTATAACACTGGCCGTGCATATAACTTCAGGCCTGCATGAAGACTGGAGCATTACAGGGTGCCCCTTGCTGCATCTTCTGTCTGCCTGTTGTTGCTCACTGACAGATAAAGAGCGAAAAGAAAGCTACCAGAGGTCAATATTTGAAAAGCTTTTTTCCAACCCATAGTTTCTATCTAGGTGGAGCAGAATAACCATATATATATATATATATATATCAATAAAATGTCTTACATGTAAAATATACATGTAAATTCATAAATATAATTGCATATAAATTCATGTAGAATTTACGCAGTGAAGTTGGATTCAAGGAAAAAAATTTCTTAAGTTTGTACGTGTGAAAAATATATTTGAATACTAGGGTTTTTGAACATAAAATTCTTAAATCAAGTCTTCTTTCTAGTAAGGTTGCATAGGCATTGACATGGTATGTGCCTATGTCATAGTATTTCTGTGATAAAACACTGTGACCAAAGGCAACATGGTGAGAAAAGGGTTTATTTCATCTTACAACTCTCCATCGCTGAGGGAAGTCAGAGCAGGAACCTGGAGGCAGAAGCTGAAGCAGAGGGCACAGAGGAACGCTGCTTCTTGCCTTGCTCCTCATGACCTCCTCATACTGT
>LZPO01097110.1:714738-740238 GCA_001675575.1 Neotoma lepida
TGTAGCGCCCAGGACTACCTGCCCAGGGGTGATACCACTCACAATGAGCTATGTCCTCCTACATCAATCATTAACCAAAACAATACCCTTACAGTCTTGTCCATGGGACAATCTCATTGAGGCATTTTCTTAATTATGGTTCCTCCTTCTCAGACAATTCCAGCTTGTGTCAAGTTGACATAAAACTATGCAGTACACTAGGCTAGGTTAGTTTCCTCTGAGAATGACATTCTTGCTCATTTAGGGCTTTACTTTGCTCATTTTGAAATTTGATAGCTTTATTAAAACATGTTCATTACTGACTGTGCTGGATCATTTTCTTTTGCGCATCAAGGACATTTCTGGGACATCTGCCAGCCTCTCTTGTTGGTCAGAGTGAGAGAAGGTACTGCTTTTTAACTCTAAAGGGGACCTTGGTACAAGCAGGAGATGGGTATGGCATGGGGAGTTCTGGGCCTTGACTGGGGGAAGGAAGGAAGGATGCATGTGGCTTCAGAGGAGTGGAGAACCACCAAACAGAAGGCTCTGGGAGGAACATGTTCGGGGTGGCCTTGTAGGCCAACTGCAAGGTTATGTTGACACTGTTAGAACACCTCCAGCCTTCATAAAGCCAAAGGGAGAAGGCTAGGCAGGAAGCATGCGAGAGTTGACATCTCACTGGCACACAAAAGAGACTCTTACCACTCAGGGGAGGATTTCTTTCCTCTTTGTTTCTTTGTTGTTTCTTTGTTTCTTTCTTTGTTTCTTTCTTTGTTTCTTTCTTTGTTTCTTTCTTTGTTTCTTTCTTTGTTTCTTTGTTTGTTTCTTTCTTTTTTTAAAGATTTACTTGTTCATTTAAAGTTTTTTTTTCATATTACATACCTCCCACTGTTCCCTCTCCCTCCCCTTCTCCTGCTTCCCCTCCACCTACCTCATCCCACCCCCACCCACTCCTCATAGGGGGTAAGGTCTCCCTTGGGTATTCAACATAGGCTGGCATACCAAGTTGGGGCAGGCCCAAGCCCCTCCTCAGGGGAGGATTTCTAAACCTGTATCCCTTTGTTGATATTAACTCCTGCTGTTTTTGACTTTCCTACCCCCTTTTCTCTTTCTCCTTTCGGTTTCTCATTTCCTCTCCCCTCTCGTGTGTGTGTGGTGTGTGTGTGTGTGTGTGTGTGTGTGTGTGTGTGTGTGTGTGTGTGTGTGTGTGTGTGTGTGAATATGTATGTGTTTGTGAGTGTGTAGCATATCTATTTCTGGATGCCTTAGTCTAGTAGATCTCCTGGGACCAGTGCTGGTCAGGGGACCCATGACTGGAGGTAGGTGAGTGATCCTCTGAGGCTCCAGGCTTTCCTAGGATGGGCTCAGACTACCTGACTGGATAGGCTGCAGGCTGATGAACAAGTCTGGAGGTGAGCTAATGGGAGGCCAGGTTCTAATTATGTAGTGCGATGGGCCCCAGGATGGGTATGAAGTGGAGTAAACTACATTGTGGAACCTAAGGAAAGGCCTTGCCATGGGGATGACAGTGAATGGCTGCAAGTGTCTGAAGTGGCACAGGTATCTTTGCACCATTGCCTCAGCCCGGGCTTCTTTGCCAGGTATCTGTCTGATGTCTGTGTCCACTGCCCCTGACTGCCACTTTCTGAACAACTGCTTGTGTAGCCTTTCTGAGAGGATTTGTGGTTGGCAACAACACCACAGTGCTGCCTCTCATGCCTACTCCTGTGAGCTTTCCCTCCAGACACAACTGGAGGACAGAGCAGTTGGAGCCTTTGGTGCTGGAAATGTAGAGCAGATGCCATTTTGGGGCCCTGGTGTCATGGTGTCCCAGAGGCTGTGGGGTGTCTGTTGCTCTTGCAGTCTTTACTGGATGTTGCAGGCTCATACGCGAGGTTGCTTGCCTGTAGTCATGGTGCTAGGAGCCAGCTGACTCTGTCTGCCTGTAGCTTCTCCCCTAAAGGGTCAGCTTTGGTGGAGATTCCTGAGCCAAGATGAGACAGTAGGGTGTCCTATCCCAAGGTACAAGGAATGTAGTGGTTGGGGCTTAGATAAAGCCAGGGAGGGTCTGGGTCTAGGGCTGGGTTTTGGAGGGCAGTTTTGGTTACAGCGTTTCTTATAGTGGTAGCCCCAGCTATACCCACTGTGATACTAACTTGTTCAAAATCCTCCCAGGGCCTCAGAGCCTTCTTGCTGAGTAGTGGACAAGTGGATTTCACCTGTGGGCAGAGCTTGTGTCACAGCCTGAGCAGTGGGTGACCTCAGGGCAAGTTTTATGTGTGATGTATGACACTGTGGCTATAGTAGCTACCACTATAGTAGTAACCACAGTGACTCAGGCTGGCACAAATTCCCTTCCACTGTGTGACTACTTCCAGGCATCTTCATAACAGGGTCCCCTAGGGGTGACATTAATACTAGAAAAGTTTCCAGCCCTCCACTCTGGAAGGGTTGGTTTGAGTGGGCAAGGCTGGTGGGTTTCCTTTCTGGTTGTGATATAGTTGTGTGTGTGTGTGTGTGTGTGTGTGTGTGTGT
Organism: Neotoma lepida; assembly: GCA_001675575.1. NCBI lineage: Eukaryota > Metazoa > Chordata > Mammalia > Rodentia > Cricetidae > Neotoma > Neotoma lepida. Next base: position 717,253 of record LZPO01097110.1, read on the forward strand.
GTGTGTGTGTGTGTGTGACTGTGGGACCAAGAACCCCAAACTCACCCTGGTACAGATTCTAGCAGAAACTTCTTGGCCTGTGCTCCTTCACTTTGGCAGGGCTTAGTGTCCCCTGAGGCTTGTGTGACCTTGTAGTGAGGGGGTCCTTTGACACTGAGCTCTCCCCTGCTGAGATATGAAAGTTTCCTGCCCCAGTGCAGAATGACTTTGTCTGTTTGGGGTTGTGCCATGTCAGATGGGGGCACTGCAGAGACCAGCTGCCTGAACCTGTTATGGGTACAGTTATAGAGACCCTAACAGTATGGCTAGACCAGAGCCTGGGGATATCAACCCTAACTCAACTGAGGCTGTCTATCTCAGAGCTGAGACCCCAGACCAAGCCTAGGGTATAATATATATGGCTAGCTACTGTAGTTAATGAATCTGAACCACTGTGGAAGGTATGCCATGTGAGGGAGGCTAATGCAGAATCCTCCTCTTGTCACATTGTGATGACTCATAGGTCTGAACCCCTTCAGTGGCTCTCTGCTGCTCCTGTAACTGCCTTCTGTCTACAGCTGCCTCGTGGCTCTAGCAGAGATGGGATATGAAGCAGGTGGATAATCTGTGCTGAGCACTGGGCCAGATTTGGAGGAATGATGGGATGGTTCATGAGCCCTGAGGGTTAGGTCAGCAAAGGCACAGGACCTTGTATTTGTGCTTATATTTGTGCCCTAGTGAGAAACACACTATAGCTTCACAGTGACAATCTCATGCCACATAGTCCCATGGGCCATGCTCACACCTACCTTCCTTGTGCTTCTATGGCTGCGAGGACAAAGAGAAAGTAGAAGGGAGTAAGAAATGAGTGCTAGAGTCTCCTCAGGATAGGGATCCCTGGAGAGAAGTAGTAGGCTCTCAAGAAACCAAAATGGCCCAGCAGGAGCCAGAGGGATAGATTTTGAAGAGGTCTCCTTGGTCTTTCGTGGCCTTAGGCGTGATAACTTTAGAGTAGGAGCTACTCACCCCAGAGTAGGATGAGGCAGGGCTTCTGGATGTGGAGCCTCAGGGTGGTTCCAATTAGCATTCTGTCCCTTGACAGATGCATGATGGTCCAAGAATGGGGTACAGAGTCTTTCTCAGGTGAGCAGTAGGCTAGGAGATCCTTCTGCCCTTTGTATTCCCTACCGGGATACAGGGAGCTCCTATGTAGCTGAAGTCACTTGTAAGACAGATTTCTAAACGGTCTTGTTAAATAAAACACAGAGCCAGGGATAGGAGTGAAAGCCTGACAGATTCAGAGGAATTAGGAAAAGCCGCCAGCCTCACCTTAACAACACCGCTGCTTCCAAAAGAGAGTGTGTCTAACTTCCTATACCTCCACGTCTATATCCCTTTCTGTTCTGTTCTCCCATTGACTCTTTCAGCCTAGCTACATCACTTCCTCCTATTGCCTGTCTCTGTCACTTCCTGTCTGTCCATATAGAACACCAGAATTCTATGGTTGATGCTGGGAATAAAAGCATGTGTCTCCATGCTTGACTGTTCCTAGTATAAGCTGGAACTCACAGAGATCCAGACAGACCCTGCTTGATAGGTAATAGGATTAAGGGTATGTGGTAATTTTGTAAGACTAGCAGCTGACATTGTTCCTCTGATCCTCAGATAAATTATATTGGGAGATATAGATAAAATACCACCAAAGTCAGTCAGCATCAGTACCCTGCTCCCATTAGTCTTGCACGGATACAGGAAGAAAAAAGCACTGACAGGCTCCTTCTGGTCCCCAAGTGCCTGATGATCCCTGCTGAGGCTGTGAAGGGGGCACCTTTGTCTTGTGGGTGCAAGGTCAGGATGGCCAGATCAAGGGTTTCTGAGTGTTTGTTTAAGGCTCTTTGAGTTTAGCTTGGAGTGTTTCCAGGTCTGAGAGAAAGATCTCTAGGGCTATTCCTATAGGAAGGAGCTATAGGTCCAGGAAGAGAGCTGAGTGGCTTCTGGTGGTATCCCTGCACTCTGAGAGAGAGAGGCTGTTGAGGGCAGACCTTAGGGTGCTATGAGGACTCTGTGGTTAGTGGGAAATGCTGTGTGTTGGCTAGTGTCAATCAATGTGCCTCAATGGTCAAGATTCAGAAAGAGATCCTTAGGTGTCAGCTCCCCTAGACCCACTGTTGTTTGGGGCTGATATGTCTGATGGGGCCCAAAGGNTNCCAGTGGGTTTTTGTTACTNGATATACCACTGTGGTAGCTANCGTAGTATCACAGTAGAAGATCCCTTCACAAAAAGCCCTGCCTGTGGAAGGGCTTGGGCTCTGNAAGACTAGGGTCCAGGGGAAGCACAGGCANCANTNCAGACTNGGGCCATCCTGAGGAAAGGTCTCCTGAGCCTGCCCTCCAGAGCTGGTATCTCTCCAGGAAGGTCCAGGAAGGTGGACCTGAGTCTGCCACAGAAGTATGTTCCTACTTCACTCAATCTCTCAATGAATTCCTTCCTGGATGATGCTGAGGAGGCTTCTGAGGGAGGGCTGACAGGGACTTATGGAAAAGTGTGTCTCTGAGTGACTTCATGACTGACATTCTGCCTTTTTCCCTGGAGGGGATGGTGCTGATGTCTTGAGACCCTGGCATGTGGGCAGAAGAGCAAGGGCAGAAGCTGCAAACAGTGTCAGGAGAAGCCTGACTTTGTGCTTTGAGGCGTGCCTGCCTTTTCCTCTTCGAACACCCCAGAGACGATGCATACCNTCCNTATACAGACTGGTCATCTCCCTGTCTGTCTGTGTGGATCCTCTACTGTCCTGTGTGCCCTTGTCTCCTTTTACAAGTTGTTGTGCTTCCCTTCACTGGCACTTANGTGACGTCATGACAGTTGTTTCCTAACGGTCTCCTCCCTAGTCACCTTCTGTTCCTGGGGGACNCCCTGGTATTTCCCACTGCTTGGCAGCATAGCTCTGACCCTGGAGCACAGGGACACAGGCACACTNCTTTCTCACCTCACTAACAGAGGGATCAGACTTTGCTTGNTANGATTTTCAGGGATTGAGTGAGAGGGAAAATATGGATAGAACTTTTTTCCTTTTGTCTTGTTGGTCCTTCTTATCCCCGGCNTTGAAGCTGATCCAAGCGTGCTGTCCTGTGTGATACTCTACCCTTCCAATTCTTCTCTATGCTTCCCATGTACAAGTCTGTCACAATTTGTTTTTTCTTCCATGGAGTGGCCTTTGTTCTGTTTCCTGATTGGGGCCGTTGCAGATATACTCCTGTGTAACATATTTCTGCAGAGGCTGTGGGGACACACTTAGGGCTCCATTGCTGTTGTAGGAGTGGTTCCAGTGTTCCCAGTAGCAATGTCTGGTAGCTCTTCTTGAACTCTGTCTTTGCTCTCCAGTGAGNCAAGTTCTGCTTGCTGCTTCTGAGCTCTACATTCTGGACAATTTCTGCAGTTCTGTCTTTCAGCGTAATCTACTGATTCTCCTTTGTTATGTCCACATTTACTTTTAAAATTACTGTTCTGGTTAACATGAAAGAGAGACCATGATAGAGGGTAGCATCATGGGGACAGGGAGAAACCAGGAGCTAGGAAATTTCCCAGGAATCCACAAGAATGACTCCACCTTAGACTGGTAGCAGTAGTGGAGATGATGCCTGAACTGACCTACCACAGTAATCAGATTGGTTACCCTGACTGTCATCATAGAGCCTTCATCCAGTAACTGATGGAAGCAGATGCAGAGAACCACAGCCAAGCCCCAGGCTGAGCTCCAAGAGTCCAGTCAAAGAGATTGAAGAGGGATTTTATGAGCAAGCGGCATCAAGATCATGATGGGGAAATGTAAGAGACAACCAAACCAAACTAATGGGAACTCACGAGCTGTGGACCAATCTGTGGAGCCTCTATTGGACTGGACAAGGCCCTCTGCATAGGGAAGGCAGTTGTATAGTTTGATCTGTTAAAGGGCCCTCTGGCAGTAGGATCAGGATCCATCCCTGGTACATGAGGAGGCTCTTTGGATCCCACTGCCTATGATGGGACACCTTACACAACCTTGATGCAGGGGGAGGGGCTTGGACTTGCCTCAGTTGAGTGTATCAGGCTCTGCTGACTCCCCTTGGGAGGTCTTGCCTTGAAGGAAGAGGGAATGGGGGTTGGATTGGGGTAAAGGCTGCGGATGAGAGGCTGGAGGGATCTCTGGTTGGTATGTAAGTTGAATAGTAAATTTCTTAATAAAATAAAATAAAATAAAATTACTGTTGCATCTTGTTGAGGCAGGACTGAGGATGTAGCCTAATAGTTGAGCATTCACCTGGCATGCACATGGTCCTTGGCTCAGTGCACAGCAACACAGTTACACAGTGCTAAGGGAGATTTCAACGACAGGTCCTCTGTTTATAATAGAAATGCAAGGCGGGTTGTAGATGAAAGTATATGTACTCCTCACACATGCACTCTTGGGCACCCTCTGCCTGGATAACCTACAGAGTCCCTTGATATTCCTACACTATGTGGAAGGCTCTGTGTGGCTTGCTTTTCCTCTCCTCACTTGTGAGGTGGTGGAGGTCCACAGCTTCCATTTTCTGTTGCAATGCATCATTTTCTTTGGCCTGATGTTCTTTCAATATCACCGTGTATGAGGGATCTCAGGTCAGAGGCTATTTTGACAGCTCCCTTGGGAGATGTTTCTTAAGGACCCAGTCCTGCCATGGTTTAGGGGGATCAGGGTCTGTGCCACTGCGAATGTAGAGAACCTCATTTGTGTACAATACTCTTACTGTGACACAAATCCCCCAAAAGTCCCCCATTCTTGGTTTTGTCTTTGGGTATATGATTTGGCTTAGGGACAGATCTGCAGTAGAGATGCTATTGCTTCTGATGTGTTTTGGGTCAGAGCTCAAGGACTCAGACCTCTAGAGGGGATCCTGGCTGGTCCTGGGGCCAAATATTGATCTAGGAGAGACTCTTGGTGGAATAGACACATTTATCTCTCCTCTACTACTTTGGTGTCTGACAGGGCTCTTGGGTGGGGTTTTCTTAATAATGCATGGATAGGGACTTTGTGTCTCCCTCCATCTTAGTTTTGTCCCATGTTTCATCTTTCAGTTTCCATGTCCCCAAAATATCCAGAAAGATTTTGTTCCCTCCTCTCCAATCTGGTATTTAATACTGGCAGTCACCCTGGTGCTGTGTTTAGACCTTCAGTACTTCCCTCAGCTTGGCCCCTGAGGCATCAGGGATGACACAGGCTAAGTGAAGACAGAGAAATCAGCTTTCAATTCTCTTCTCCAATTGTGGGCCAGATGGCCACACATCTCCCTCTGTCTAGTCCTGAGTAGGAATGGTCCCTGTAAAACTGATGCTAGGAACAACCAGGTATTTCAGGTCCTGGTGGCTTTGGAGAGGCTTTCATTTCCGGCCCTGGGGAGAGGTGGGAAGTCTTGCTTAGTGTTCTGACTCACCTGCTTTCCCACATACTCTCCATGGGCTTCGCTTCTGTCTGGAACCACACTGCTCACATGTGCCATGGCTCCTTCAGGACTCATTTTAGATTTTAGAGGCCATAACTGCTGTCCCTAAGAAAGACTCAGGGCAAGCAGGAAGCACTATCTGGGTGTGAATGGCTACCTCACCTTTATTGCCACTGGGGTAGGGGAGGGGGCTGTTCTTCATGCTTTCCCTGTCCAGTGCTGGTGAGTGACTGTCCAGGCACCCAGTGACACTGGTGCCTAGTTTTAGAATCTATGTTTTCTGGTGGTTTTGCTTTTTGAAGACTTGAGGCCTTCACAGATGCCTGGATGTCTTGGAGCCTTGTCTTGCATTTTCCCACAGTGATGATTGCATGGCTACTGCTTAAATGTAGTTCTGGGGGATTGTAATGGCTGACACCATGATTTTACCCTCTTGTGGAAAGGAAGGGACACAGATCTCCTTTCCTGAAGTGGCACTGTGAAGGGGAGTATGGGGTCTATAAAGATGCTACTATGATGTAGGACACAGATATCTCAGATGAGAACTCAGAACTGAAATCCTCTTCAATAGATGCCTCAAGAGTTAGGTATTATCAGGGTGGTCAGTTCTCTGATTTCACAGGTAGGTTTTAGCAGCTGAGGTGTCCTAGGAAATGGCATAGGACACAGCTTCACACTTCTGAAAGCTGTGTGTAAAGTTGGTTGTCTCTGTGAAGGGACTTNGAGGGGGTTTGGTGTTCTGAGAGTTGGCAGATGTGGGGCAAATGGGGGGTATTCTCTGGGCATCTCTGAGGAGGGACTTGCTTGGAGCTCGACAACTGCATTGGTTGTGGTTGGCTGTGAGGAGACTGGTGCAAAGTGGACGAGCTGAGAATGCAGTATAATTAGAACCTTGCTGCTGCAGACAGCTCTTGCACTGTCTGCCTGGAGGTTCTTGCTGCCTCTGCCATCAGCTCTGGACTGGGTGAGCCCTGTGGGAGTGTTAACTGGCCACAGTGTCAGGCATGACCAGTGTGACTGCCAGGAACTGGGCCCAGAGGAAGCTGGGTGCCTAGGCTGCCTTGCTAAAGTCAGCCAAGGGCTGCTCTTCTAGAAGGTTCTGCATATTTCTGCCTTTCTGTGGACCGACTGGATGTTTTTCTGGCTGGAAAACAAGATAGCTTCTGTAATCTCAGATGTGCCCTGGTAAGCCCAAGGTTAGAGTAGGGGGATGCTCCAGTGGTCCCATGGGGATCGCTGGCAAATGTTAGTTGTTTAAGGGGCTTGTTGTGAATAATTAATAAATTAGTTTTATTCGGGCAGACAGGGCCCGAATCACTGAGAAGACATCAGGGTCTGGAGGACCAGAGCCCAAGTGGGGCAGTGGAAGATGAGGAGCACAAATGGTGAAGTTCTTTCTAAACAGACTCAGCAGGGACCTTGCTGTCTTTGAATTTCGCAAGGACATGTCCAGAGGGAGCTGCAAACGGACCAGTGAAAGGATTGGGTCAGTGCTGAGACTTTGAAGCCGTCATGGAAACTCCAGATCTCAGTTCCTTTATTTTCACCAGTATTTACATTTACCTATGCCCCACCCCACAATGTGGTATTCAAACACTTGTGCTGTGGGAATCAGAGGTCAGGGATTGGAACACAGCTGTGTAAATATTTAACATTCTCTGTCTCTGTCCCTCTCCCTACTCTCACCTCTCATCTCTCACTGACTGTTTTTTGTCACCTGCACCTGAGAGTCCACTTGGCTGGGTGGGCCAATTCTCTGGAGCTGGCTAGGCAGAGCATGCAAAGATGAATCTGGTCACCAGGAGGCTTCTGAGATCTCCTCTGTGATCTGTGCTAGGGGTGTGAGGTGACCTGCTTTTGTGACCTGACTCCAAGGTACTCTGACCCCCCACAGGGTTGGGCCTGGTGTGTGTGTGGGTGACTGGACAGGTTGGCTCTGGCACCCCGTCTACACCCTTCAGTTTGGTCATAAAACCCATTTGTGCTCAGTGTGGTCATTTGTCCACATAGGACATGGGAGTCCAGCCTGTTGGCGTGCAGAGCCTCAGAGTAACAAGGGGTCATGAGCCTTGAGAACCCTTTCCCAAACTGCAGTATAAGCCATGTCCTCAAATTTGTCACCAATGATAGAGCACATGATCCCATGCACCCTAGTTGATAAATGCCTAACAGGGCATTCATCTCCTGTTGTCACAACCAGGCAGGGATCCAGCCACTTTCTCCCTCCCTCCCCTACTAAGAGCCTCCTGTGGGCATTAGGTGCAGTGACGCTCATGGCCACAGGGAGGCAGCAGAGGCTTGTTTATGGGGCCCCTGCTGGTCAGTAGGCTAGAGGCTGGGAGGGTTGGGAAGGTGCAATCTGACCACAGTGGTCCTGTCCTCCTGTACACTGAGAGGAGACAGAGAGTTTTGAGAGGAGGTAAATCGATAAAACCCCATGTTTTGCTCATATCATATAAGATACCTGGTGCCATATAACCTGTCTCTGTGGCTGCAGATTTTGGTCATGTGTCTGAGGCAGGGCTTGTTGGAGACTCCGTGGTGATATTATAGTCTTTTCCCCCTTTCTTTAATGAGCTTTTTGGAGGAAACCCAGAGGCTGCTCTTCCTTCCTCAAAAATAAGAGACATGACAGCACTAATGATGACCTGGGGAGAGAGTGTGACATACTTCTTAGGCATTCATAGGAAAGGCAGCTGCTGGTATCCCCCACTGAGAACAGATCAGCCTGCAGGCTTGAAGAAATCCCAATGGTCTGGAAAGAAATATACTAAGGGTTGTAGGGGACCAACAGCTGAAACTCAGACGGGGTCAGAGATAAAGCATGTTCACAAGCATGGGGTTTTTAAAAATTCCAGAATTCCCAAGTGTTTCAGATAGAACTCTCAGGTTTCATATAGTATTGAAGAAAATTCAACATGAGGATATCCCAAAACTCTCAAGTAAAATCCAAAGAGGTAAAACCATTTGTAAATAGTTTAACTATAAACTCAAATAAAAAATTTGTTTGGAAGAATTTTTAAAAAAATCATAGCTAAAAGGCTAATATAATATTCACAGTATTTACCTCCAACTTTCAAAAATGTGAGAAATATGAGGCAAAATAAAAAGAAAAATTGACATGTAGAAACAGACCCAGAGTAACACTAGGGACCAAATACATTCAGATGACTGAAAATGAGGTCATGGTATTTTGCATGCCCAGAAACAAAAGAAAGGATTGAGCCTGTTCAGAGGAGACTCTCCTGCTGCTTCTGTCTTTTCTCTCAGGTGAACTTAGAGATGTTGCTTTGGACCCTACTTCACCTCAACCTCAGCTAACATTTCCAGGCTCACTCCTGCCACACCCAGTAATTGTTACCTAACTCCTCAAGTTGTCTGGGTAACCAGCAGGGCTAGGAGCCTAAAGAAGTCCTTTGTCCACTGTCAGTGTCTCCTACACCGGGCAGTGGCTGCAGCAGAGGTTTCAGCCTAGCTTCATCCAGGATGTTATCTCTGACCTGCAGCATGAGGCTGGTAGAAAGACCTGTGGCCTCCAGGCTTCCCCTCTTACTGGTTGCACTCTGGGTGCTGCTCCTGGTTCCAAGCCAGTGTTTTCAAGGCCGTCCCACATGGCGTTTCATCTCATCAGAGGTCGTCATTCCTCGGAAGGAGCCGTACCATGGTAAGGGATTTCAACCACCAGGACAGCTCTCCTACAGCTTGTGGTTCAGGGGCCAGAGACATATCATCCACCTGAGAAGAAAGACACTTATTTGGCCTGGGCACTTGCTGCTGACAACTCAGGATGACCAAGGAGCCTTACAGATGGATTATCCTTTTTTCCCTGAAGATTGTTACTATATTGGCTACCTGGAGGGGATCCCTCAATCCACGGTCACTCTGAATACTTGTTATGGGGGCCTGGATGGGGTCATAATGTTCGATGACCTAGCCTATGAAATCAAACCCCTCAATGATTCACACAGGTTTGAGCACTTTATTTCCCAGCTAGTGGCTGATTCTGATACAGTTGGGCCTATGAACGAATGGAAGCATGTGGACCATACGATAGGGCCCCTCTCCTCTGAAACAAATTCCAATGAGGCACCCAGAATGTCTGGTAGAGACTATGCTACACATCCAGCTGCAGTAAAAACACATTTTCAAGCAACTTATGCTGTGTATGGAGGCAGAAGCGTTGATACTATTTGCACATATTTGTTTTCGCTCGTCAGTTTAGCAGACACCTATATGAGAAATATTCATATGCGCTGCTATGCTTTTCTCTTTTCTGTGTATACCAGAGGATCATCAACACCATTTATCATGGACTTCAGAATTCCAGGAGGTCCTGCTCACGTTTACTATATAACCACCTATTATAGAAGATTTAGACCTGATGCTTCATGTATAATTCATGAGAGTGGGCCCCCAGATAATGAAGTTCAACTAGTTGAACAGAGTGTGTGTTCTTCTAATGCTCTAGTCTGGGTTGGTAAAAATAATCGATACTATATATACGTGTCTGTTTTAGTAGCCAATCGTATAGGGAGGTTGTTAGGTCTACCTTTTGATGATGAGACTTACTGTTTTTGCCAGAGAAGGCGCACCTGTGTTATGTTCAGGAGACCTCTGCTAGCAGATGTTTTCAGCAATTGTTCCCTTACGGTGCTAAACCAAGTACTCAATACCCCCGGTACCATGACATGTCTTTTCTATGACCGTCATACCTATTATAATATAACAAAGACCTATAGCATTTGTGGAAACACCATAATAAATAGAGGTGAGCAATGTGACTGTGGCTCACACAAGGCCTGTTATGCAAATCCCTGCTGCAAGAGTGATTGCAGATTCACAACTGGTAGCATTTGTGATAGAGAATCATGCTGTGTAAACTGCACCTACAGTCCTGCTGGGACACTTTGCAGAAGTATCCAGAACATATGTGATCTTCCAGAATACTGTAATGGGACTGTACTCCATTGCCCAACAGACTCTTATCTGCAAGATGGAACACCATGCTCAGAAGAGGGGTACTGCTATCAAGGAAACTGTACCGATCGCAGTATTCATTGCAAGGAAATCTTTGGTGCAAGCGCTCATGAGGGCGATACAATGTGCTATAACATCAATAAGGAACAATACCGATTTGGACATTGTCATAGAGCAGAAGAAAGCCTCTTATTCACACCTTGTAATGATGTAAATAAGATGTGTGGAAGGTTGCAGTGTACCAATGTCACCCACCTTCCACACTTGCAGGAACACGTTTCATTCCATCAGTCACTTATTTCTGGGTTTTCCTGTTTTGGGCTCGATGAGCATCGTTCAACAGAATCAACAGATGCTGGACGTGTGAGACATGGTACTCCATGTTCCGAAACTAAATTCTGCGATCGTGGGTCTTGCAATGGAACTTTAACTGAACTGAATTATGACTGCACCCCGGAAAAGTGCAATTTTAGAGGAGTATGCAATAATCATCGGAACTGCCATTGTCATGTAGGTTGGAACCCTCCAAACTGCGTGGGAAAAGGACCTGGGGGAAGTGTAGACAGTGGACCCCCTTCATATAAAATGCACACAATAAGACAGAGCCAACTACCGGTGGTATACTTTAGAGTTGTCTTTGCTCGTATTTATGTCTTCATAGTCTCACTGCTCTTTGGGGTGGCCATTCGTGTAGCAGTTACTAAGATTGTCAGGTTTGAAGACGCGCAAGCTGCTTTACTTCGTGGGACTGCACCCGCTACACCAAAGTAAAAATGAGTTAGCCTCCTGGCCCCTGTAAAATAAAGAAAAAGAAAAAGAAAATATGAATGTCAGTAAGAAGACAAGGTAAAACTCAAGACCACAGTTCTGAAGGCCCCGAGTCTACTTTATGGGAACACAGGAGGTGTTGGATTCTGATGCCACCATCTGTCTTTGATAGGTTGTTGATGCTCACACTGGAATAAATCTTTCAACATTGCAAATTGGTGTCGTCTGTACTTTTCGTTTGTTAGGAGCTGCCCTAAGCTTGCTCCTTTGTTAGTAGGAGGAGACCTTGAGCCAGGAATACTCTGGGCCCTGGCCTTAGGTCTCTGGTCTCAGGATTAAAGGGCATTGTCTACATCTCTTTTAAGAACATAACTAGGATGTTTCTATAAAATGTGGTTTCTGAGCACTGACTCTCTGCCACCTCGTATCACCATGCCATCTCTCCCACAGCTTGTGGTCAGGATTTTCAGGGATACTGCTTAGAGGAATGGAGGGAGTGAAGGCAGACTTGGATCCAGCTGAGGAAGTGTTATAGGAGCACAGAAGCAATCACCTTCTATTAAACCAGGGAACTGATGTTTAAAGCATCGCCATTAATACAGATCCTTGGCTCACTAAGCATACTACCCACAACCTCATGGAAACAGCCTTTCCAGGGCCCCACTGCCAGAACATCACAAAGAACCCAGTCTGGTGAAAGGGTATGTGAGTCTCCCGGAGGAAAGCTCTAGGGGCACAGGACAGATGCCGGTGGCCATGTTGGAGGAGCAGCAGGTGGCAATTGAAGTTCAGATGTCAACCAACCAGGAGGAAAAAAAATCACTGATGGGTAAATCTTAGATAGGCAAGGCCCTGAGACCACAGACTCCAGAACGTCTTTTGCTTGTGCTGTGCCTTTACATGTTTGCTGCTGCCATCTTTCTCTGGTATCTGCATGGAGTGAATGGGTGTGGGGAGATCCCCACTGCCTGTAGTGTAGTGTGTTTATCTCATGTAAACATCCTGTCCTGCTGGGCATTTTTACCTGTGGATTATTGTGAAGATGATTTCTTATTAAACTGTACTGTCTGGTTGATAATAATAATGTTATTTTAAATAGAGTTTTGATGATTAAAAAATAAAGCAGGGAAGTGTCACACAGCTAGAACACATGAGTTTCTACTGAGGAGTTGTATAGACTGTGGCTAGGCTAATAATTAAGAAAAACAAGTGAGTCCCAGTGCCCAGATAGTTTAAATTTCTCTAATCTTAATGTTGGTGGTGTGTTCACAGGATTCAGAGTACATCATAGCTGAAAAAAAGCTCTGAAAATAGCTTAAAGTTAGACTAAGATGTTCTTGTCAAATAACTTTGAGGTAAAAAACCCAAGAAGACAATCTAAAATTTTAGAAAGGCACATAACTCTTTAAGGTCAGGGAACAAAACAGAGCAGCACAATTATCATTAGCTGATGTGCTTTTCTGGCTAGGATTGGTTGATGACCAAAGGTGTGATTAATTCCTTCTACCCACTTCTGCCCTCAAATTCCTCATATAAAAAACTATTGATGAATGGGTATATACCCTAAAGACTTAAAGGAGAGCTGACTGATTCTTTTTATATATAAAAATTTAGATTTGTGATCCTTATAAGATTACCTTTCAAGATAAGTAGTAAAGTGATTGGTCCTCTCTTTGTAACCACAAAATGCAACCTGCCAATGAAAGAATATTTTGCTTGCTTACACTGCTAACCTATAACAAGTTGCTTGGGTATGAATGTATGTGGGTTCTTGGGATAATGTGTTTTTCACCCGTAATATGTAAAATGTTTAAGCATGTAAGGGATATGGAAAACGTGCTGTTTTTTACTTGTATTCATTATTATTGTTCACTTGAAAAATGGACAGTAACTACGTTGTAATTCCCATGTTGCTTGAAAAATTTGTTTTGGTATATAAGCTGTAGAAAGGAAGTATACAGTAGAAGAATAGAGAGAATAAAGAAGGAAGTCATTAAGAGAGAATGTGGGTGTTTTTTTCCCTAACTCAGATAAAAAAAGTCATAATAGGTGCCGACTTCGTGGATTCCCTTTGAGCCCTGTGCTGCTGGAGGCTGGCCCCCACAAGGCAGCAATAGACAGAGAATCTGTCTTCAGTGTATCCTAAATCTGGATATGGCCTTCTGTCTTGCTTTCATGTTCCCTGAGATATAATCTGTAGTATGTGCCAGAGAATTGTGTTCAGGGAAAGGGCTGCTCTGTTAATGTTTAATATGTGCTCAATTAACTTTCATTCACATTTTTCTGAACTCAAATAACATTCCTTGAATCACTGCCTTCTTTATTGCATCCACATACAAAAGTACACTGAAAATGAAGTCAAGTTGTCTGCAACATTAGACTGTAGTCCACCTCATTCTTTTAGGCTCTGTTCATCCCCAGGTTCCCTCCTGCATTGACAGGAGATAATTCACACTCCACTACTGTAGGAATGAGATTGCTGCTCTGACCCATGCTCCTGCACTCCCTAATGATTCTCAACCCCAGCAAAGATAGTTCTAGCAACAAACAGCCACCAGTGGGTCACCAAACAAGGAGGATTAAGCAGGATAATAGGATTGACTTTTGGTGTGGATGTGGAGCCCCCTGAGCAGGTTGAGAGCCTGAGGTTCTTCCCTCTGGAGGCCTGAAGCCCACTAACTGGTTTAAACCAGACCATAGAAAGTTTACCTTAGTTCTTTCTCTTCCTTACATATATAGGTGTGCAAAATGTATCTGCCTTAGTAGCTAAGTGAGTGAATATTGCTCTTCCAATGTTTAAGAAAGGCAGACTTCATCTAGCATAGTGACCACTAACCAGAGCCACAGAAGTTGCGACAGATGTGCAAGTACTGACCACAGGGGACCCTGCTGTTGTGAGAAGTTTTTACTGAGGGAATCATAAACAACATCCACCCCTTCCTTGTAAGGTCCCAATTGACATGGACCAGCAGGTCATTCTTCAGTGATAGGGTCCTAGAGCAGAGGACTTGGATGAGAAAGTAAAGAAGACAGGAAAAGTGTGTGTGTGTGTGTGTGTGTGTGTGTGTGTGTGTGTGATATTTAAAGCCTCAGACACGTTATTTTATTTGAAGGGAGGGTAATTTTCCAATGGGAAAAATGTGTTCTGGAGTAGGAGCATCATCTCTTTAGGTATTAAGACCCAACTGAGGACCTTCTGAGGCAAACACACTGAGTTTGAAGTAGGGGCCCAAATTCCAAGTGCAAGGTCAGCATCTTTGCTCAGACAGCTCTGAACAATCTGGCAGTAGTGGATATTTTGATGGGGAAAGGGTTCACTAGTCAAAACAGCCTCTGAAAGAGTTTGTGGAATTAGGTTTAGAAGTTTAAGTTGCCTATGACAAATAAAGCTGCTATGAACTAGGTTGATCAAATGTCCTTGTGATATGATTGAGCATCCCTTGGGTATATGCCCAAGAGTGGTATCGTTAGGTCTTGAGGTACATTGATCCCCAATTTTTTGAGAAACCACCATACTGAATTCCAAAGTGGCTGTATAAGTTTGCAGTCCCACCAACAGTGGAAGAATGTTCCCCTTACTCCACATCATCTCCAACATAAGCTGTCATCAGTGCTTTTGATCTTAGCCATTCTGACAGATGTAAGATGGTACCTCAGACTCACTTTGATTTGCATTTCCCCATGACTAAGGATATTGAGCAATTCCTTAAATGTCTTGCAGCCATTTGAGATTCTTCTGTTGAGAATTCTGTTTAGCTCTGTAGCCCATTTTTTAATTGGATTATTTGGTATTTTGATATCTGGTTTCTTGAGTTCTTTATATATTTTGGAGATCAGTCCTCTGTCAAATGTGGGGTTGGTGAAGATCTTTTCCCATTCTGTAGGATGACATTTTGTCTTATTGACCATGTCCTTTGCCTTACAGAAGTTTCTCAGTTTCAGGAGGTCCCATTTATTAATTG
Source organism: Neotoma lepida (assembly GCA_001675575.1). NCBI lineage: Eukaryota > Metazoa > Chordata > Mammalia > Rodentia > Cricetidae > Neotoma > Neotoma lepida. The sequence continues at coordinate 732,396 of LZPO01097110.1, forward strand.
TTGCTCTCAGTGTCTGTGCTACTGGTGTTTTATTTAGGAAGAAGTCTCCTATGCCAATGTGCTCAAGGCTACTTCTCACTTTCTCTTCTTTCAGGTTCAGTGTAACTGGATTTATGTTGAGGTCTTTGATCCACTTGGACTTGAGTTTTGTGTATGGAGATAGATATAGACCAATTTGCAGTCTTCTACATGTTGACATCCAATTATGTCAGCACCATTTGTTGAAGATGCTTCCTTTTCTCCATTGTACAGTTTTGGCTTCTTTGTCAAAATCAGGTGCTCATAGGTATGTTTACTAATGTCAGGATCTTCAATTCCATTCCATTTGTCCACATGTCAGTTTTTATGCCAGTACCAAGCTGTTTTTATTACTGTAGCTCTGTAGTAGAGCTTGAGGTCAGGGATGGTGATGCCTCCAGAGGTTACTTTATTGTACAGGATTGTTTTAGCTATCCTGGGTTTTTTGTTTTTCTATATCAAGTTGAGTACTGTTCTTTCCAGGCCTGTGAAGAATTGTGTTGGAATTTTGCTGGGGTTGCATCGAATCTGTAGATTGCTTTTGTTAAGATTGCCATTTTTACTATGTTAAATCTTACATATTCATGAGCATGGGAGATTCCATTTTCTGATATCTTTTTTGATTTCTTTCTTCAGAGACTTAAAGTTCTTGTTACACAGGTCTTTCACTTGCTTATAGAGTTACCCCAAGGTATTTTATATTATTTGTGGCTATTGTAAAGAGTGATGTTTCTCTGACTTCTTTCTCAACCCATTTATCATTTGTATATAGGAGGGCTACTGTAAGACAAATTGCTCAACAGTCTTATTAATACAAAACCCAGAGTCAGATGGATGGTTGGTGACTGTTCTTTATAATATCTTCTAATATTTCTCTCAGAATCATATGTTAGTTTATGGTCTGTTTCTGAGATTGGAGGAATGTTAATCCGGTATTCCATTGTTGTAATAAATCACATCTCCAGAAATTCATAGCTATATTAGCCACATATGGCTTTAATTTTCCTCTCTGTCCTTCTGACCCTAAACATTCTACCCATTTTGCACTCTGTTTCACTTGAGATAATGTTCCAATCCCTAACAGCTGGACATTTACCTCCTGAAGAGGATAATTTGGATGCCAAGATTCTGGTGCAATTATTGTTACATCTGCACCTGTGTCTGCAAGGCCCTCCATGAGAAGGTCATTTATTCGTATTTTTAATTTTGGTCTTTGTTCATTTATAGAAGTTTGCCAAAAAATTCGCTTCATGGTTTCTCCTGAATTTTTTGTTGTCTCTGCTATAGCTGTTCTATCACCCTGAGCAGTATGGTTTATTACAATGGGCATTTGGTTTTTTAATTGCTCTGAGAAGGGGTTTCCTCTAAGATGGCAGGAAAGAACTGAACTGAATTTGCCATGGGGGCCTGCAAGAGACCCCTCAGGAAATTTCCCAATGGCAAAGGCAAAGGATTACCTTGTCTGTCCCTTGTTGATCTACATTCGTTAGTCCAATGTTTGCTTTTACCACACCTAGTGTGTAATCCAGATGGCAGGGGCATTCTGTTGCCATTGTTCCTTGAAGAAACATTGTTTCTAGGAACACCCTGTTTATAGTCCCTTTTTAGGTGGCCTTATTTACCACAATGAAAGCATCTGACATTATTATTTTTCTTCAAACCTCTGGAAATCACCTCTCCAATCCAAGTATCATTATGGTCATGAGATTCAATATTAATTTTATCTCTGATACATTCCTCCAAGGGTGCCTTTAACAGCCTAATTACCCTTTTGCATGCTGCACTGGCATTTTCAAAAGCCAGAGATTCAATTATTATCTGTCTAGCTTCTGAATTTAGTATCATTCTATTTACTGCTGAAGACATCCTTTGTTAGAAATCTGTGAAGGTTTCTTTTGGGCTTTGTATAACTTTTGAAAATGACTCAATTTTCTTTTCTGCTTTTTCGATTCTATCCCAAGCATTCAGGGCTGCCATTTGGCATAAAATTAGGGTGTGGTCATCATATAAAGATTGTCTTTGTATATTAGCATAGTCACCTTCTCCAAGAAGTTGATTCTGAGAACTTCCTCTAGCCCTACATCATTGTTCTATAGTCTTTGCCTCCTCGTTCCACCAGGTCATCCATTGTACCTATGGACCAGCATCTAGGACAGCTGTAACCAAATCTTTCCAGTCCTAAGGGATAATTCTATTACAAGTTGACCACAAGTTTAACATCTGCTTTACAAATGGAGAATGCATACCACATGAGATTCTAGCTTCTTTAAGTTGTCTCAACTCTAACATTTTCACTCGAGTCCAGTTAGCTTGTACACAGCCTTGAGCATTTGGCTGTTGTGTAAGGTTACTGGGTAGATTAATGTTTGTTGTCTGGAAACCTTAGGCTGTTTCTCTGTAACTGTATAATTCAATCCTGAGATAGGTTCACCTTTAAATTCTTCTGTCTGGGTCTGAATTTCTGTATAATTTGTTCTAACAAGTTTTTCTAAAACTTTTATCTTGGCACTCAAAGTGATCAACCTTTTTAATGCTAAAATAAAAATGATCAAACAAATAATATTCATAATTGACATTATGTAAATCCCATCAACATTAATATCCTCTCATTTAATTGCTCCATCTTTAGACTGCCTAATATCTTATCAAACAGAGACCAAATCCCTTCATTGTAAAAATGTTTCCCATTTTTTAATCTGGGAAAAAATTCTCTTTTAACTAATTCCTCCCTTTAAGATATCTTAATTGACTCACCGAGTCTGCTGACGGCAGCTTAGAACAGTAGAAGTTTGAGAAAGTTCCAAGTCACCTTACCAAGTGTGGTAGCTATCAAATATGGAAATCCAGAGAGAGTCCACCACCCACCAGGAGAGAACAAGCCAAAGAGACTCTGGCCCATGTGGGGTAGAGACTTCAGCTGCATGCAACTCAGGCATGAGCCTGAGTCCTGTAAGGCCACAGGTGGCTTTTGCATCTGGCAGTGTGCAGCTCAGGCCTGAACCTCAGGCGAGTGGCTTTTTAGTTAATTCTTGCCACAAATGTTGGGCTGCCAGATATAAGATGAATTGCTAAACGCTCTTATTAATTAAAAAAGAAAAACCCAGAGGCAGATATTGGGGTTAAAACAGAGAGATCAGAGGAATAAGACAAGCCACAGCCAACCTCATCTCACCAACTCCTCAGCTTCCAAAGAGACCTACTTCCTGTATACTCACACTTATATGCCTTTCTGTTCTGCCATCTCACTTCCTCTCTCTGCCCAGCAACATCACTTACTCTTTCTGCCCAGCTCTGTTACTTCCTCTCTGTCTGTACAGACCTCCAGACCTTTATAGTTAACTACTATATAATTTAATTTACTACATTAATTAATTACTATAATTTAAGGTGTGTGCCACCACACCTAGCTCTGTTCTGGTATGGCCTTGAACTCACAGAGACCTGGATGGATCTCTACCTCCCGAATGCTAGGGTTAAAGGCATGTGCTACCATTGCCTTACTTCTATGTTTACTATAGTGGCTGGCTTTTTCCTCTGATCCTCAAATAAGCTTTATTGGGGTGCACAAAGAAAATATCACCACAGGCTACTGATTTTTTTAAGTTAATCTTGTATCCTGCCATATTACTGAAGGAGTTTATCAGCTGTAGGAGTTTCCTAGCAGAATTTTTGGGGTCACTTATGTATACTATCATATCACCTGCAAATAGTGAACGTTTGACTTCTTCTTTTCCAATTTTTATCCTTTGATCTCCTTTTGTTGTGTTATTGCCCTAGCTAGAACTTCAAGTACTATATTCAATAGATAAGGGGAGAGTGGGTAGCCTTATCTTGTTCCTGATTTTAGTGGAATTGCTTTGAGTGTCTCTCCCTTTAATTTGATGTTGGCTGTTGGCTTGCTATAAATTGCCTTTATTATGTTTAGGTATGTTCTTTGCATTCCTGATCTCTCCAAGACCTTTATCATGAAGGGGTGTTGGATTTTGTCAAAGGCTTTTCAACATCTAATGAGATGATCATGTGATTTTTTTCTTTCAGTTTGTTTATATGGTGTATTACATTGACAGATTTTCATATGTTGAACCATTCTTGCATCTCTGGGATGAAGTCTACTTGGTCATGGTGGATAAGTTTTTTTTATCTGTTCTTAGATTGCCAATATTTTATCGAGTTTTTGCATCAACGTTCATGAGGGAGTTTGGTCTGTAATTCTCTTTCTTTGTCGCATCTTTGTGTGGTTTGGGTATCAGGGTAACTGTAGACTCATAAAAGGAGTTTGGTAATGTTCCTTCTGTTTCCAGTGCGTGGAACAACTTGAAGAGTAGTGGTATTAGCTCTTCTTTGAAATTCTGGTAGAATTCTGTGCTGAAGCCATCTGGTCCTGGGCTTTTTTTTTTTTTTTTACTTTTTATGACTGTTTCTATTTCCTTGAGGGTTATTGGTTTATTTAAATTGTTTATGTGGTCTTGATTTAACTATGGTATGTGATACCTATCTAGAAAATTGTCCATTTCTTTTAGATTTTCCAATTTTGTGGAGTACAGGTTTTTGAAGTGTGACCTGATGATTCTCTGGATTTCCTCATTGTCTGTTGTTATGTCTCCCTTTTCATTGCTGATTTTGTTAATTTAGATGTTCTCTCTCTGCCTTTTGGTTAATTTGGATAAGGGCTTGTCTATTTTGTTAATTTTCTCAAAGAACCAATGCTTTGTTTCATTGATTCCTTATATTGTTCTCTTTGTTTCTATTTTATTGATTTCAGCCCTCAATTTGATTATTTCTGGCATCTATTCCTCCTAGGTTTGCTTCTTTTTTGCTAGAGCTTTCAGGTGTGCTGTTAAGTCACTAGTGTGAAATTTCTCCAAATTCTTTATGTGGGCATTTAGTGCTATGAATTTTCCTCTTAGTACTGCTTTCATTGTGTCCCATAAGTTTGGGTATGTTGTACTTTCGTTTTCATTGAATTCTAGGAAATCTTTGATTTCTTTCTTTATTTCTTCCTTGACCCATTGGTGATTCATTTGGGCATTATTTAATTTCCATGAGATTGTAGGCTTTCTGTAATTTTTGTTGTTGTTAAAATCTAACTTTAAGCCATGTTGTTCTGACAAAATACAGGAGGTTATTCCTTTTTTTGTGTCTGTTGAGATTTGCTTTGTGACTGAGTATGTGGTCAATTTTAGAGATGGTTCCATGGGGTGTTGAGAAGGTATATTCTTTTGTGTTAGGGTAGAATGTTCTGTAGATATCTATCAAGTCCTTTTGAATCATAATATCTATTAGTTCTCATTTCTCTGTTAAGTTTCAATCTGGCAGACCTATCCATTGGTGAGAGTGGAGTGTTGAAATCTCCCACTACTATTGTGTGGGGTTTGATTTGTGATTTAAGCTTTAGTAATGTTTCTTTTACAAATGTAGGTGCCCTGGTATTTGGAGCACAAATGTTCAGAATTGAGACTTCATCTTAATGGATTTTTCCTGTGATGAGTATGTAATATCCTTCCCGATCTCTTTTAATTTTTTAGTTTGAAGTCTATTTTGTTAGATATTAAGATAGCTACACCAGCTTGCTTCTTGAGTCCATTTGGTTGAAAAGTCTTTTCCCAGCCTTTTACTCTGAGGTAGTATCTGCCTTTGAAGTTGAAGTGTGTTTCTTGTATGCAGCAGAAGGATGGATCCTGTTTTGGTATCCATTCTGTTAGCCTGTGTCTTTTTATGGGTGAAATGATTCTACTGATATTAAGACATATCAATGACCAGTGATTGTTAATTCCTGTTATTTTTTGGTGGCAGTGTTGTGTGTTTCCCTTCTTCGGTATTTCTTGGTGTGGCTTTATCTATTGCCTGTGTTTTCATGGGTGCAACTAACTTCCTTAGGTTGGATTTTTCTTTCTAGTGCTTTCTGTAGGGCTGGCTTTGTGGATAGGTATTGTTTAAATCTGGTTTTATCATGGAATATTTTGTTTACTCTGTCTATAGTGAGTGTGAGTTTTGCTAGGTATAATAGTCTGGATTGGCATCCATGGTCTCTTAGTGCCTGCATAACGTCTGTCCAGAACCTTCTGGCTTTCAAAGTCTCCCTTGAGAAGTTAGGTGTTATTCTGATGGGTCTGCCTTTATATGTTACTTGGTCTTTTTCCTTTGCAGCTCTTAATATTTTTTCTTTATTCTGTAGAGGACCCAGTTCAAGCCCATGTAGGCCTTTGTGCTTGCTGCTTTAGTCTCTGTGAATTCATATGAGCCTTGCTCAGTTAACTCAGAGGGCTCTGTTCTCCTGGCATCCTCCAGCTCCTCTGGCTCTTACATTCTTTCTGCCTCCTCTTCCATGGGATTCCCTGAACTCTGAGAGGAGGGATTTTATGAAGATAGCCCATTTAGAGCCGTGTGTTCTAAGGACTTTCTCTCTGTGTGTAATGTCTGGCTGTAGGACTCTGCATCACTGCATTTGTTCTCATCTGCTTCAGGAGGAAGCTTCTCTGATAATGACTGAATGCAGCAGATTCAGTAAGTATAGCAGATCCATAAGTATAGCAGAATGTCATTATTGTAATTATACTTTAAAAGAAAGAGGCCAGGGTCTCTGGGCCATCTGTCTCTAGTTCTTTGTCACCTGGGCAGTATTGTGTATGGGTTCCACTTCATAGAGTGGGTCTTAAGTCAAATCAGACATTAGTTGACTACTCCCACAAGTTCCATACCACCATTGCTCTAGCATATCTTGCAGGCAGGGTAGATTGTAGGCAAAGGTTTTGTGGCTGAGTTGGTGTTTACATTTCTCTCTTGGTAGCCTGCAGAATACCTTCCCACTCCAAAGACACTAGGACATAGAGGTGAAGGCTTCATGTTGTGACTTCTCCATGTTCAGTGAGTTGGATGGGTATTGTCCTCAGCAATGTGGCCCAGCTATCAGTTCACAGAGAGCAATCCACTGTCTTGGTAACAGCCTGGGTTGTTTAGGGATTTCCATGTGACCCCTTTGGCCAACAACTCCATTGAATGCAACCCAGTCCCAGTACTGTAAGCCTCAAGAGATGGACAATTGGGACTTTCCCCAATTGTTAGGAGATTTCATTAGGATCATCTTTACATATTTTAAGAAATTTCCACTGCACTGGGCTTTGATACCACCTCTCAAATGATCCTCCATTCCAGCTGTCTCTCCCTCCTGCATTCCCTTCATCAATGGTATCTCCTCTTCCTCTCTCCATCTGATCTTCCCTTTTCTGTCCCCCACATTGCCCCCAGAACACCCTTAAAATCTATTCTATTTACCCCTCCCAGGGAGATCCATGTGTCTACCCTTGTCCTTTTCTGAAAAATATAANCTCTCTGGGTCTAAAGATTATGTCTTTGTTATCATTTATTTAATGGAAAATATCCACATGTAAGTGTATACATACCATACTTTGCAGGTCTGGGTTACCTTTCTCAGAATCAGAATCATTTTTTCTAGTTACATCCATTTACCTATAAATTCTGTGTTGTCACACTGAGAGCAACAATTAATAAATGAGACCTCTTGAAACTGGGAAGCTTCTGTAAGGCAAAGGACACGGTCAATAAGACAAAGCAACAGCCTACAAAATGGGAAAAGATCTTCACCAACCCCACATCTGACTGAGGGCTGATTTCCAAAATATATAAAGAACTCAAGAAACTAGACATCAAAATAGCTAACAATCCAATTAGAAAATGGGCTACAGACCTAAACAGAGAATTCTCAACAGGAGAATCGCAGATGGCTGAGAGGCATTTGAGGAATTGCTCAACATCCCTAGTCATCAGGGAAATGCAAATCAAAATGACTCTGAGATACCACCTTACA
>LZPO01097111.1:58449-73708 GCA_001675575.1 Neotoma lepida
CTCTGTGTAACAGCCCTAGCTCTCCTGAAACTAGCTTTGTTGACCAGGCTGGCTTTGAACTCACAGAAATCTGCCTGCCTCTGCCTCTAGAGTGCTAGAAGTAAAGGTGTATACCACCAGGCCTAGCCAAATCCTAAACTTTCATATGGTTTCTTCATACTAATGTTTACAATAACCCTATGACATATTACTATTTTTTTCATTTCTACAGATAAGGCCCCGAAGACCCAAAAGAGATTAGTTGACTTGCCCTGAAGTGATGGGTTTGGAATCAGAACCCAAATCCTTCTACTAGACATTGTTCTCTATGAAGAATATGTAAAGGAATCAGGAGATTTCTCCCAGTATGATGAGTTAGTCTTTATTGTTAACTTGACTGGATTTGGAATCACCTAGGAGACACCTCTAGGCATGTCTGTTAAGGTTGTTTCCAGAGAGACTTAACTGAAGAGGGAAAATCCACCCTGAATGTGAGCAGCATACCCGTGGACTGGGGTCCCAGGGTGAATGAAAAGGGGAAGGGGGTAGCAGCCTGAGTGCCAGCTTCAATCTGTTTCCTGACTACAGGTACAACGTGACCAACCACCTCCTGCTCCCACTGACATGACTCCCATGATGGTCTCTAGCCCTTTAAACCAAAAGCCACAATAAACCCTCCTTTGCTTAAGTCGCTGCTGTCAGGTGTCATGGCACAAAACCGAAAAGGTAACTCACGTCTCAAGAATAAAGCAGCTCTACAGAAGCCTGACTTAAATAGACCTCTTCCAACAAGTATGGGGACTTGGGTTTTGCTTCTGTAATGTAAGGAAGCACAATGCTACTAGTAAGATCTCTTGAGATTATTGAAGGGAAATCTACAGAGCACCATGCTCTGTGACCGCAGAGACAACTAACACAGATCTCTGTGGATCTCAGAAAGGTTTTCCAGGCAGACCAATCCCTGGAGGGAGGGAGGGATCGTTTCCCTCCCTGGGCTGTACATGCAGTTACTGGCTCCTTTCCTTCAAAGAGACCATATGTGGAATTCTTCCTCTGGAAAGAAATTAACAGCTCGCATTTATTGCGCCTCCATGCTTCAGACACTGAAATGGGCATGCTTTTTATAGTGTTTCCACTCCTACAACATCCCTTCATAGTACATACGACCCTGTTTTCACAGACTGAGGCTCAGACATGAAATGAACTATCCAGGGTCACAGAGCTGATAAAGGAGAGCCAGCCCTGGTCTCTGGATCCCTCTGATTCTAAAGCTGTAGTAAGCACCTGCCAGCGGGTGATTGAAGGTCAGAGACAGGATTAAAGGCTGGCCTGGTGTAGGTATGTAAGTGGGAACTGGAAGGTGAATTCCACTGATATTCTACATAATTCCTGGAAGCAAAGTATATAGAAGCCCTTTTGTGACTACAATAGATGCCTGTCTCATCCACCTGCCCATGCTGCACTGAGGGACACACACACACACACACACACACACACACACACACTCACACACTTCCATGGCCCTCTCCATTTCTTTTCTTCTCTGTCATTATCCTCCCACCTACCTGGCACAGACTACTCAGGAATTCTTGTCAGCACATCCAGATGCTAGTCATTCCCTGCCTGGGCCTCACCAAAGCCCAACTGAGGATGCTGCTGAAGATGTTTGGATTTGAAGATGGTACTCTCATTCACCTCATTACTGCCCTGGTCACCTTTCCTTACTTCTGCTGCCCTTCTTTGTTCTTCCTTGAGTGGACTCCCTCACCACAGGCCTCGGTCAGCCTGGGGAGTATACCTGTCTTCTCAAGACGGAATCCCAGTCAAACCACCAGAACAGGGCAGGGGCTTTCCCTACAGCACACAGTGAACTGGTAGCAGAACCAAGCCTTAGGTTCCATCAACTCTTCCTCAGCAAGGTCTTTATTCTGGGCTTAGTCACAAGTAGGTCTCTGGGGTGAGCCCAAGGCTCTGTCCCAATGAGCTCCCAATCTCCATGCATGGCCAAAGGTCACAACAGTGAATGGGACATGCAAGGCCAGGAAAGTCAGAGGCCCAGTCCTATCAGATGAGCAGAGATCTAAGTCCAGAGGCAAGTTCTTAAGGTGCAGGCAATGGCAGAAGAAATTACCTGGTCATTTGGGGCCCTAGCCCATGAGTATTACAGTTTAGGAGATACAGACAGGAGTGTCAATCCCAGGGCTGTGGTTGGAGCTGGCAGACATGTGATTTTGACATCAGGAGACATGAAACTGAAGTTCTAACCTTATCTTTGCCAGGTACTTGCTTCCAGGCATGTCACCTCAACCTTGGTTTCCATTTCTGTAGGATGATGATAACAGATTTTTTTTCCTGTCTCCCTCTTAGGGGGACTGCTGTGCTGGCTAAATGAAATGTNAGGTATATGAAATATAAAGGGCTGAGTAGGCATGCCAGCCAATGACTGCTGATCTGGGATGCAGCAGAGAAAGCTGAGTGACTGTCTATGTGAGGTGCCAATGGGAGCTTCCCCCAGGAGCTGCACTGTGATTACAGCTCTGAAAACCAGGTATCAGGGAGTAGAACAGTCAGGTGGGTGGAAGCATGATAGTTCAAGGAGCAAGCAAAACCCTTGAGTTAGATGGCATGCTCCCTCTTCTGCCTCACTCTGGGTTCTTGACAGTCTTAAAGCTGTTTTTCTAATAGTTTCCCTTTTTGTATCAAAAGGGGAGAATGGATGTTAGCAGAGTTGTGGTGGAATTAAATGGGACCACCATTTATGCAAAGTGCTTCCAATTGCACTGGCCCATGTTGTGCTAGTTCTATTGTTAAAAAAGAGAAGGAGGAGGAGGCCAGGCTGGCAAGATAGCTTGGTGGGTAAAGGTGCCTGGTGCCAAGCCTGACAGTCTGAGTTCAATCCCCAGGACCCAAATGATCGAAGGAGAGAACCCAACTCCTACAAGTTGTCCTCTGACCTCCACACGCATGCTGTTCACACAAAACATGTAAAAAAAATTAAGGCCAGTTTGGTGGTATATGCCTTTAATCTCAGCACTACAGAGTCAGAGGCAAGAGGATCTCTGTGAGTTCCAGGCCAGCCTGTTCTACATACATAGCAAGTTCCAGGACAGCCAGGACCAAATAGAGAGACCCCTGTCTCAAAACAAAACAAAATAAGGCCAGCCTTAATAGTACATTTCTGTAATCCCTGCACTTGGGAGGTAGAGGCAGGCAGATCTCTGTGAATTCAAGGCCAGCCTGTTCTACATAGCAAGTTCCAGATCAGCCAGGACTACATAGTGAGACCCTGTCTAAAAGTAAATGGATAAATAAATCATGCCCAGCAGTGGTAGGCTGTTGTGGAATATTATTTGAAGTTGTTTACATTTGTTTATGCTCTGGAACACTTATTTAATTATGCAAAGATGTGTTACATTCTTTTATGTTGCATTTTTTTTAACTGTGAAACAGTGTTACTGTGCCTGTCTAAAACACCTGGTGGTCTAATAAAGAGCTGAACAGCCAATAGCAAGGCAGAAGAAAGGATAGGTGGGTCTGGCAGGCAGAGAGAATAAATAGAAGGAGAAATCTGGGAGAAAAAGAAGCCGGAGAACAAGGAGAGAAGGACTTCAGGAGCCAGTCACCCAGCCACACAGCCAGTCATGAAGTAAGAGTGAAAGTAAGATTACAGAAGTAAGAAAAGGAAAAAGCTCAGAGGCAAAAGGTAGATGGGATAAACTTAAAGTTAAGAAAAGCTGGCTAGCAACAAGCCAAGCTAAGGCCGGGCATTTATAATTAAGAATAAGCCTCTGTGCGTGATTTATTTGGGAGCTGGGTAGCAGGCCCCCAAAGAGCCAAAGAGTAAAAATAACCAAGAACAGTGGCCCACACCTTTAAGGTAGCCACACTTGGGAAGCAGTGGCAGGTAGAGCTCTGAGTTGGAGGCCAGCCTGGTCTACAGAGGGAGTTCCAGAAGAGCCAGGGCTACACAGAGAAACTCTATCTTGAAAAAATTGAAATAAATAATTTTTTTTAATCATAAAGAGAATCCCCCAAGCTGGAGAGATTGCTCATGCTTAAGAGTACTGGCTGTTCTTGCAGAAGACCTTGGTTCAATTCCTAGCATCCCAGCAGCTCACAATCATCTGTAACTCAAGTTCCAAGGTATCCAACACCCTCTTCTGGCACTAGGCTCAAAAGTGGTACTTAGATATACCTATGAACAAAACACTCTGACACATAAATTTTAAAATAATAATAAAATAAAGTAATAATAAAAAAATAAAAAAGAAGGCAAAGGCAGATAGATCTCTTTGAGTTCAAGGCCAGCCTGGTTTACATAGTGAGTTCAAGAACAGCCAGGACTACAGGGAGACCCTGTCTCAAAATAAAAATAATAACAAATCTTTTAAAAGTTTTTTTAAATTTTATTATATATATATTTTTTATTCCCATGGGGGAAGATTGAGCCCAACCAGAGTCCTAGGCCTGTGTGTCTCTTACTTTGAGCACCTGGGAAGTCCCTGTTTCTCCCTCAGCCAGTTTCCTCACTTGTAACACTAGGGTTCCACTAAGAAGCTTTTCCAAGGCCCAGCCTGGGCAGCATGGAGTGCTACCAGTANACGGTCCTTCCATGGAGAGGGTGCCCCTCAGGCTGAAGAGAAGTGCCAGGTAGGGACCAAAGGAGAAAGATGGAATTATGGGACAGCAAGATGGGGAAGTGGCAGCATTGTCAACTCCATGAGCTGCCTTGTGAAGGAAGTAGGCCCTTTTCAGCTTAGGAAGCCTGTCTGCCTATTTTCCCACAGCCTGCCCAGTTAATGCCTAAACAAAACAAGCTTTCCTGCTCCCTGCTGCCTGCTGGAGGGCGGGGAGCCAAAATGAGCGTCCCAGAGGCTGGCAGACACCCTGGCATCCTGCCTGTTCTCCCTGGGCACCCGCCCTTCCTGTCTGCAGCACCACCCTCAGCCAGAGCAGCCCCTCCATGTCCATGCTCCCCTCCTACTTTAGCCTTTATAAGTAGATACCCCCAGTTTCTAAGACTGCCTGACTTCCTAGACCAGCTTGGGCCACTAAGTCAAGGTTTAATTCTCACTGCGCTGTTGTAGGCAGAGCATCTGGCATCAGAATGCCTGGAGTGGTTGTCGGTCGCCATGGGAGGGAATTCCCTGGCTCAGGAAAGCTCTTCCAGAGGGAAAGAGCAGGTGGCAGTCTCCCCATGAGACAGATGCCGCCCACNATGTAAGCAGAGCCAATCTTGGAGTGAGGAGCATCAAATCTGACCACACACACACACACACACACACACACACACACACACACACCCCTTACGTGTGATGTGTGTGTACACTGNGCATATTAATACTAGCCATGCCTTATAATAGCTACCATGTGGCAGACACCATTCCAAGCATTTCACCCAGATACCTAATTTAATGCTCACAACATCTCTGAGGTAGGTGCTGTCATTAGCCCCATTTTATAGATGAGACATTGATAAGTAATTTGCCTAAGGGCCCAGTCCTTAAGTGGCACACTGGAATGTGTCCCCAGTTAAAAAGGTCAATTTGTGCTATGCTGATCTGCCACTGGATGATAGTATCCCACTAAAATATCACATCTGCACTTGGAATCTGGCAAAATGCATGTAGTATCTCATAATCCAAGCACTTTGCCAGATTTGCTGAGGATGAGAACCAAGTGGGAACTCTTGTTTAACCCTCTCTTAGGATGGAGTAATTTTTTTTCCCTTTGAAACAAAGTCTCCTATATTCCAGGCTAGCCTCAAACTTGAACTCAGCCAAAGATAGCCTTGAATTCTGGTACTGCTACCTGTACTTCCCAAGAGCTGGGATTACAAGCATGCGCCACCACATAATTTATTCCATGCTGAGGATTGAACCCAGGATGCTCTGCATGCTAGGCACACACCCTACCTACTGCACTGAGCTACATGCCGTGCAGTAAATTTGATGCGGGGGGAGAGGCAGTGGCTGACACAGAGAAAATAGCTCTTGTTATGTGAATGGATGCCCTTGGCTTCCTTGGGGTCCTTTCCATCTCTGAAATGGGTTACAGTTGCCCATCCTCTTCCATATACAAATGTGGCAGTTCTGAGTCAGTGTGTGTGTCAGCACAGGTTTGCTGGGGTGTAGAGAGTTGTTTATAAGCACACCCAGCTGGCTCCTAACAATAGCTGTCATAATAATAGCTAACGTTTTCTAGATGCTTAGGGGGCACCAGACACAGCTCTGAAGGCTTTGATGTGTTCACCCACTGATTCTCTCAACTTCCATTATCTTGATTTTAAGGATGGAGTTAAGTAACTTNCCTAAGATCATAGAATTAGTAAGAAGCAAGTCTGCCAGATGGCCCTGCTCCTGTGTCCCACGGTTAACTGCTCCAGTTGAGTTGCTGGATTCACCCAGCCCCCTCCTCATGAGAATTGGGCACCAAGTTTAATTGAGCGAATGGAGACTGTACCTATAGTGTTAGGAGCTCCCAAAGTAGAGCACGGTCTGAGTCTGAGAAATTCCAAAGCACAGTACTATGTGAGTTCTCAGTGAGGAAAGGCTGCCTCTGTGTAAAAGAAGGGACTCAGAAGGCTGCATTGAAAGTGGACCTTGATGCCTGGGAACTTAGTACTCCCAGCAGAGGAACAGTGAAAGCGAAACACCAGGCTGGATGAGCCTGAGCCAGTGGGACAGTCCTAACTAGTGAGCTCCTAATAGGTCCCCTTCTTGGTTGTTTGTCCTAAAATGTAAAAAGCAGTGCCCCTTGAAGCTAGGCATGGGAGTATATACCTGTAATTCTAGGGCTTGGGAGGTGGATGAAAGAGAATCAGGAGTTCAAAGTTATCCTCAGCTACAGTTTGAGGTCAGCCTGGGTTACATAAGATCTGTCCAGGATGGGGTNANGGGTGGGGACTGGGGGAATTGTGATAGCACATGCTTGTAATTCCAGCAGTCAAGAGTCAACCACAGGAGGATCACCATAAGTTCAAAGCCAGTCTGACCTACATAGTGAGTTCCAGGACAGCCAAACAGGGCTACATAGCAAGACCTTGTCTAAAAAACAAACAAAAGCAATATCCCTTAAAGCCAAGCACAAAGGCAAAGCAAGATGATCCTGAATTCAAAGCCATTCTGAGCTACACAGGGAGACCCAACTCAAACAAAACAGAACAGAACAAGCAATGAATTTTTTATGGTGTTTATGTTATAGGCACATGGACTGGCTGCCTCTCCCATGCTACCAGTGTCTCCCCACTCCCCAAGCCCAGAGGCCTCAATAAGATCCATCCATAAAACCATGGATAGTGTACCTACCTAGAAGGCATGCTGAGTGAATAAGACTCAGAGATTGACCAGGAGTGGAATACTAAACATGGGCAGCCAGGCCACAGAAACAGAGGCCCAGAAAACAGGCTAAAAGGAGGGTGTGCCTGGGGGCCCTCCTACAAAGGCAGGTCCTTTACTCCTATGTAGCCTTCCCTCCTTGTCTGCTACACAGAGCCTGTGACTTGAGTAACTCCTTCCAGAAGTGGCTTGTGAGTGGGTGGCCTATAGGGAGAGAACAGGATGGGTCAGAAGGACAAGGAGAGTTGGCTCAGTGATTAAGAGCACTGGCTGTACTTCCAGAAGACTTGGGTTACAATTCCCAAACCCATATGGTGGCTCACGATCATCTGTAACTCCAGTTCCAAAGAATCTAACACCTTCTTCTGACCTCCATACACACCAAGCATGCAGGGGTACACAGACATACACACAGGCAAAACACCCATACACATAAAATAATTTTTTTAACTACACAGGGTTTGCATATGTCTAAGCTAGATGGGGTCCTAGCACTGAGAGGGGAAATAAACACAGTCCCCATCCCTAATCCAGAAACTATCTTCAACTGATAACTCTCACTAAGGAAAATTTAGTTTCCTCCAATGGAATCTCCCTGGGTATACAAACCACACTTAAGGGCAGGCCCATGCCTAGCAGTAGATGGTTGACACAGAACAAACTCAATGGTATTTTTGGAGGGTTTCCCCTCATAATACTTTGGGCATTTTTTTTTAACCATACAGGTCTTTTGTTTATGTATCATGACTTTACGGGATTTCTGTATGTGAAAATGTGTGAATCCCTGTGCTTATATGTGTTTCATGTGCTTTTTCTTTGGCCTTTTTTTTTCTGTTTGTTTGTTTTGTCCTATTCTAATTTGTTTTTATTTTCTTTTTATTGGGTTTTGGCTTGTTTGGCTTTTTTTTTTCAAGACAGGGTTGTTGTAGAATATTATTTTAAGATGTGTTACTTTTGTTTATGCTGCATTTGTTTAACTCTGTGAAGCTGTGTTACTATGCCTGTCTAAAACATCTGATGGTCTAATAAAGTACTGAACGGCCAATAGCAAGGCAGGAGAAATGATAGGTGGGGCTGGCAGGCAGAAAGGATAAATAGAAGGAGAAATCTGGGAGAAGGAAGGAGAGATCTAGAAGAAGTAGCTAGAGAAGAAGAGGGACTCCAGGGGCCAGCCACCCAGCTACACAGCCAGCAACGGAGTAAGGAGTAAGAGTAAGAGTTACAGAAGTAAGAGAACAGGAAAAGCCCAGAGGCAAAGGTAGATGGGGTAATTTAAAGTTAAGGAAAGCTGCCAAGAAACAAGCCAAGCTAAGGCCTTGCATTTATAATTAAGAATAATCCTCCATGTGTGATTTATTTGGGAGCTGGGTAGCAGGCCCCCTAAAAAAGCAAAAACAAACAACAACACAGGGTTTCTTTGTATAGCCTTAGGGGTCCTGGAACTCACTCTGTAGACCAGACTGTCCTGGAACTCACAGAGATCCACCTGCCTCTGCCTCCTGACTGCTAGGATTAAAGTTGTGCACCACCACTGCTGGGCAAGGAGTGTTTAGTTTGGTTGGTTTTTTTTTATTTTCTTTTTTTAAGACACGGTTTCTCTGTGTTGTTATTTTTTAGATACCTATTTATTTTCTAATGAGAGAGAGAGAGAAAGGGCTGGATGGGGAAAGAAAGATTTAAGTAGATGGAGAAGTTATGAAAGGAGTTGGAGGAGAGTAAACCTTAATTAGAATATATTGTATAAAAATCAATTTTCAATTTAAAAAAAAGAAAAAAATGTACTTTTTTGTTTTGGTTTTGTTTTTCCTTAAATGAAGCACAAGACACCTAGGGCTGGGTCACACTAACACCCATGCCTTTCCTCTCTGCACACTGGGTATTTGTTTGGGGTCTTAGTTAACAGCTTATGTCAACTGACTTTTCAGAATGACTGATCTGACTTTTGACTTCTGCTGATTTTGCCTTGTATATATATATACAAGATACTGGAACTTCTCAATACACTCTCACAGCCCCACCNTCCAGTGTATCCACTATGCCCTACACTGGCCCTTGGCACACGTCTGTCCCTCAGGGCTCAATCTCTGTAGATGTTGGTATAATTACCCAGGAGAACCATGTGGCTATTGCCAGACTCTGGTTTGGGTTTTTGTTTTCTTGTGTTTTTTTCATCACTGGGGATCAAACCAGAGTGCTGTGGGATGTCTTTCTGTAGGCTATGAATATGTATTGCTCTGATTGGTTGATAAACAAAGCTGCATTGGCCTATGGCAGGGGTAGGATGGATCCAGGGGGGGAAATCCAAGAGAGATAGTGGGAGGAGAAAGGAAAGGGAGGAGTTGCCAGCCTGACACAGAGGAAGCAAGATGACAAGGCAGAACTGAGAAAAGGTACCAAGNCACGTGGCTAAACATAGATAAGAATTGTGGGTTAGTTTAAGTGTAAGAGCTAGTCAGTAATAAGCCTGAGCTAATGGACAAGCAGTTATAATTAATAGAAGCAACTGTGGGATGAGAGTGGGAGAGACTCATCCTGACCACAGGGCCGGGCAGGACCAGAGAAACTTTCCGACTACACCAGAGCCTTATGCATATTAGGCAAGTGAACTGTGTCCCCAGCCATAGTCTCGAGTTCTTTCACATCACACCACAGTGCTTTCTAAATGCCTTTCTTCCTGGGACAGCAGAAAAATCTCCTCTAAGCCAGTGCTGATCCCAGGAAAAGTGACTGCTAAGGCCACAGGGCACTCCACCTGAACCACAATCTTTCAGGCACATTGGAGAGGCTAACTCTCCACTCAACACTCTCCGTCTCTATCCTGTGTCTCAGGAGGCTGACCCCTGTAGGGTGTGCTGCTCCAGGCCTCCTTGCCAGCTTCCACTTGGGTTGGTTAGAACAATGAGGAGGCTTGAGGATGAGAGCAGAGGGGTTGACANGTTTTCCCACTGCTTCCTCTTGGGTCCCCATCCTACTAGGCAGTACTGCCTCTTCCTAGGTTCCAGTAACAGAATTACTGAACCCTTCCAGGCCTGAGGTAAGAGTTTCCACAGTTGCCAGCCTCTGGGTGATGCCTTACCACCCTCTTCATTGTTCCTTTGGCCTATGCACACCTCGGTACAGTCATTTCTTCACTGAAGTCTCTTGCAGGCTGACACAGATCCTTCATCTGGGTCTGCCATTCAGATCAGTCTGCTCAAGACTTTCCCCAGAATGCAAAGCCAAGTGAGCAGCCCCTCCATTATTCCTGCTTCAGGACAACCATACAAAGGGCTAGCTTTTTCAGGGAGTCCTAGGGTCTGATTCTGATCTGTCACTTGAAAAACCTCTTGTGGGCAGAAAAGAGAGCACTGTGGCTAGGGAAAGCTGCCGATGTGATGCAAGGCACAGAACAAAACGTGCCTTGAGGCAGAACTTNGTCATTCTACCACTCAGGCAACTGAAGAGAAGCAGCAGGAAGCCAAGGAACGGAGTTTCAGGCAGGCTTTCTGAGGGCCTGGCAGGGCCTGGCAGAAACCCTAGGGTGCTGGAAGGGGACATTCATGTCAGAAGAAAGAGCAAAGTCTTGGCAGGAGGAAACAAGACCCAGAGGGCAAGGATATAATGCTGCCCATTGCCCCTTGGCTCTCCTCAAAGTGTAGCCCCTACCCCTACCCCACGCTGGAATGGGACTCCTGGCCAGAGACAGGNCTCCAACACCCTCACAAGATGTCTTTCTCCCTCAAAGCTGGGTTGCCAGCCACTCAGCCCCTTTCACTTCCCTTACTAACCACACTTGCCCAGAACAAAGCCACAGGAGCGCCTACATTTCAATTCTCATTTCCTCCACACCTTTGTATGTTTCATTTTCTCAACAGGGGCTGGGCCTGACACCCTCAGCTCTCTTGTCACAGCCTCTTTGCTGTTACCCCTGCCTGACCCCATCCACATACTCTTATCCTCTGCCTTCTTAGCCATCTAGATCAAGTTGTCTGCCCTTGGGCTCCTCTGCTTAAATGCACCCCATTATATTCTAAATTAGGCCCAAAGTTTTTGGGGTTTTGTTTTTTGGTGATGTCCACAAATTTCATTCAAGAACCCATTCCAAATATTCCGGAGAAGTGACTTTTAATTCTCATCATCCTCCTTTTATTTATCCTGGTTAATTTGCAAGTGATAACACATGTAACTGTCTATACTGTTAGCAACTATATACAACCAATCAAATTATTCTTTTCTTCATTTTGTTTTGACTTTGTTCTGTATTTTTTACGATAGCCTCTCATGTAGCCCAAGCTGGCTTCAAACTCACTATGTAACCAAGAATGACCTTGGACTCCTAATCTTCCTTCCTCTACCTCCCAAGAGTCTGTAGGGGATCACAACACCTATTCGTTGACTATTCCTTGCATATTTGAAGACTATTCTTCAAATATTTCTTGGTGGCCTCTTTCAAATATCTTTTGGAATAAGGCACCCAACAAGACATAGCTATAACCNTTTAATGGCTACAAAAACCCTTCCCCCTAAGATCCAAGATTTTCCATTTATTTTGATCATCCCTTAAAGGACTTGCTTGCAATCGGTAGATGATGCCTTCATCTACGGAAGGGATACAGTCAGGATAAACTTTAGAGTGCTCCTTTTGCCCCCTCCACTGCCCACTTTTCATT
This sequence comes from Neotoma lepida, assembly GCA_001675575.1. Lineage (NCBI taxonomy): Eukaryota > Metazoa > Chordata > Mammalia > Rodentia > Cricetidae > Neotoma > Neotoma lepida. The sequence goes on from LZPO01097111.1 coordinate 70,415, forward strand.
GTAAGCTTTTTCATGGGTACCAAGGTGACAGCTAAGTATAAGCTTATTGTTTGGCACCAGCCAGCCCAGCCGTCCTTACCTCTCAAGTACACTGTTTTGGTGTGCCGATCATACCTTATACATCATTGTCCAACAACTCACCATGCTCTCCTAGCAACTTCACACTTTTGAATAAATTCTGAATATGCTGTTCCCCTTCCCTTTAACACCTTCCCCCTTTTCTCTGCATGCTAAGCTCCCATTTCAACACCATCCTTATTAGTTAATAAATTTGCTCATAACTGGGTATTGTTGCCTGCCCTTAGATCCCAGCACTCAGAAGGTAGAGGCAGGCAGATCTCTGACTTTAAGGCTAGTCAGAGCTGTATAGTAAAACACCGTCTCAAAAANCAAAATAATAAGAATTTTTTTGTCTGTTTTGGGTTTTTATTGTTTTGTTTTGAGACAAGGTCTCATTCTGTAGGCCACTCTAGCCTGGAACTCATCATAGAGCCCAGGCTAGCTTCATGCTCACAGCCTAAGTATAAGCTTATNGATTGGCACCAGCCTGAACCTCCTAAGTGCTGGGTTTACAGGTGTGAGCCACCAGGCTTGTCAAAACCACTGCTTCTGTGAGGGTGTACTTCTTTCCCTAACTCAGAATTAGTCCTCCCAGGTCTAACCTTGTTCAGATCTCGGTGACACACCGAGAACATGCTTCTCTTTGGTTGCATCCTCTTCTGAATTCCTCTTTCTTTCAGAACCTGGGCCCCAGCTGAGTTACTGGTTAGCTACCGTGACCTTAGGCAAGTCACTGAACCATGTCAGGAGCTCCCCCTGAGAGGACCCTTCCCTGGTTCTCACATCAAAAATACGATTATCCCATGACTCCCTAACTATCCTCATCATGCTGAGTCCCCTGCCAACAAGGTTACAGGCCAGACTCCTTGTAAACNAATTGCCTCTTGTATCCCCATTGCCCACAATTCCAGACATCCTTATTGCAGGGGTAAATTTAGCCAAACCCCGTTTTTTAAAATAGAAGCACTGAGCTCAGAGAAGCATTGAGATTTGCCCAACATCATGAACCTGTTTCNTATACCCTCCTCCTGAATCCTTGAGCCAGCCTACTTTGGAAAGATAACGCCTGGCCAGGACTCAGACAAGACGCAAGCCGGCACTAGGCCTCCTCACCTGTTGCTGCCCCATGAACTTTTAGGGCTGAAGCTGCAGATGCCCGACAGTTTTACTTCCCTCTCAGCTGCGAAGACTGTGAGAGAGCAACTGTCAGACCTCAGGCACTTCCGTTTCACTCTGAACCAGGCTTCCTTTCCACCTCTTCTCTAGGCAGCAAACAGGCTGTGGGCCTCTGTGCCAGCTCCCAGATGGTCTTGTTCCTCCTGGGGGCTCAGGCCAGTCAGCATCAGTTCTCGACTCTGGACTCCCTAAGGACAAGAGAGAACCTTGTGCGCTTGTGGCAGGAAGCCTATTTGTCTCAGTCTCTGGAGAGTAGTAGAGTCTTGGCTTTGTTGAAACTTTGTTTCACCTGTATAACTGGGGACAGAAGAAACACCCAGAAAATCATGAGCCCTTTAGTCCTCATAGAACCTGNTTTTTGCCTCTGTTAGAAGGAGACACACAGACAGAAAGTGTGTGTGTTCTTCTTGTTGCTGTCTTTGTAATGCCAGAATTGAACCCAGGGGCCCACGGATGCCAAGCAATGTTAAAGCAGCTCTCTACCACTAAGATACACCAGCCTAATTTTTTTTTATTGTTTTTGTACAGAGTTTCATTATATTTTGCAGACTGGTCTTAGACTCATGGGCTCAGGTGATCCCATGGGCACATGCACAACATAATTCTTTTATTTTTCTATTTCCCCTCTACCAGAGTGGCAGGTGCCTCTTCTCTGCTGTCCTGATAAGCCCCTAGCTGCCTCTCTGCAGCAGCCTCACAACACCAGCTGCCAGCTAAAGCAGTTAACCTTTAAGCTGTTCTGAACCTAATCACCAAGGCTTAACCATGGAAGTGAAAATGTAAAGTAGCATGAGTGGGTTCCCACCTAGGCTGTGGGATTGAACATCTCCAGCACTGCATAAACCAAGAAGGGAGGTGGATTCTGTAATCTCAGTACTCTAACGGTGGGATCAGGGGGATCAAAGTTCAAGGTCATCCTTTGGCTACATATCCAGTTGGAGGCTAGCTTGGAAAGCTAGAGAGCCTGTCAAAACACACACACACACACCACACACACACACACACACACACAGAGAGAGAGAGAGAGAGAGAGAGAGAGAGAGAGAGAGAGAGGCACACGCATCCCCCTCCCCCTTTTTTCTAGAACCTTTATTGAACAAAGTCTAGATGCATGCATTTTTTAGTCTTTGAGATCCAACAGGGTCTTGACTTGGAGAAACTCATCAGAAGAAGAGAGATTCCTAAAGAACCCTATAGTGGCCAGCGGTGGTGGTGCATGCCTTAAATCCCAGCACTTGGGAGGCAGAGGCAGGCAGATCTCTGTGAGTTCGAGGCCAGCCTAGTCTACAGATCAAGTTTCAGACAGGCTCCAAAGCTACACAGAGAAACCCTGTCTCAAAAAACCAAAAAAAGAACCCTACAGTGATAGATGTGGTTCATGCCTATAATCCCAGTACTCTCAAGACTGAGGCTACAAGATTTCCATGAGCTCAAAGTGGGCCTGAGCTACATTGTAGTTCATTTTTTATTCTTTGGAAGCACTCCACCCAGCTCCCAAATAAATACACGGAGACTTATTCTCACTTATGAATGCCTGGCCTTAGCTTGGTTTGTTTCTAGCCAGCTTTTCTAACTTAATTATCCTGTTTAACTGCATTTTGTCACTGAGCTCTTTATCTTTCTTTATTCTTTATCTCTTTCTTTCCTTCTTATGCCGTGGCTGGCCCCTGGCTACCTCTCCTCCTTTTCTCCTCCTTGCTCTCTTCCCTAGAATAAAAGAATGCAATACATGAGGCTGGAGAGATGGCCTAAGTGGTTAAGAGCACTGGCTGCTCTTCAAGAGGACCTGGGTTCAATTCCCAGCACCCACCTGACAGCTCATAGCTGTTTGTAACTCCTGTTCCAGGGAATATGATTCCCAAATATGTACTTGCACGCAAAACACTAATGTATATAAAAATAAATAAATTATTAAAACCGGGCAGTGGTGGCGCACACCTTTAATCCCAGCACTCGGGAGGCAGAGGTAGGTAGATCTCTCTGAGTTCAAGGTCAGCCTGGTCTACAGAGTGAGTTCCAGGACAGCCAGGGCTACCCAGAGAAACCCTATCTCGAAAA
>LZPO01097111.1:86905-101598 GCA_001675575.1 Neotoma lepida
GGTGCAGGCCTATAGTCTCAGCTTCTCGGGAGGCTGAGGCAAAGGATGGCTGCTCTAGTTGGGAGTTCCAGGTTAGCCTAGGCAATGGAAGACAACCTTGGGTTGAAAAACAAAGCCTTGACTACACACAGGAAAAGAAAAAAAGAAGAAAACAGAGCAAGAGATGAGACTAGAGCAGGAAACAAGGGTCTGAATCTTCTTAGCCATCAAACCTCCAGCCAGCCTGTTCATTTCTGTTAATTCCTTCTTGCACCCAAGCTCCATGCAACTCATCAATGAATGAATTTATCTTTGTGCACTCTCCTTGCACTTACTGGGCATTTACTGACTTCTTGCATTTGTTCAATCATTTGCTTTTTAAAAATGGGTATCCAGGGACAAGATGCCTTGAACTGATTCTGTAGCCAAGGCTGGCTTTGAACTTCAGATCCTCCTACCTTTACTTCTCAAGTGCTGGGATTACAGGTATGCAACACCATGACTAGCTTTGTTTGCTCTCTCTCTCATACAGGCCACATCATTTATATAGCAGTCCGAGGACAACTTTGTGGAGTTGGTTCTCTTTTTCACTTTTAGATGGGTTCTGAGGATCAAACCCAGGCCTTCATACATGTAGGCAAACACTTCACCAACTAGCCCTAAGATCAGGCATTGTTTAACATTAAATGCAGGTGTTCAGTTACAGGTGGGCATAGTGATGCACGCCTATAATTCTAGCACTTGGGAGGCAAAGGCAGAAGAACAATTTCTAGCTTGAGGTCAGCCTGGCCTACACAGCGAGTTTGAGACCAACCAAGTTTACACAGTCAGGACTGTCTCAAAACAAAACAAAAACAAACAAACACCTCAAAAGAGAGGGAGTGGAGAGGAGTCTGAGTGAGTAGAGGCCCCATGAAAGCAGAGGCTGGGCCAGGACAAGGAAGAGGGTGACCCACTATATCAGTAGGGTTGAGGAACAAGTTACGTAACAGAATAAACTGACCAATATAAACAGAAAAATCATTCAGTGAGGACTCTGGAGTTAGGCATGGTGGCTCAGGCCTGTAAGCCCAGCCCTGAGGAAGCAGAGGAAGAGTGCTGCAAGTTCAAGGCCAGTCTGACCTACATAAAACATATCAGGCCAGCCTGGACAATAGAGTGAGACTGTCTGGGAAAAAAGGGCTTGAGGCAGGACTAGGGAGATGGTTTAGCCGTTAAGAGGACTTGCTGTTTTCTTTTGTAGAGGACCTGGGTTTGGTTCTCAGCGCCTACATGGCGGCTCCCAACCCACTGTAACACCAGTTGCAGGGGATCTTACACCTTCTTCTGGTCTCCAAGAGTGTTAAACCCACACATGGTGCACACACATTCATGTAGGCAAAACACTCACACACATAAAAAAATAAAAGTAAATCTAAAAAGAAAAGAATTTGAGAACTGGCAGTCTCCAGTGAAGAGTATGATTTGCCAGTTAGCTATCTGTTTTATTCTCTAGAAATACAACGCAAGGCAAGAATTTTTGTTTTAGAGAGAATTTAAGTAACTAAGTAGGTGGTAGATAAGCCATGGCCTTGGCTTGACTATGGTAAACATTTTACAATGCACGCATATGTAAAAACATCACACTGTATGCTATGCTGCTTAGGTTTTTTGTTTTTGTATTTTATCAATTTGACACAAGCTGGGGTCATCTGGAAAGGAGGAACCTCAGTTAAGGAAATGCCTTTATCAAATTATCTTGTAGACAGGTCTGTGGAGCATTTTCTTGATGAACGATAGATGTGGGAGGGCCCAGCCCATTGTGGGAAGAACCACCCTTGGGGTTGTATAAAAAAGAAGCTGAAGGAGCCATACAAAGCAGGACAGTGAGCATCACCCCTCTACGGCCTCTGCTTCAGCTCCTGCCTCCAGTTCTTGCCTTGAGTTCCTGCCCTGACTTCCCTTCATGATGGATTAGAGACTATAAGCTGAAATAAATAAATCCTAACCCCCACAAGTTGGTTTTAGTCAGTGTTTTATCACACCAATAGACGACAAACCAGAGCACAGGCCTTGACAATATATAATTTCTATTTCTCAATTACACCTCAATAAAGTTAAAAGACAGATAGCTTCAAGTTGACAGGGTTTTTTCCCTTTGGGGTACATAAATAATTTTTATAGTATAATTTCACATCCTTGCCATGTTCAATGATTTAAAAATCAAATAAATATGCTCATCTATAACAACTTCTATCAAGCCTTTAAGGAAGGCATAACTAGGCAGCTTGAGGGATTTTTGCTTGTGGAAAACAGTTCCCCCACACACCCAGTGTCAGGGATAGAATCCAGATCCTTTCACAGGGGCATCCTGCCCAAGAATTTTGATGGGAAGCCTGACCCTTTGCCTCCACTCCCCAAGGGCTGGGGTCATAGGTTTATGCCACTATGCCCACCTGGGAAGTTCAAGTCTCAGCTGAGTCTGGTTTTCAATCATGATCCTAAATATAGAACCAAATGTGTACCTTCCTCTTCTCCCCTGTGAAGTGCCCTTCAAATACAGATGGTCCTGCAACATTACCTTAGAGCTAGAGAAGGTGCAACCGTGAGACCCCCCCTCTGGTCTGAGTAAGCATGGATTTTGCAGATGGGTGCTAATTGGGATTCTGTTATTGTTGTTGCGGGTTTCATGTAGCCCAGGCTGGCCTCAGATTCACTCTGTAGCTGAGGATGACTTTGAACTTTTTGTTTTGTTTTGTTTTGTTTTTTTCAAGACAGGGTTTCTCTGTGTAGCTTTGGTGCCTCTCCTGGATCTCGCTCTGTAGACCAGNCTGGCCTCGAACTCACAGGAATCCACCTGCCTCCCGAGTGCTGGGATTAAAGGCGTGTGCCACCACCGCCCTGGACTTTTAATCCTCTTGCCTCTACTTCCCAATGCTGGTTCTATGTAGTGCTAGGGATTGAACACATGGTCTCATGAGTTCTCACCAGGCAAGTACTCCACCAACTGAGCTACATCCTAGCCCCTACTTAGGATTCCTTTGATGGCAAATCATGGAAGTTTATCTTTAATGGATTAAGCATATCAAACAAAACCCAGAGGTGTAAGGGAGGAGAGTAGGCTTGTTTCCTTACATCAGTGTGAGACTCAGGAGGAGGCTGGCTTAGAGAATGGCTAGATCCGAGGTCACACAGCCAGTCACCAAGACTTTGCTCCCACCTCACACCATCTGCCTTTTCTGAGTTGGCTCCTTTCTGAGTTATCACTCTTCTCACAAGCTGTCTCCCAAGAGTTCCATCTTAATGTCCTCAATCTTCCTAGAAAGAGTATGTCTTTCCAACAGTTCTGAGGAAAACACCCAGAGTCTCATGACTGGGTTATTTCCCAGTTCTGAAGCTGACAGAGTGGTGTCAACTACACAGGAACTTCTTGAGCTGAGAGTGGGGGCAGGGCAGTTTCCCAAAGGAAACCAGGGTGCTGATAGCAGAAACGGGAATTGCTAAAAGCAGCCAGTGAAAAAGACACACAGGAGATGGGTGTCAGGGAACCGGCGAACTTNCTTTTGTGTCCCCCAGCTGGCAACTGCCATTTAATCCAGTTTGAAGGACATGTGATTTACTAAGAAACTAGAGTCTTTTCCGGAAGAGGTGAAACAGAAGGGGCAGTTTCTTTGGGCTGATTTGGGTCCCTGCTCCCTCCTCTCTTGGTCTCAGCCTCAGAGACAGGATTTCCTGGAGTTGTAACTGTTGCTGTAGGACTGGCTCAAGACCATGTGCTACCAGAACAGATGTATGTTTGTGGGAGTTCAGCCCAGTAGGACAAGAGAAGGCACCAAATTGTGTCTAGAGCATCACACTGAGGCAGTACATGTTAGGGCCTTGGGTGCTGGTGGTAGGAGTCAGGTGTGGATTCCAAAGACAGGAGTTGGTGTCTCCATCCCTGAATAACAGTAGCTAGTGCTGGGGCTGGGAGGGTGGCTTAGTGGATAAGGCAATTGCTGTGTAAGTGTGAGGACCTGAATTTGAATCCCCCAGAACCCACCTGGAGCTGGATGCTATGGCAAAATTCTGAAATCATAGTACTCCTACCGGAGAGATGGCGGCAGAGACAGAGGAATCCCTGCAAGCTTGGGCCAGTTAGCCCCATGCAGCCAGTTATGCTGCATGCAGCCAGTTACCCCGCATGCAGCCAGTTAGCCCCATGCAGCCAGTTACCCTGCATGCAGCCAGTTAGCCCCTATGCAGCCCAAAACAAAGAAGAGAGAACAAGCAAGACCCTTCAAACAAAGTGGAAGGCAGAGGCTGACACCCAACGTTGTTTTCTGACTTCTACACACATGCCATAGCACGTATGCTCATGCTCACATGTACAAACACACATCACACAATCACATGGATTCGTGCACACACACAAGAATGACCAGGGCTAGGAGAGGCCAGGATTCATATAACTTAGAGATATCAAAAAGGAAAAACACATTTCCCCATGTATTAAGATTAAAGAGACCTGAGTTCTGAGCTGTGAGCCTGAGGACATGATGTGCTTGACTCTGGCATGAACAATTTGACCCAATTAGAGCAAGTATCCATTGGTACAATCCATCGGGAAGCCTTCCTGAAGAAAACTCAGACTGCCATGGAAGCTGGAAGGACACTGGGAGGTGTCTTCCATCCCTTATCCTCCCATCTTGCTGTGTTCCAGGAAGCTGGAACTTCTACAGATTCCGCTTCACATTGGGGATGGCTAATGGAAATGTTGTTAAATCAGGCCTGTTTTACAGGACAGCAATAACTGAAGCAATGAGTTTTGCAAAACAGGAAAAGGGAGCCAGAAGCCAGGCTTAGTGGCACATTTCTATAATCCCAGCACTGGAGAGGCAGAGGCAGGAGGATTAACAGCTCAAGGCCAGCCTAGGCTACATGAGACCCTATCTCAAATTAATTAAGTAATAAACTTAAAAAAGATGGAAGGAAATGAGGAAGGAAGGGAGGGAAGGAAGTAGAGGGAAAGAGAGATCTATAGTTACAGCACTCTACATGTTGAGGCAAGAAGATTGTGAGTTCCAGGCAGCCAGGGCTACACAGTGAGACTCAAATAAAACAACAGGGGCTTGAGAGGTAGCTCAGCAATTGAGGGGCATACTATTCTTCCAAAGGACCAGAGTTCGGTTCCCAGCATCCATGTCAGAAGGCTCACAGTCACCTGTAACTCCAGCTCCAGAGTGTTCTGATATCTCTGGTCTCCTTGGGCATCTGTGCTCACATGCATGTGCCCACACAGAGACACAGGCACACATGTAATTAAAAATAACAAAAATACATATTTAAAACAACAACAACAAAACAGAAGTGGCTAAATGTGAGGAAATGGGTTCTTCAAACCTCAAACCTGCCTTTCTTAGGCTAGGGTTTAGAGGAATTAGAGGGTAAGGAAGCTGGGTGGTCTGAGGTGTGGGGAAAGATGGCTGGGGGCAAGACAAAGTGAAGTAATCAGTGGCCTGCACATGCGTAATCAAACCTCAGGGCTCTTCAGAAAATGGCAGTGTTGGCGTGATTGGAGGGTGGGGTTTTGGGCCCTCTGAAGTCAAAAAAGGCCATCCATCAGACACTTACAGAGGCTCAAGTGAAGGGTGGGTAGATTCCACCAGTTTGAGGTATCTTTAAATTTTTGAAAAACAACGTGGACAAACATTACTACTGTGAGCCATATGTAAGAAGTCTTATCTAGCACCAAGCTAGCTGGGGAATCTGCCACTAATCGATGTGACCTCTGAGATAGGTGACAAAAACAAGCCACTGAGAGTAAACAAAACTAGAAGTTTGACTCGGAATCTCCCTCAGCTCCAGGAAGGCCCAGCTGGTGAGCATAGAAAGGGAAGAGAGTGTGGTTAGGGGGCTTATTTATTCCCTGACCACCTCCTTGGGGCACCACCTTGGGCTTGTTCTGTTCCTCAAGTAAAAATCACTGGTCCTCAAAACACTTCTCAGAGATCTTTTTCATTCCAGATTCTGGTAACTGTTCTCTCTCCTTTGGCTGTTCAGGTCTAGAGGTGGCGACAAGTTTGCCACCAAAAGCTCCAGGTTCTACACTTAAAGGTTCCTTCACATATAAAACTTCTGTATATTTTCATGTTTCTTATTGGGACACTGCATGACTCTGTCCCCAGATTTTCTCTATTGGCTAAAGTAACTTAGAAAGTGGAGTGGTTTGAGAGAAAAAGGCCCCCAAAGGGAGTGGCTTTACTAGGAGGTGTGGCTTTGTTGGAGGAAGTGTGTCACTGTGGGGTGGGCTTTGAGGTCTCATATATGCTCAAGCCACTCCCAGTGACTCAGTTCACTTCCTGTTTCCTTTGGATCAAAATGTAGAATTCTCCAGCACCATGTCTGTCTGCCTGCCTGCCGCCCTGCTCCCCGCCATGATGATAATGGACTAAACCTCTGAGACTGTAAGCAGCCACCTCAATTAAATGTTTTCCTTTATAAGAGTTGCTGTGGTCATGGTGTCTCTTCACAGCAATAGAAACCCTAAGACAGAAAAGGTGAGTCAGAGAATTAAAGCGTGCAGAAGCCAGAGGGGATCCAGACAGGTAGCCACACAGACAGAAGGCCAGCAGTGACCAACAGCAGGCTGGCTAGATTCTCCACAGCTAACTCAAAGTCCTGGGTTTACTCTCTTCCCCTGGGTAGATTTCAACTATCAAGAAGATTGATACTTGCTAGCACGTCCCAGGCCCCCAGACATGCTGGTCAGAGGAAGGACAAACCAGGGCCAGCAAGATGGCTGGGCAGGTAAAAGCACTCACTGCACAAGGCTGATGACCTGACCTTGATCTTTGGGCTCCACAGTGAAAGGAAAGTACTAATGTCTAACCTACTTATGCACCCACAACCTCTCACATACAGTGTAATAATAAATGAAATTCATTGCATTCACTGAAAGACAAACTCAAGAAAGGACTCATGAATTTAACCTGTTGGACCAGGAAGGCTATCATGCAGTGGCTTCCCCTGTGAGACGGCTCCAGCAATGCACTGTTCTTTTCTTCACAGGAGAGGAGGGATGTTATTGCTGAGGCAGACAAGGACTAATAGTGCGGGAAACAAAGATGTGGGCTGAGACCTACCTCTGAGAGCAGAGGAAGTAAGAGAAGGATCCAGGCCCCAAATTTCCACAGAAAATCCCACCAGCTCACTGGCCTTTTAGTGCCAATGCATCTACATTTTAACCGAGGAGATTCCAGATGGTCTGGCATTCCCTTTTCTCATCAACACCAAGGTGAGGCGGTTGGGGAAAAGAAGCATCCAAGAGACCCCTTCAGAGAGAGGCCAGAAAGGGGAGATGTAGACAGGAAGGGGAGAGGGCTTCTCCAAGGGGTCACTTACTGAGCCACAGTCCTGCATCTGCCTGCTCTGCTGCTCTGGAAAGAAGTGTGGGGAAGAAGCAGGTCTGTGTCCAAAGGGTCCCCTGAGGGTGGCAGGGCTGTGTCCAAAGGGTCCTCAAAGGTCAGAGAGTTCTGAAAGAAGGTGGTCTCTAGAAGTGACTGTGTGAACAAACTTGTCACCTTCTCAGGACTAGGGTATGATGGGCCCAAGAGGAAATCAGGAACACCCCTCCCACTCTCCACACTCCACACGGCTTCATAGAAAAGCTTTTGGGGCTACAAGAAGATTAGGAGGCAGAGAGCCTGCTCATGGCCACTGGGCCAAGCAGCACAACCCAAACTTGGAGGATACACTAGGGGACAAAAGGACAGACTGCCACACCTGGAGGAACCCTTGGCAAGGTCGGGGAGGTCAAGGGAGAAGTGAAGAGCCCTAAAAAATCATACATGTCACCTCTATGGGGACCACCACATCAAGACCNGGGGCAGACTGCAGCAGAGGAGGCCAGGGGCCTCTGCCCACCAGAGGGAAGTTATCTGTGGGAGAATTTGCCAGTCCCTTCCTCCCTTGAATTAGTAATAAAGAAAAATGGTTGGGCTGCCCCCCAACTCACAGTTGTCCTGTCTCAGCCTCCCAGGCATGTAATCCAGGCATGGAAAGCCACCAGGAAAGTGAAGTTGTAAACTGGGCTGAGGGTGAGGACGTTACATAAATTTTACCTTTAAAAGAATGAGGGAGAGGAGAACCGAGTGACTTTGGAGAAACAACATACACGCGCGCGCACACACACACACACACACACACACACACACACACACGTGTGCATACACACAGCAGACTTGTTCTCTACCTCAGTGGGCTACCAGCCCAGCATCTACAATGGGACAGTGAATTCTCACTGAGGTGTTTCCCAACACTGCTCACAGAACAGAGCACCAGGGTCACAAGGACACTGCACAGCACACTGGCCAAGGCCCAGGTTCCGTTTCCACTGTTCGTGGTGTGAGAGCCTCAAGCTCCTGTTGTGGGAGGAGAGTGGGACTTAAGATTTCAGATATTACATAATTCCCACAATAACAGCCATGAACTGGGGACTGCCGAGATGGCTAAGCAGGCAAAGGTGCTTGTCCCACAACCTGAGTTCAATCCGTGGAACCCAGGTGAAAGGTGGGAGGAGAAAACTGATTCTATAAAGTTGTCCTCTCTCTCTCTCTCTCTCTCTCTCTCTCTCTCTCTCTCTCTCTCTCACACACACACACACACACACACACACACACACACACCATGGAACTTGCACCATACATCATGCACAAACATACTAATGAAAAATAAAGTAAAAAGTAAAGTCACTGGGCATCGTGATACATTGTCTTTTATCCCAGTACACTGGAGGAAGAGGCAGGCAGATCTCTGAGCTTGGTCTACACAGCAAGTTCCAGGCCAACATGAGCTGCATAGTGAGACCCTGTCTCTATCTATATCTATCTATCTATCTATCTATCTATCTATCTATCTATCTATCTATCTACCTACCTATCTATCAAAATGGCAGTCCAGAGTAGTAGGGTAGAGTCAAATACACTACTAAGAAAGAGGACCCAAGAAGAAAGAAGGAATGGTTAAGAGTCCCCCAAACAGAACCAGGGGCCAGAAGCTTGAGTGAGGATGAAAATGGTGGGAAAACAGGACTAGGCATTTTTAGAAGAAAAGACTTGTCTGATGGGGATTCCCTGAAGAGAAATTGTGAAAGTGAAGGAAGCCACAAAAAAACCTTCTGCTCCATGGCCTATGCAAAAGCTGGGCATGGTGGCCATAGCCTTCAATCTCAGCACATGGGTTCAGCAGCAGCAGGCAGATCTCTGTGAGCTCAAAGCCAGCCAGCTCTAGGCCAACTAAGACTCCATAGTGAGACCCTGTCCCAAAAGCACACACACACAAACAAGGCTGTCTGCAGCAGGGCAGTCCTATGGAGGCTACCTCTGCCCTTCACATCCTTCCCTTATTATTGGCTCTANAAAAAAAAAAGATAATTTGGGGGATGGGGTAGCTCAGTGGGTCAGGCTTGCCCAGGAAGCACAAACCTCTATCCCTAGCATTGCAGAAACTGCATGCTAAGATCTCAGCACTGGGGAGGTAGAGACAGGAGGATCCAGCCCCAACCCATAGATAAATTGTGAGTTCAAGGCCATTCTGGGCTACAAAAGACCAACACTTTTTTNAAAAAAAAAAAATAATATTTGGATTGGAGTATGTTAGATCATACCTGTAATCTCAGCACTTGGAGAGCAGATGTAGGAGGATTGCTGCAAGTTTGAGGCTAGCCTGGTCTATACAGTAATTCCAGACTACACTGGGCTACTTAGGTTGACTCTGTCTCAGAAAAGGAAAACAACAACAAAATGCCAAGAAGTCAGTTCCTCCTGTCACAGGGACAGAGAGGGAATGGAGGGGGGGTTTGGGGGGCTGGGGTATGAGGACTGTGTGACATGAACCTGGGTTGGACCCTGGGACAGAAAGAAGACACTACTGTAAAGTATGGAGTTTAGTTAAGAGTAGTTAGTAAGCAGTGCAAGTGTCTTAGTGGGGACAAATGTACAACAGTAATTAAAGAGTAATTAACAGTGAGGAATATTGGGTAAGGAATATAAAGATCCCATCTTTGCCACTTTTCTACACATTTTAAATGATTACTTAATAGAGACTGCTGATTCGGAACAGCCTGCATCTCCCCAGCACCTATGATGAGACTCACTTTCCCTGTGTGGAGCATATACCCGGGTTTGCATATGTAAAGAAGCACTCATTTGTCCCCAGGTGTTTTGGTGACACTGTATAGTGCAGGGGCAGTGAACAGAGTCAAGTCTCAATTCTTAACTCCTCCTACAGTATCCTGTGTGGATGTGGCAGTGTCTGTGGTGCACTCCAAGGGGAATCCAGCATGTGACAGTCACCCAGTGGAGGGCAGTGGCCTTTACCCTTTTCATGTCAACATCATTCAGCTGTTCACGGGGCTGGGACTGTAACAGGGAGGCTCCAGCCTCTTCAGCGCAGCCTGGCCATTTTTTACGACCTGCCATGGGTGCCCAACTGAGGTGACTGCTCTACTCATGTAGCCCCCCCCATCTGTCCCCATTTTATAGGGGCAGAGGCTGGCATTCACTGTCCTTTAGAACAGCTTCCCTGGGCATAAGATGAAACAACACCAGTAACTCTAGGGCTAGGTGGACTGATAAACATGTGGCCAGATGTGGTGGGACCTGCCTGTAATCACAGCAATAGCCCAATTTATAAGCCCAGCTAAGATAGAAGGATCACCTACTGTGAGTTCAAGGCCAGCCTGGGTTACAGATTGAGACTCTGCCTCAAAAAGCCAGGGAGCTTGTTGAGGAAAGGTCACTCTGGTATTCCTTGGCCAGTGGCTTTCAGAGCCAGAGAGTTCCTAGGCAGAGACAAGGAAAGTACCCCAGGAGGGGGAGCCCAGAAGAGGCCTGGCACTGGGGCTGAATACCTAGAAGCCCAGCCATCCACAGGCATTGCCCATATGCTTGGGCCCAGGAATCATGTAGGAAGTGGCTTTGGTCAGAAACAAAAGAACCAGGGACTGTCAAGGCTTTCTCCACAGATCTGTGTCCCTGCTCCCCTCAGGATCTGCTTTGGGCTAACATTAGCATTCTACTCCTGGAGCCAAGGACTGCCCACTCTAAGGCCTCTTTGTTTCTATTGGAAGGAGGTCCTACCAAAGCCCTTATGGGTCAATGCTGGGAAGACTCAAAATAGGGCAGAGATGGAAGGAACTTTTAAGTATCTGTTTTGTGCCAAGTCCTAAAACGGGCCCTGNGGCTCAAGATGACTCAACCCCTCCCCTAGGGACACTTGTGTGCTGAGGAGCATAAAGACTGCTGTGGCAATGAACTCAGCTTGGGGGTGACCAGAGGAGCCCCTACTCCAAGGGGCCGCCTAGCCACACCTCCATAGATTCCTTATTCCCTGCTGGACCAGGCACCTAACATGGTCAGGAGAGCTTTGAGTCTGTGTGTTGTGGCTGAGTCTTCAGGAGGAGACTCGCGTCTAGACGGGGCTGGCCCTCACAGAGGTCCAGCAAGGTAAGTCAGGTTTCCCACGTGGATTAGCCTCTCCCTGATGGAAGGCAGCGGCTGGGCACAGCCTTGGGGGGATGCTCAAGGGCCTGGCTTGCTGTCTGTCACCGCCCCCCAGGTGACCTCTGATGTGTACATATGGGTGTGACATTGTGAACCTGCTCTTTACCAACCGGGCAAGACCAGACCCACCTAGCAGGGACTTCTCCCTTCATATGCCAGAGCTCACGGTGCCTTGGTGCTCCGGCTACTTCTCCAAGGACAAGCGACAAACTAAATTTCTCTGTGCCTGTTGTTCAACCTGCACTGTGTGTTTCCACAGAGCTTCTGGAAAAGGGATGTCTCAGAGGCAGGAGGATGAGATTATATGCCCCGTAGTACTCACCATCACTCAGGGAACTCCTCTGATGTGTCTTTTTTAGGGGGCAGGGGTGAAGCAGGATCTCACTGTAGAGTTCTGGCTGTCCTAGAACTTGTGTGTGACCCACGCCCAAGAGCTAGGATTATAGGCATGTCCCCAGGTACCCAATATATTATCGTGAAGTGAGTGAGAAGACGTCAAGATGGGCCCCTAGTGGAGGAGACCCTAAGATTTCCAAGAAGGAGTTTCTACAGAGACTCTAAGACACTTGGTGCCAAGAAGAGAGCGACTGGGGAGCAGTGTCACTGGCTCCTTGGTTTTGGAGAAGACAGGGAAGGAGAGGCTGAGGCTGGAGTTCAGAAGTTCTGACAGGGAGAGTGGGAGAGCTGGGATGGTGGCTTCTGGGATGCTAGGAGCAAGGAGACCGGGAGCCCAGACTCGGGAGTTCTGCTTTTGTGTATGCGACACTGTGGGACCCTTGGGGCCTAGATCATCAGAGCCTAAGGGGCTTCAGTGCCGACTGCAACTTCATGGACAGGAAGATTGAAGTCCAGAAGGGAGAAGGGCATGTCTTGGGTCATTCAGTACATCAATAGCAGGGTTCACTGTCAAGCTGGGGTCTGTTACTCCCACTGATCAAGAATAAGACCACTACCACAATTTAAAGCCAAATTTGAAGCAAGTTTTAATTTAAATGCTGACCAGGTGGCTAGGCTCTGGCCAGTTTTATAACCAGGTTCTTGGGAAATGGCCCAGAATCACAATTTGTAGCAGCTTAAGGAGGAAAAAAAACACAATTCATTGCATTTCCATCAGGTCCAATCAGGAGCAAGCACACATCCTGACCCACCTCCAGCCTGTGAACCTCCCGCCCACATGTGATCAAGCACATTGGTGCAGATGGGTCAAACAAACTTGTTTAGAGGGATGAAAAACATGAGGCTTTATCTCCCATAAACAACAGCCTCCAGCATTTCAGGAACTGTCTGTCCTTGGGTAAGGGGCTTGCAGATCAGGGGCATTTTGTTTCATGGATCTCTTAGGCATAGTAATTAAAACTTAAAATGTAACTTTGGCTCTCACAGGTCTTGTCTCCCAAAAATAAACCATTAGACCATTTCCCTGCCATGCTCAGGCAAGATAAACCCAGCCAGGGAATACCCGCCCTCCCCCAACCCTTTTAAGNTTGCTTTTTCCATCACTGTGATAAACACAAAACCAGGTTGGGGAGGAGAGGCTTATTTCAGNTTATAACCTCTAGTCTATCATGACAGCAACNAGGGCAGGAACTCAGTGCAAGNAACCTGGAGGCAGGAACTGAAGCAGATGCCGTGGAGAAATGTGATTTACTGCTTGCTTCCTGCANCTTGTTCTGCCTGCTTTCTTCTTGTAGTTGTTGGTTTGGTTTTGTTTTGTTGAAACGAGGTCTATGTAGCTCTGGCTGTCCTGGAACTCACAGATATCTGTGTACCTCTGCCTCCTGAGTGTTGGGATGAAAGGCGTGTGCCACCAACCCAGATGCCCATGTGCTTTCTTATACCACCCACGCCCACCTACTCCGGAGTGGCACTGCCTGCAGTGGACTAGGTCATTAATCTAGAAAATTCCCTACAGAGTTGCCCAGAGGTTCCTCTTCTCAGATAACTCTAGCTGTGTCATGTTGACAAACAAACTAACCNGGACCATCANGTACTTCCGCCTTACATTGCAAATAGCAAAACAAATAGGAGAAAGGTGCAGGGACTTGCCAGAAGTCTCAGTCAGGAGCCACAAAACCTATCCACCAGATCCTGACCCTCAGCCCAGGGCTGTTCCCTATGTGTCATTGTCTCCAGGGGAGAGGACAGAGCAGTCCCAGTTACTGAGTCCTTGTTATGCAACAGGCCTTTGACACATTCTTTCTTATTTGAATAACAGCCTCAAAGGCAAAGGTGCTTGCCCACATTAACAAAATCAGAGAAAAGAGGTTCAGAGAGGCAAAGCACCTTGCTCTTGGCCACACAGCAAAGTAGAGACTCAAGCCAGTGTCTGTCCATTTCTCTAACTTGTGCTCTTGTCTTTTCTCAAGCTGTGTTGGGCTTGGGCCCCAGAGCAGGTAATGTAAAGATANGTGGAGAGAGGAAGCCAGGGGCAAACTCCAGCAACAGGCTCCAGCTGTCAAGTTACNCCAACAACAAAGATCAACAGAAGTGACCTTGGAACAGCAGGGTTGGACCTCCCACTGACAGTAGATTCCCCCCAACCCCCAATGTACATTGATCCTCACCTGGCAATAAAGCCAGGAAGAACAAACAGTTGATAGCCTGGTGCGTAGCTCGCTGACACCCAGTAGTTTCAGGTGAGGCGCTCTGGGCTACCACTTCAACTTTGTAGATTTATTCAAGAAATTAAGCCTGGGGCTGGGATGGCTCGGAAGGTGAGGTGTGTGTCACCTAACAACAGGACCCANATGAGGAAGGAGAGAANCGACTCCTGAAAGCTGTCCTTTGCCTTCTACGTGAGCACAGTGGCAAACGTGCACCCCTCCCACACAAATAAACACAATAAAAAAACTAAAGAGAGAGAGAGAAATTAGACTTTCCCTGTGCTAACATGGAGGGGTCTCTTGAACTTCGGGTCCATCCGACTAGGGGTAGAAATCACATCCAAACACTTTCCGGCTGGACTCATTTGCCCTTGCTATCATACCCTTGCTGCTTAGNTTTAGAAGATTGTCATTCTTACTCAAACAGAGACATCCCCATAGTTTCCATTGGGGCTCAAAGTTGCCGCCCCCATAGCCCTAGAATAGCCTTATTTACGCTGGAGGGATAATGACTACATGACGTCTCTGGTTCTGCTCACCTGGGCTGAGCCTGCAGTCCTGACATTCCTAAGAAATGTGTCAAAGCACC
>LZPO01097111.1:152054-169701 GCA_001675575.1 Neotoma lepida
TGTGTGTGTGTGTGTGTGTGTGTATGTGACTGATCTCCAGGAGCTAGACCCAAGTGTAGATCCTGCTGGGAACTGGGAACTAGCTTTTCCAGTTTGGGGATTTATAGGGCTAGGTGACTGCTGCTCTCAGAAGGCATCCCCAGAGTCCCTGGGTTGGCAGCCTTGTTTGGGATCAAATTTGGAATAACAGCTTTTGAAGGTTGGGGCCTCAGGGAAGTGTCAGTTATCTGTGGGTGGGAGTGGGAGGAAGGAGAGTCTGTGAACAGCCAGCCTCTAAAGGGCAGCCAGTGCCAGTACCATCCTGCATGAGGGATGGGGCAAGCCCTGCCATAGAGGCCTGCCACTCTTCTCCTGCTTCAGATTCTCCTGGGTTTTCAGGAGATGGGAAGGTTGGCATTTTGAGGACTCCTCAGAAATGGCTGCCCAGTATGTAGAGTGAGGTTGTGGCCTTTCCAGTACCCCTCTTGCCCACACCCCTCACCCCCATGAACCAGTTGAAAGCNTGAGGACATCACCAAGGCCTCATGGGTGACACCAGGAGATCTTCAGTTTCATGAGTGTAATCTTTCTTTCATTTCATTTGCAAGTGCTTGTGCTATTTATTGGAGTGTTATTGAATTGTTACTTGTTACAGTTTACAAAAATCCCTCATTTTATCCTCCTAAAGGCTCCATGAGAAAGGAACTATTATCTTTGTTTTGTAGATGAGAAAACAGAGACTGTCTTGTCACNGGTCACAAAGCCAGATAAAACCTGAGACTCCTGCCTACCTGCCCCAGCTGAGGCCTCCCCATCCAGGATCAAAGCTTCAGGACGAGGCTATGACACTTGTTTTTAGGCTGAAGGGAGTTTGAATACTAGGTTCTCACTATGTAGCCCTGGCTGGCCTGGAACTCACTATGTGGACCAAGCTGACCTCNAACTCACAGAAATCTGCCGGTAACCTAACTCTGAAGCTCTGGGACTAAAGGCGTGTACCACCACGCCTGACTGCTCCCAGGAGCCTTTTGGGGGGCTTTCTTGTGGCCTAATTACCCAGCTGTTTCTGAGTTAACTACCATTACCCCCAGGTCTGCTCATAAGACCAGGAAGATCTTGCTGACCCTCTGAATAAGAAGTGTCCTCTGATGGCATCTCTTCTCTCCCCTAGCTGCCTTCCCTGGGCCTGTCTGTGCACCGTTTAACCCATACTTGCCCACTGAGATGCCCTTGGGTTCCTAAACTGCCAGTGGGGCCTAATGGGAAGAACCTGGCTGCAGGACCCTCCTTAATCTCTAGAGAAGCCAGCTGTTGNGTTATGAAGCAGGGCCACGGCTGCCTTCTCATTCTGCCCTGTCACCCAGCACAAATGGGGCACATGGCAAGTGCCAGGAAGTATTTTGGAAATGAGTGACCAGGTGCACTGGATATTCAGAAGAGAAAGGTCTTGTTTCGTGTAGAGCCATCAAAGTGGGTCCACCCCCATCCCACTCAACACACACACTCTTAAGACAGGGTCTTATGTAGCCTAGACTGGCCTTGAACTCAGCCTATGGAATGCGGTTAACTTTAATCTTCTGCCTCCACCTCTTGAATGCTGGGCTTGTAGGCATGTACCTGCTTTATTTGGTGCTGGCAGTCAAACCCAGGGCTTCTTGCATTCTAGGTAAGCGTTTTGCCAACTGAGCTACATCCCAACCCTTCTGTGGGTCTCCAGAGAGAGTAGCTCCTCATCGCCCAGCCACCCAGACCCAGATTTCCTGATGCACATAGAGGTGTCCTAGACTTTGCTGAGCCAAACTCAATCCTCCGTTTTGGGTCCTGTCACTGTCATTGCAGAAGAGAGGCCTAGGTACCGGGCCTCCCTTCAGCTTGTATGGATACAGCCTCCTGGAGAGTGTGCCTAGCCTCCCGTTCAATCTGTAAGAGAGACTTGCCCAGGCCTGGGCTTGAGTCAGGAAGGAGGCTCACAGGGAGCCCCAGACCAAGATACCAGCTCTTCTGCCTGTACTATATGTACAGTCTCCTCTGTGGTCACCTGTACTATATGTACAGTCTCCTCTGTGGTCACCTGTACTATTGTATGTACAGTCGTCTCCTCTGTGGTCACCTGTACTATTGTACAGTCTCCTCTGTGGTCACCTGTACTATTGTACAGTCTCCTCTGTGGTCACCTGTACTATTGTATGTACAGTCTCCTCTGTGGTCACCTGTNGTACAGTCTCCTCTGTGGTCACCTGTACTATTGTATGTACAGTCTCCTCTGTGGTCACCTGTACTATTGTATGTACAGTCTCCTCTGTGGTCACCCACCCTCCAAACTCCTTGGTGCTAATTGCTTTCCATGTGGTACCATCTTTGTAAGGGTTAGCTCTGCAAATGCCTTCCCTTTTGAAGTGGGAGAACAGGCTCTCAGCTTGGCATTTGAGCCCTTTCATGTGAATTCCTTGGCCCCCACACATTCCATGCCACCTAACCCTCCAAGCCAGCCCCACATGATCTGGCACTTCCTCAACAGCCTGTACCCTCACCCACTGAGTCTTGGCTTGGGCTTTCTCCTTCCCCATCTCTGTCTTGCTTGACAATCCCAGGTTATCTATTAAGGCCAGCTCCTTGGGGAAGCTTCCACTGATCACCTCCCCAAGGTCAAGTTGTCCTTGTCTCTGTGACCCCCAAGTTCTCTGTCCCTGGGTTCCCTTNGGATATGGTTGGCTCTCCCAAGATGACCTATCCAACCCTGGGTCTTTTCCCAAAGCTTGACNGGGCACTCCTCAGAGGGTCTGGCAGAGTTCATCCTCTGAACCACGCATTTGGAGGCATCGGCAGGTGCTTGCTGGAGCTTTGTGGCTCTTAGGACTNTGAGTTATGATTGTGGTACTCTGAGAACAAACTCCTGGGGTTCTGAGAATCTTAGCCAAGGTGTTTTGGAGCCATAAGAAACAGAACTTCAGACACAGCACCTGCTTTGGCAGGTGAACTAAAGGAACAGCATGGGATTCAGGCACTCTTGGGATTAGACTCNGAGAACCACTGACCTGGGAGTATTTCAAAAATGCTCAGAGGAGACAGTCTTATCTCACAGCCTCCTGTGTACCCTGTGATGCAAACCTGGATTCTCTCATCTCATATGCTTCCTGCCCCTTCCNGAAAATGATCACAGCTTGGACCATGACCTCTGTCTCTCTGCTGGGGACCCAGAGCAGGACTCATGATGAGAAGTGTTGTAGGATCCCAGAATTCAGCGTTTTCCTGCCGTGATGGGAAGATAGTGCCTGCAGGTCAGGACTGCGCACATCTTGCTCCCCATGAGTCCCCACCTGCATCGTTCCCTGGTCTTATTCATTCTTCAGGAGCTGCCCCATGGATCTGTGACTCTTCCAGTTTGACCAGTAAAGAACTCATCCTCAGGGATTGAGTCTGACTAGACCCAGATTGCACAGCATAACAGGCTCCAAGTTGGAGCCTGAACCCAAGTTCTTGCTTCTTGGGTCTCACTGGAGGCACTCAAGTGTGCTTGGCTGGGGTGGAGTCCGGGACCTTGTGGTTCTGAGCCCATTAGCCTGTCTCTGAAGCCCTGTGCTGCATTCAGCTGAGCTGGGCCAGGTAGAATCAGTAATTTGGAGTCCTGCCTTGGCTAGGTAGGCCCTTTCTCCTTAGAGTCTCAACTTTGTGCTCTGTGGACACTCGGTGCTCTCTGCCTTAGTGAGTGCTNTCCCACAGCTGAGATCTTGGGAGCTTCAGGGAAAGTGCTGCAGAGCACAGGGGCCTGCCACAATGGAGGTGTCACACCACAAAGCACCATCCGATGCCATCAGAGGTCACTCCTGATGTGTCCCCAGGCTAGGCCTGGTGTTCTGTGCTCTTGGTGTAACATGCCAGGCACAGCCGGAAGAACTGCTATCCTCTAACCCCTTGGAGGACATTTGGGAGAGGACAGGCAGTGACTTGTAGGCTCCTAATCCTATGCTGCCTAGATTGCCCTGTACACTCAAACCACGGGGTGCTTAGCAGTTCAGGTCATCTTGCCCAGATCTGTGCTCTCTCTTCTTCCCACCCACCTGATGCCTACTCATCTTTCTAACCACAAGTCAGGTGCCCTCTTCTCGAGGAAAACTTCCCCAGCAGCGGCCTCCCCACCGCCACTGCCTCCTTTCCCAGCAGGGCCTCCTCCACTTCCTTCAGGCCCGATCACCCTGAGTTGTCATTGTCTGTTTCTGGGTGTGCCTCCCTGACCTTGACAGTGAACGTCTTGAGATTAGGGGAGAATGTAATCTCAGAGTCACCCGGCACAAATCTGGGAGGGCTCTGGACCTCCTTCCTCCTGAGGATGGGTCTGGGAGTGTGAGGTGCTGATCTTGGGTCAGCCTGGCTGTACCCTGCCACTGTAGCCTCACCCATAACCATTTGCCCCTCTCATCTTTTGGGGGTACCCCATCCCTCCTGTCTCTACCCTACATGGCAGCCTCCTCTCTTGTTATTCTGTAATGTGTGTGTGAAGTTTTTGCTCACAAGCAAATTCTGTTCTGTTAAGAGGAGATTGACAGCTCTGTCCATCCAACAGCTGGGAAGGGCAGAACAGATTCCCCGCCCACCCTGGGCTCTCTCCTCCATCCTGATGCTGTTCTAAGTCCAGGTCCTCAGTTCCCCTCTCAAAATCTCTTCCTGACAAAGGCAGGTAGGTAGCAGGGGTCTCTGGGGTATGATAAGACATTCTTTCCTGCCAACCTGGACAGGGTCCACCAGCCCAGCAGGTGGCACATTCCAGAGCCACCCTAGTAGAAGAGCTGGAATGTTGTCCAACCACCCAAGAAATTCCGCTGCCAGCCTAGGAACAGCTCTGCTTCCTCCTCTTGGCTTTAGGCTTACTAGCCTGGGACTAGTGAGGAAGAACCAGGTTGGAGTCAGCAGACCTCCTCTGCTGGAGGTGGAGCAAAAAGGCAGAGCTTTGGGGGAGGAGGGGGCACCAAAGAAAAAGGGTGTGTGTTTGGCTCAATTGGTAGAGTACTTGCCTCGCATGCTTGAAGCCCTGGGTTATCTAGCCCCAGCTCCACATAGACAGGGTGTGGTAGTACACATCTATAACCCCAGCACTTGGGAGGTAAGGGCAGAAGAATCAGAAAGCCAAGTTCATCCTCAGCTGTACAGGGAGTTTGAGATCAGCCTGAGTTGTATAACACTCTTTCTCAAAAGAAAAACAATTATTCAGGAGGTTCCTGGTGGGTGCTGGGACCTGTCCTTACAGAGGGGTCCTTCCCCGAGGCAGATATCCTCTCTCTAGCAAATTCCCTGTGTCTGCTGAATATGTGGGGCTTCCAGCTCAGCTCTGTCCTTGAGTTTCCTCCAGAGGCTGTACCAGGCCCCAGCTAGACCATGTCCATATGTCCCCTGCATGTTCCCATGAATGTGAAGCTGTGGGCTTTGGGTGGCTATGTGCATTTGTACCTGTGTGTGTTCAAGCGTGTTGTGTGAGTGTACTTATGACAGCTGTGGAGGAATGTCTAGATGTGGAATGAAAAGGAGGGGACTCTAGATAGATACCTATCCTGGGCAAAGGTGTGTTGGCCCTGCTGTGTGGTATTTGCCCGGCCAAGACGGTATTGACTGTTTCCTGCTGTGGGGCTGAAGTGCAGAATCAGGGCCAAGGGAAGGACACTGGAGACTTGACTCAGCTCTGAAGATATCAGGGGAGAGCTTTCACAAAGTCTCCTTCCTGTGAAAGGGGGTGCCTGAGAAGGAGGCTATGAATAGCCCATTCCTGGAACATATGAGCTAGCAGGGGATAGCAGAGTGTGTAGGCGAGCAGAGGGCACTGTGACCAGGACAAGCACACCGGGTCTCCTCTTGGCTTCTTTGGGGCCACAGTCCACAGTTAAAGCAGAGGAGGCAATCTGTGGGGGAGAGAGAACATGGCCTGGCTGGCAGACTCTGAGCCCACATTTGCGTCTTCATCTCTGGGTGTCTGCAGGAGCCCTCCAGGCAGCTACTTGCCCTGAAAAATGCTGGAGGCTGGGTGCGGCCCCAGGCCTGGGAACCTGTTTTTCCTGTTTCCTGCCTCAGTCCCAGCAGCTGGTCCAGGCCTGAGCATTTATGAGTGAANAACTGGAACAGGCAGTGAGCATCCTCGCCACACCAAGAGCAGGAGCTGATCAGGTCCAGGTGTGTGAGGTGGGTCCACTGGCTGGGAGGCTGGGCATTTTGTATGTGTGTGCATTGAGTTCTGCTTACACCAGTAGGATCTGAAGCAGGCACCCTGCTCTGCTCCTTTATCCCAGGCTCTGTTGAATTCAGGTTCTGCAGCCAGACAGCCCTCAGTGTCAAGCCTAGTTTTTCCGAAACAAATAGCTTAACCTCTATGTAGGTATTTACCAGGGACTGAACGCTGCCTTTGTGGGAGCTTCTTAAACCTAATCAAATCCCTACTGAACAGGAAGGGTAGCAGAGGGGACTGCAAAATGTGGAACTGATTAGATTGAGCCAGAGGTGGGCCAGGTAAGGTATGGGGTTGCCTTAGCCTGCTGACCAATCCCAGACTGTTTCCCTGGCTACAGCATAGAAAGGCAGGGCGGGGTCTTCTGAGCCCTGTCAGTGTTGAACAAAAGAGGTAACCTAAGGATCCCTCTGCAGGACTTGGGTGGGCTGAGTACCATGACATGTGGACTCAGNTCTGAGTTCCCACAGCCTCAAATGCATCATTTACTCATTCATTCGTTCGTTCTCCTTCCTTCCTTCATTCATCCTTTCTTTGTTGCAACAACTGCTTGCAGGTTGGGCCTCTTGCTGGGCTATAGGTACAGAGAAAATTACCATNTGGATCCAGCCTTCAAAGAAATGTGTTGGGGTGGGAGCTGGGAGACAAATTACCATACTGCTGGAGAAATAGCCTGAGGGACTGGAGGACTGAGAAAGTTTCAGTGATAAGGGACATTGAGAAAGAGCCTGGAGAAACGGGTGGGATGAGTCTTTAAAGGATCGTTCTGGAAAGGTTTTTGGGACAGTTAGTACAGCGTGAATGAAGGTGAGGAGGCCTGGAAGGGCTCTCTAGGGCTCACTTGTCCATTAAACNGGGAGTTCTTGGGACACTGCCAGCCAAAACTGGGCANAGCGGAGCCAGCCGTTGTGAGGGGGCCAGTGACCAAGTCAGGCAGAGCAGTCTCCATGGAGATGAGGTGAGGTCTCCAGGGAAGAGAGAGCAGGAACGGATGCTAAGAGAGAGGCTGGGGACTAGCAAATGGGCTTTACAGGTTAGTGAGTTGGCCCAGGGAGGGAGAGGACAGGCAGGGTCAGTCTGGACCAGAGCCATTGTGATAGGGTTCTCAGCTGGCCTGGAGGGCAGAGGCCAAGATGTCTTAAAACAGGTGGAAAGGAAAGCTCCTTGATTCTGGGGACAAGGAAGTTTCCGCCCTGCCTCTAAGTGCCAGAGATTCCACCAGCAGGGAGCAGCAGGAAATTATCGATGTTGACTAGAGAGAAAGCAAGGATGCTGATGCTCCATCTGCGTGGAGACAGTGGTGGGCAGGGATAGGGCAGCCGTGCAGAGGTGACAGCAGTGACAGGTTAGAAGCTACTCTGTCTTCAGAGGGGCACAGCTCCTCCTGAGGGGAGGTTGGGAATTACCATTCTCCAAGGTGAGGGATTTGACACCTGAGAGGGAGAGGGCTTCTTACCTGGCACTCTCATGTTCAGTGTGCTGCTGTCCTTCAGTCCAGGATGCCTGCTCCCTGCCTGCAGCTGAGAGTTATGTTGTTATTGTTATTTTTGTTTTGCTTTGCTTTAAACAGAGAGAATGTAGATTTATTATGGAAAAATGAGAAAAGAATTCCTTAAAGTGCCTCCAAGGTAGGAATACTACGGTTTAAAAACATTTCGTTGTTGTTAAAATTACTATTTCTTGGAGCTGGAGAGATTGCTTAACAGTTTTTTTGCAGAGGACCCAGGTTTGATTCCCACTTTCGGTGGCTCACAACCATTTGTAACTCTAGTTCCAGGGAACCAGGTGCCTCATTCAGCCTGCATGACAATACCNGTGCATTCCAAACTCATANGCATNAATTGNTAAATTAATATTTCTTGGCTGTAGAAAGGCTCAGTGGTTANGAGCTATTGCTACTCTTGCAGAGGACCCAGTACCCACATGGTGGCTCACAACCATTCCTAACTCCAGTTCCAGGGATTCTGACCCACGTTCTAATCTCTGCAGGCATCAGGCACACACATGTTGCATGTATACACATGCAGACAAAACATTCACATACATAAAATAAATAAATAAAAAGGTTCTTTATTTATTTTGAACCTGTTCAATAAGATAAGATTTAGCCACACAATCTTGTTCTCTGTAGCCATACAACGTTATTAAATGTTATTATTTCAGGAAAATGAAGGCGAAGGAAGCAAATTATCCACTACTTATCACATTCTATTATGTCAAGTCTTACCTTAGGCCCCTTTGGGCAAAACTTTTCTACTCTAGCCCAGGCAGAGTTGTTATTTTCTCTTTCATCCACCTACTTCATATTTGTGATGTCAGTTGTTTGTTTTGTGTGTCTGTGAATGCCTGTGGTGCGTATGTGCACAGTGCACATGTGAAGGTCNGAGGACCACTTGGGGTCCTCTGATTGACCTTGGATTGAGCTCAGTCTTGGCAACAAGTTCCTTTACCTGCTGAGTCATCTCACCAGCCCCTCACTGTTTGTTTTGAGACAGTGTCTTTCTGTGTAGCCCAGGCTAGCTTCAAACCCCAGCTATTCTCCTGCCTCAGCCTCCTAAGTGCTGGGATGGCAGATGTGGGCCTCCTCACGCTAATCTGAAAGAGCTCTTAANGGTCANAGAATGAGATGCGGAGAGGAGGAAAGGTGGCTGCCAGCCCTCCAGGCATTCATTGTCCACTGGCTGCTCGGGCCTTGTGAGTAACAGGGACAAAGTAGAAGACACAAAGAGGGTGGCAAGGCAAGCTGAGCAAAAGGTAGCAGGGGAGGCCCGAAGAGCTAAATTTACTCCACCAAGGAAACCTCATACCTTCCCTATTCCGGAAGCAACCCCAGGCTTTCCTGGACTCTTCAGGAAGGTCACTGCTCCATCTGATTGTCCCCTCACAGGTGGAGAACAGGATTGCTGTACGCAGATGTGAGAGTACCAGAATATAGTAGTGATACCTTTAAAAAAAAATAAATTAAAAAAAAAAAGTTGAGGCCGGGTGGTGGTGGTGCATGCCTTTAATTCTAGTACTGGGAGTGAGGGAGGCGGGGTAAGCAGAGACAGGTGGATATCTCTGAGTTCGAAGCCAGCCTAACCCTAACCCTAACCAGTACAGCCAGGTTTACTCGGAGAAACCCTGTCTTGAAAATCTGGGGGAAAAAAAAAACTTGAACAAGGGGCTGTCTCAGTGATTAGGAGCACTTATGCTTTTGCAGAGGACTGGGGTTCTGTTCCCAGCACCCACAAAGCAGCGCCATAGTTTCAGTTCTAGTGACTCTTCTGACCTCTGCAGGCACTGGGCACACACTNGGTGCACAGATATACACACACAGACGAAACACACACATACATACATCTAAAAAGAAAGTTGAGGGCTGGAGAGGTAGCTCAGAGGTTAAGAGCACTGACTGTTCTTCCAGAGGTCCTGAGTTCAATTCCCAGCAACCACATGGNNGCTCACAACCATNTGTAATGAGATCTGGNGCCCTCTTCTGTATACACAGTAAATAAATCTTTAAAAAAAAAAAAGAAAGAAAGTTGAACAAGAAACTGGATGACAGAAGAGAGAGACCCTTGCAAATTCTCCAGCCTCCAGAAAATAGGGGATGAGTTTAAAGCTAGCAGTCTGTGGGAACTCCAGGCATGCTGGATGCCCAGGCCAGAGAAAACTCAGTGGGCAGTGGCACCAGGGTGCAAAAGAGGGTCAATCTTGAGGCCACTTCCTATAATCTGAAATNATACCCCTCTGTATAGCNGACTTTGTTTGGACAGCCAGCTCCTTAATAATAACATGGAGTCTTTTTATTAATTATTTTATTAATTATGAAAGCTTGGCCTTAGCTTAGGCTTGTTCCCAACTAGCTCTTAAAACTTAAATTAACCCATTTTTATTAATCTATGTTCTGCCGCATGGTTCATTACCTCTCCTCCATACCATATATCCAACTTCCTCTTCATCTCATGGGCGAATCCCCTGCCTCTCAGATTCTTCCTCTGAGTTCCTCTCTCTCCGGGAAGTCCTGTCTATCTTCTCCTGCCTAGTTATTGGCCAGTCAGCTTTTTATTAAACCATTCAAAAGNTGCCTTAAGCAGGTGAAGTAAAACAGAGATGTCTTTTCACAGTGTGATCAAATATCCTGCCACTCCTCTGGAATCTCCAGATCTCAATTCCAAGGCTCTGAGTCCTCANTCTTGAACTCTATGGTCCAGGGGTTTAGAGCAAGGGTCAGAAGGTTTTAGAGTAAATCTTTTAGACTTTAAAGACCACGTGGCCTTGATGACAACCACTCAACTCAACAGATGGGTGTGGCTGTGCACCTACACTTACAAAAACAGGCTGATGGGCTGGAGTCAGTCCTCAGACTATCTTTGCTCACCCTCTTGTGAGGTTAGAATTATGTGATGTTGGTTTTTATGGATCACACAGGTTTCTGAGGCTTTAGGAGATTCTGGGTCCAGGAGAGGTGCAGATCACATGACAATAAAAGTTTAAACTTGGGTAAGCAAATGGGTTTCTTTTTTTGTCTTTGTTTTGTAGATGATCTTCCTGCTGTTATTTTGTTTGTTTGTTTTGAGACAAGGTCTTACTATGTAGCCTAGGCTGACCTCTGACTGACTATGCAGCCCAAGGAGGTCTATAACTCACAATTCTCCTGCCTCTGCCTCCTGTTAGGATTACAGAAGTATGCCACCACATCTGGCTTAGGCCAATCTTTAGTATGTGTGTTACTGGGGTATGAACCCAGGGTCTCTTGCATGCTAAGCAAGTGTTCTGTTACCAAGCTGTACCTCTTGCCCTAGGCAAATCTTAACAAGGGGACGGCCCCTTTGAGCACCAGTCCTGATGGCTTCCTCTCCACACCTCCCTCTACTGCAGGGCAATGGCAGCAGACCTGGAACCCTGGAATAGCTCTATCAATGGCACCTGGGAGGGGGATGAACTAGGCTACAAATGTCGCTTCAACGAGGACTTCAAGTACGTGTTGCTGCCGGTGTCCTATGGTGTGGTGTGCGTGCTCGGATTGTGCCTGAACGTCGTGGCTCTCTACATCTTCCTGTGCCGCCTCAAGACCTGGAACGCCTCCACCACGTACATGTTTCACCTGGCGATTTCTGACTCTCTCTACGCAGCCTCCCTGCCGCTGCTGGTTTATTACTATGCCCACGGTGACCACTGGCCATTCAGCACGTTGCTCTGCAAGCTGGTGCGTTTCCTCTTCTACACCAACCTCTACTGCAGTATCCTCTTCCTCACCTGCATCAGTGTGCACAGGTGCCTGGGTGTCCTGCGCCCTCTGCACTCCCTGCGCTGGGGCCGGGCCCGCTATGCCCGCCGTGTGGCTGCAGTAGTGTGGGTTCTGGTGCTGGCCTGCCAGGCACCCGTGCTCTACTTTGTCACCACCAGTGTACGGGGGACCCGCATCACCTGCCACGACACCTCAGCCCGAGAGCTCTTCAGCCATTTCGTGGCCTACAGCTCGGTCATGCTGAGTCTGCTCTTTGCTGTGCCCTTTTCCGTCATCCTGGTCTGTTACGTGCTCATGGCCCGGCGGCTGCTCAAACCCACTTATGGGACCACAGGAGGCCTGCCTCGGGCCAAGCGCAAGTCTGTGCGCACCATCGCCCTGGTGCTGGCCGTGTTTACCCTCTGCTTCCTGCCTTTCCATGTCACCCGCACCCTCTACTACTCCTTCCGATCACTTGACCTCAGTTGCCACACCCTCAATGCCATCAACATGGCATACAANATTACCCGGCCATTAGCCAGCGCCAACAGTTGCCTTGACCCTGTGCTCTACTTCCTGGCAGGGCAGAGACTTGTCCGTTTTGCCCGAGATGCCAAACCACCCACAGAGCCCATCCCCAGTCCCCAGGCTCGTCGCAGGCTGGGCCTGCGCAGGTCTCACAGAACTGACACAGTGAGGAAAGATGTGTCAGTCAGCAGTGATGACTCAAGACGGACAGAGTTCACACCAGCTGGGAACGAGACTAAGGACATTCGACTATAGGTCAGAGCCCCTCAGGCATGTGCTCNTTCATGTGGGGAAGCTGTAAGGGACCAAGGCTTATTCAAATGGGCTGATGTCCTATATCATCAGCAATTCTCATTTGGCAGNGGCTCAGCATACTCATCCTGTGGTCCCAAGANTAACAGGACCCCAATGTCCCCAATCATTTGTATGTGTGAGTTGGAAAATCATATTTTAAGAAAGGCAGTGACACCTGACTCCCATACAGACAGCTGCCATTCCTGCCAAGGTTGGGGTTCAGGCAGGCTGAGGTTCAGCCTCCTAAATCCAAGAGAGAAGCAAGCCTAGAGAAGACACAGCAGAGTCTGGGCTAGCTACCTGGACTAGGAGTGGGATCACAAGGGACTAGGGGACTCTTGTGAGTAAGCAGGACTGAGCTGCCATGGTCCCCTGGGATGGAACTGGGCACGACAGCAGGACAGTGAACTNAGCTCAGAGAAAGACCCTCAGGCCAAGAGACAAGCATCTGAGAACTGATTTCAGATCCATCTGGAGGTTCCCCAGGGCTGGGAGCCGGGTGGAAATCAAAGGCTGTGCCGCCTATTGGGCTGTGTAGCTGCATGGTCAGAGGACAGGACATGGCCTGGGAAGCATCNGTCACCTACACAAAGGCCTGTTATCTCTACCATTTGCCTTCCGACTGCTGCCTCCTGGGAGTCTCCAGGGATCCCTCTTCAGACCCGCCCCACCCCCAGGTCAACCCTGCTTTTAAGCCACTTGTCTTCTGTGCCATGTTGTACTCTGCTAAGCATGGAGAAGACTCAAGTAGGGTTCTAGTTTTTGGGGTCTCCCAGCTCACACAACTTCACATGTGCCGGTAAATGTTAAACCGTTTAATGGAACTGGGAGGGGGCCCTTTATTTATAACAGTGCCAATTGTTGTGGGGCAAGTAACCCCACTGTGGCCAATCAAATTTTGATTTCAAATTACCAACACAACGGCAGTCTCTTTGCAAACTTCCTGAAAATCAACGACTGGTTCTTTTCTGTGGAGAAGTGGCNTCGATGGTTAGACAGGATCTCAGGTAACCAAAGGTGGCCTCNAATTTGCCATGTAGTTGAAGCTGACCTNGAACTCCTCGAACCCTCTTGTTTTCGTCTCCAAAGTGCTGGGGTTACAGGCAGGTGCCACACCTGTCCAACAACTGGTTCTTAAAGGCAGGTGCAGGGTAGTTGAGCACAGACCATACTGTGTAGCTAGAACTGTNTGACCTCTGGTCAGAGAGGGTCCCCCTAGAATGCAAGAAAGTGGATGGACCAGCTCCAGGGTTTAGGCAGGAATAGGCACAGGTGACAGGCCTCACTAGACCTTGAGGACAGGAGGTCCCTGTGAGGACTGTCTCCCCATCTACCTCATCTGCATCCTACATCTCCAATCTCCCCTCTCTGCCATTAGAGGTGAGGCATCCCAGTTGCTCTCTGTGCATTTTGTTGTTTTAAGATGTTGCTCAGAATGACCTGGAATTCCTGGGCCCAAAGGATTCACCTCAGCCCCTGTGTAGCTGGTTTATAAGCAATCTTTTTGTACAGCTNACCTTCAGAGCGCCCTCAAGTGACAAGGAGCCATCGCAGGCCAGGACCCAAATAATTATTCTGCATTGTTGTAGTTCAGCATTATCTGCCCAGAGTGAGGTGAGATGCNCACCTNCCACATTCTGTCTTCATACTACTGTTAATGTACCTGGAGTCTCTCTGAGCTTCAGTGACTTCCACTTACGGACTGCCCGGAGTCTTTCTTGCAGGCCTGAACCTGTCTCTTTCTAACCCTGCTCAGGCAGAGCCACATCCCAGTTTATAGGCAGACCCTTCCTACAGATCAGCTGAGAACTGTGCCAAGACCTGGAGGCACAGATGCACATTATGATTTGGAGGCCTTGAATNTTCATCTGTGGTTGGGGATAGCACCGTTTTCATCATGGACTAGAGTCCTCCTAGTTCCCCCTGCCCCCACCCCACCACAGCTGCTCTAGAGACCAGNGTACTCAGCACCCNTGTAGATAGACTTGCCTGTCTTGCCCCCAGGGAGCTTTCTTTGAACCACTACATGCAGATTTCAGAGGACACAGGGCCTAGGGAACAGGAGGGCCTCTCACCACCTAGTTCTGTGGCAGCCACTGGTAGTGGCGCTTCCTAGGNGAACCAGGGCTAGGCCTATGGTCCCACATCCAGGAGCCAGTCAGACTGCCTGCTCCCTTGGTGTGGACATCTAGCCTTGCTGCTCAAGGTTCAGGCCACTTGCCTGGCGGGTAAGGTTCCTGACCCTTCTGCCTTGTGCTATTTTCAGACAAGTAAGACCAAGATTTTCCATCAACTCCAGACCATTGTCCAGCAATGACGTGAGGTGACCTGCCATGCCTATCCTCAAAATATCTCTTCTTACCCTCTGGGCCTCCCTGCCCACTCCCCACCCTGACAACACGCCCTAGGACTGCTGGCTCCTGAAGGCCACTGTAAAAGGGCACAGGAGCTACCCAGGCACTAGACAAGAGCCCAAGAGTTGTCCAGCCCAGCTGCAGACCCAAAGCCAGAGNGGAGAGGGGCATGTCTAAGGTCAGTGTGGTTCCTGGGCATCGGCCAGGGGCTTGGGCTGCTCCTGTTGCTGTGCCACCCCTCTCCAGTATAGGCCAGTGATCTCATGAATGTCCTGNGCCGCCCCCTCCACTGCCCAGCTCTTCCCCCCAGAGCTGGAGAATTGTGACTAGGGACTTAACACAGGAGAACCAGAAGGGGGCAAGCCGGACAAAAAAGGTAAATGCATACTGGTCTCTATAGTTGCTGCTCTCAGTGAACACCACGTGACCAGGCATGGCCCTTCNAACCCAAGAGTCTCTTCCCTGGGTGGTCTTGGATGGAGGAGAGGGTCCCTAGAGGACACTGATGTCCTTGTCCTCCAAGATCAGAAAAGATCCCAGACAACATGTCCATCATGCCTAGTCGCTCTAGTCTTGGCACTTGCCAGGCCACCATGTCAGCCCTGTGCCACAATCATGGCAGATTTGGGCTGATCTGTTTAGAATGGGTCAGAGGGTCGGGAGCTCATGTACAGGCCTATGTCTCAGACACCAAACAGGACTTACACATGGCTTATTTATCCTTCACAACCAGTCTGTGAGATAGATATTATCCATGACGCTTAACAGCAGAGAAATCAGGAGCCAGCAGTTGGAGGNGGACTTGGTCCAGGTAAGCTGCAGGTAACAGGGCCAAGGGTGGCTGAGTCAATGAAAAGTTCAGATCCCCAGAGGTCCCAGGGATCCTCCAGTATCCCACAGTGCCACAGGGCAGGAGGGTCTATCCGTGCTCTTTCCCCTGATTCAGGCCCAGACAGTCAGTGTAGTAGGGAGGGGGGCAACATAGATTTGGTTTGAAGGTCATACTTACTCTTCCAACACACAGCACCTCACTTTCTTATCTCAATGAGATACAACCTCCCATACAGGCTCTCACACACACACACACACACACACACACACACACCACTTAGTACAGCATCAGCCACACAGAAAGAACTGCACACACACACTGCCAAGGACATGGAGATGAGCCCTTGGACCTAGCCCTCCCAGAGCCTGGTCAGCAAGTGCCTGGGGCTCTCTTGCTCANAAACCCTAAGACCAAAATTCCTACCCCCACAGGTTGTAGAAGAAAAGATGCAGGTCCNTCCTAGGGAAAAATACGGCCTCAATTCCACCCTGCCTGGCATTGGGTAGCTCCTGGGCCTATGCGTGCTTCCAGACCCTTGCCTTAAAATGGCAACAGAGATGCGGGGAATAGCAGATAGTGAGGCAGGGGAGCAGGAGTGGAGAACGTCTACCCACCCACAGAGCAGGCTTGGCTATATGTCCCCTGACTGCTTGTGCCCACCACGGTAGTCTATGGCCACACTCCCTTCAATCACGTGCTCTGAGATTCAGAATGGAAGAACTGACCTAGAGATGGGTCATGGAAGGTAACTGATGGCAGCTTGTGCTTGTGACCCGAGGCTTCCCACTTGCCCTCTCTGAACAAGTCTGGAGATATTGCTTCTGGGTTTTGGTTCTTTTGTCAAGGCATGGGGACCTGGACCTTCAAGGTATAACTGCTGTACCANCAAAAGGTGAAGGGACTCCACTGTACCACACAGAGCCATACAGTGCCACACAGTGCCACACAGTGGACTGTTCTTGTGGGTGAGGAAGGCAGTTTAGCCAGGCTAACTGGNCTGCAGGCTGACCTGGGGGCAGAGGAAAGAGATGGGAGCCCAAGGGTCTTGACCATCTCCCTCTGCCTGTGTGGGCAGGACCTGGACGAGATGCTTCGGCTCTCTAGGCCTCAGTTTCCCCATCCATGACAACTGGCTTTGTCTAGCCTATCTTTGTTCAAAAGGGGCTTTCTGGGTTTGCCCTGGTTTCTGCACCAGTTCAGCCGGGTGTCTTGTTTCAGCTCTGTCCCAGCCAGGAACAATGAACCAGTCACTTGTTGGACCAAACCCTGTCCCCAGGGTCTCCGCCCACTATGTTGGACTATTGTCAGCAATGGAGTATAAAAAGGACTTTCCACTCACAACACAATGATCCCCCTAGACCATTGTCCAGCAGTGACGTGGGGGATCTGCCTGTCTCAAAATATCCACTGTACCCATCCTTGGGGCCTCCCTACCCTGCTCCTCACCTCCCCACTGACATAATTTCCTGGGGCTGTTGACACCTGATGGCTACAAACAGCACAAACAGCTTTCCTTGTTTGGCTGTTTCAGAGGACTGCAGGCCCAGAGAGGGCTGTGCCCTGTCCAAGCTCACACAGCAGTCAGAGCAGAGCCTACACACGTCCAAAGTCGCACAGAGGTCAGGGTGAAACCTAGACATGAGCCCATAGTTCTCTGGCTGTTCCTTCTTCCTCAGCCACCTTCATTAGCTCTAGCTTGCCTTCAAAGGCCTGGGGGAGGGGGACTCCTAGAAGTCTAAGTGAGGGGGTGGGGTGGGGTGGGGTGTAACTTGGCTGAGTCTCTGGTTCTCATCTTTGAGCAAAGAGCTCAGAGCAAAGGCCTGAATTTCCAGTCTCGTTTTTACCATATGTGGCTCTTAAAAAAAGCGAATGTGTCCTCCCCAAATTCATGTGCTGAAATTCTAACTGCCNGCAGGATGTGATGGCACATGCCAGTGTAATCCCACCACTGGAGAGGTGAGGCAGGAGGATCAGGGGTTCAAGGCCAGCCTTGGCAACTTAGAGTTCACTTAAGACCAGCTACATAAAACTCTGTCTCAAATAAACACCGAAGAAGTTTTAGTTATCAGATTTGGAGAGGTGAGCCTTGGTGAGGTAACTAGGCCATGAGGATGGAGACTTCGTGAATGGAATTAATGCCTATGTCAGCCAGCTTTCTGTTACTGTAACAAAATGCCGAAAGTAATAAACTTATAAAGAGAAAAGGTTTGGAGTTGGGGGAGACCAGGGTGGAGGTGAGG
>LZPO01097111.1:194912-210604 GCA_001675575.1 Neotoma lepida
CTGGGTGCCAAGGCCACCGAGCCACAGCCGCTCTCCCCGGCCGTCTTGCTCTGGTATCGCAGGGCTCCAGGGATTCTTGGGGCCAGAGCTGCAGCACCACGCACAGCTCCTCATTCAGGTGGTGGGTTTGCCTCCNAGAGCCGTCAGACCGGACGCCGGACCTGCGCNGGCTGGTGCTGCGCAGCGCAGGTGAGCGCGCACGCGGGACGGGACACCGTGGCNGTGGAGACCAAAGGGATAGGAGCTGCGCACGTGGGCACNGGGNCTGCAGGACAGGCCTGTCTGCTGTAGGCTTGTGGTCCCCTCCCTGGGGGAAGAACNAGTGAACAATTCCTTGGGGTGANGNTGTAAACAGTGCCTNATTACTGTGCACAATTAGTGTGAGTGTGGTGTGCCACCTGTGGCAGACAGAGTGTGGAGCCTGAGTGGTTCCAAGAAGTGTGTGGTGTCTACAGCTAGGAGTGACTTTGCCAGGGTGACACACGGGTTACACATCATGAGTGCTGGAACANCATGGTGAGTGCTTTGCCGGGTGGGGTTTTGAGGTGTCTGCTTTGTCGGGTNTAGGTGCCACCATTGCCAGGGGCTGAGNTAGATGATGGAAGGCATCAGCATCTGTGTATTGGTACCACTGAAAGCCTCCATCCCCTTCCTCCCCTTCCTCCTCTTCCTCCTCTCCCCTCCCCTTCTCCTTTCTCTCCTAGACAGGGTCTGCTGTTGCCTTGACTAGCCCTGAACACCTGATGATCCTGCCTCCATCCACCTCCCAAAGTACTAGAGCAGTGATTCTCAGCCTTCCTGATGCTGTGTCCCTTTAATACAGTTCTTCATGTTGTGGTGACCCCAATCATAAAATTATTTTCATTGTTACTTCATAACTATAATTTTGCTACTGTTATGAATCATGATGTAAATATCTGTGTTTTCCACTGATCTTAGGAGACCTCTGTGAAAGGGTGGTTTAATCCCCAAGGGCTCTTGATCCATGGGTT
The DNA here is from genome assembly GCA_001675575.1 of Neotoma lepida. Lineage (NCBI taxonomy): Eukaryota > Metazoa > Chordata > Mammalia > Rodentia > Cricetidae > Neotoma > Neotoma lepida. The sequence goes on from LZPO01097111.1 coordinate 195,905, forward strand.
GAGAACCNGTGTGCTAGAATTACTGCCCTTGACCAGAGGCTGAAAGGTTTGCAGAAATCGCAGATGACTCTCGCTTTTGTACCTGGGGCTTGGGAGAGTGCAAGCTCACCCTGGACACAGAGGCGTGTCAGAAGCCAGGCTCCCTGATGTCTTCATCTCCCGCCCCTTCAATATGCAAGAGACACTTCTCTGAAACTGCATCCTTTGTCTCCAAAATTCCTGTGGATTCCTCTCTACTGTTTCTGCATTTGTTTTCATGTGAAAGCATCGCTCTGACAAGGCTTCATCTGGAGGTCGGACTTAGGCTTGGCAGTGTTTACCCAGTGATGGGAGCCCTCCAGCACCCTGTGGACAGACAGATCCCCACCCTCAGGGCTGAGACTCCATAGGTGGCTTCCTAGCCAGGTATATGGTGTGTGCTACAGGAGGGTGTCTTGGTCACTTCCAGTGCAAGGGCCAGAAGACCTGAATTTCTAGGGAGAATAAGGGTCTCACTTCTAAGGCACCTGCAGGACCCTGGGCCATAGAGGGGGAGCTTCCATAGCAGCCTGGGATGACAGGGCAGCCTTGGCATCCCAATGTTTCAGACCCAGCTCTGGCTTTTTACTTACAGGACTTGGGGGAGGTGGTGATGCCCCCCAGTACTCTTCTTTGTAGAACAGAGATATTAATAGTATTTGCCCTAGGGTTATTGTGAGGACTGGCCGACTTCCTGCATAGAAATAAAGTGTTTGCACAGTACCTGACTCATTAAAACACTTAACAGCTGGTGTCAAAACTATGATAGCAGTGATGGAGGTCCCTGCATGAATGGGTCCCTGCACACCTCCAGGAACTCACATCTCACAGAGTCAATAGTTCTGAGGGACAGAGCAACTGTGGAGTCATTCCTGTCCCCAAACTGTATCATCTCAGTTGCTTTCTCAGCGGCTCCCTGTCTCCGGGCAAGTCACAAGCTAAGAGGGGAAACTTCATGGCTGGGGACGGAGCGTGGGAGAAAGGCTGAAGGGAAATGAGGCCTTAGATGCGTCCTTTCTGATAACCACTGTGAGGGACAGACAGATGGCCTGTGTGCTTAGAGTGTGAGCTTGGGAACTACGGGGGGCAGAAGCTAGTGGCCCTCTCACTAGAACAAGGAAAACTGAGATGGGCAGGATGCAGAAGTTTGACATTGATCCAAGGCAGTTCCTGGGAAGGCTGTGAGATCAGAGTTGAGCTACTGGCCCACATGCACCAGGAAACCCCTCAGGCTAGACTTGATTTCTTGGGCTGAAACACTCATGTTGGCAGCGTAAGAGCTAACTTCATAGGGCCAGTTTGCAGATGGTGTGCCCAGAGGCCTTGGAGGACAAGGGGACATAAAAGGCAGTGTTGGGAACTGTGGAAATCTTTTGGGGGAGGGCATGTAAATATATCTCCTGTGTCAGGGTGCTGTAATGGGCTGCTGGAAGGCTCACACGGAAGCAGGACCAGCCATTGTCCCTGTTGTCCACTGTCCCCAAGCAGGGATTACTTCTTTCCCAGAGGTCTCTTGTGCTATGCCACAGGGTCTGGAGGACAGAGCCCAGCTGAGCAGGAGGTGTGGCCCTCACCTGACTTGCTGAGAGCCGGTGAGGCCTGTTCTCTCTTCTCNGCTGTCAGGAGGTGGGACCCATGATGCTGGCCACTCTTCTGGCCTGCTTTTCTTTAATCTGTAATTCTGGATGTACTTGCTTATGGTTCCAGTTCTCGTGTTACTTGGTGCTTAGATCCATAAACCCACTTCTTCTATTTTACAGAAAGCCNCAAGTGGGCCAGGTGTGGCACATGTCTTTAGTCCCAACACCTGAGAGGCAGAGGCAGGAGGATAACTGTGAGTTCAAGGCCAGCCTGGTCTATACAGCAAGCTCCAGGACAGCCAGGACTACATAGAGAGACCTTGACTCAAAAATGAGTAATTAAAAAGCCACAAAACAAAGGTAAGAACAAATATAAATTTAGCTGCGAGACAGGTCTGGATCTTTTCCAGAGTCGCACTGAGATTGCCTCCGGTCTCCCTTATACAAAGATTTTCATTCAAACCCAAAGAGAAAACGGAGTCTTAAAGATCCCTCATTTTGTGTTTNCTTTTGTTTTTCAGGGGTTAGGAGGGTCTGAGACAGGATCTTGTGTAATTTTTGCAAGTGAAGAAAGGGCGATGACCTGATANCTGCAGGAAGAGGCACAAGGGTCTCTCTTGTTTGTTGTTTTGGTTTCTCTGAGACGGTGTCCCACTATGTAGCTTTAGCTGGCCTGGAACTCACTATGTAGACCAGGCTGGCCTCAAACTTATAGAGAAACGCCTGCCTCTGCCTTTGTGCTGGGATTAAAGGAGTGTGCCACCACTCCCAGCTACGTATAAGTATCTTTTAGATTAGTTCCTTCCCGGTCAGGGCTTCAGCATAATTACCCTAATAGTCTATGACTATCCAAACATTCTTAATGTCTGTAGCCCAAACTCCAACCTTCTATACTCTGACAGTAATATGTCCTGATACCCACTCTAATGCTCCAGAATTCTGTACCCCAACACCTCCCCACCTCCCACTTTGGCAATCTGACATTCACAAGCTACCAGGGAGGTTGGTTCACAGAAATATTGGAGAAGCCCAGGAAAGGTCCCCTTCCTTCCAGCTAAACTGGACCAAGGATGGTCAAATGGNCATGCTCCCAAGAATGATGACAGTGAACCCAGAGCCTCCCACCACCACACACACACCAGACAGTGGAGGTACNCATTGAGTGTGGCTCTCAGAGGTGATTGAACTCAGTGGAGGGGAACATCTGGGTGCTGTTCAGGAGGAAAGAGCTGTGGGGACACTGGGTACCTCTGAAGGCCATTGGAAAGAATAAGGAATGCAGCAGAAGGAACCCCGAAGGTCAGCCTGTTCTCTCTGAGACATACCTGCCTCTCCCACCAGGCTTGGGTGGACAAAGAGACTCCAGTGGCACTGCAGGAGTGGGCATGCACACAGCTGGGCTTTAACTATGTGGTTTTTATGGAGTCTGGTCCCCTCTCCTGGACTGAAAACTTGGCAAACAGGACTAAAACTGCTCATGATCCTCTGTCCAAAAGTCTGTGTGTGGCAGAATGCCACAGTGGAGGGCAGTCCTCAGACACTAGCTGAAAAATGGCTAGTGAATGAGTTGTCCAATGAGTAGAAGCAAAAACAACAGCTACCTGGTCATCCCCCTCCTCTCCCAGCCTCCACCCACAGAGAACTTGATCTCAGAACTAGACTAACAGCCTGTGGCCTGGCTTGTCCTCCAGGAGAACACAGGAACCNCTGAGGGTTCAGGTGGGGGCTGGGTGTCACCCCTTCCCCCCAGGCGTTTCCACACCAGTCCTGTCTGAATCTTCACACTGAAGGAAGGAGCTGTAGCTTCAGGGGCAGTCCAGACAGCAGGCAGGAACACTCTAAAGATGGTGAATGAGTGGAGGGGTCCTGGTTCCCATACCCGGAAGGTAGGAGGAGGATGAGGGTGGCCTAGGTCCAAGTAGNAAGAGATAAAGTGAGAAGGGTGAGTAGGCCGCAAGCACCAGGCTCCCCACAGTCGGCTCCTCCGGTCTCTTTGGCAGGAAGGAGCCTATTGGACACATCCTGGGCCTCTGCCTTGGTTCCCCCTGCTTCTTCACCTTCCTCATCCAGTCATCAAGCTCTACTGACATCTCTCCACCAGTTCCCTTATCTCTACCCTTATGGCAGGACCCCAGCTCTGGAATCCTCCCTGCCTCTTCCCTTAAGCCCTTTTTCCTCTGCCCCCATCTGGCAAAGTGGCTTCTCCAGCACACCGCTCCTCGGTTCTCTCCATCCTTCCCAGGGGCCACTCAGCTCCTCACTGCTCTAATGATCTTGAATTAATCCAGTCATGGCACAGTCACCCTAGGCGACCCTCCCCACTTAGCTTGTGTCTCTTCCAGTTATGTCTGACACCTGTTCTTCCCCACTTCCTGCTGTGCCCTGAGGCAAGAGTGAAAGGATTTAAAAAAGAAGGGGGGGGTATGCACTAAGCAAACACACCAGCACCACAGTTAGTGCAAGAGGTCTATTGGGGGAGAGGGAGGGCAGGAGTGAATGCCTGAAAGGCAGAGAGGAAGGCAGGCAGACAGACAGAAAGACAGGGAAGAAACAAGAGGAAGAAGAGAAGTAAGAGAGGAAAGAGGAGTCAAGGGAGAGAACTGTGCCTGGCGGGCACTTTTAAGAGGGGCACATGTCACATAGCTGATGGGGGAAAGGCAGCTGGGGACAGGCGATGAGTAACTTAACTGCTTCAGTGGCAAAGGCAGGCTGCGGTGGAAGCTGACAGAGTGTCATGGCTGCAGGTCCAGCTCAGGTCCCTCCTGTGTTATGTCAGAGACGCCACAGGACAAGGCCCTGTGGGCAAATAAGCCCTTCTGTCTGCAGCACCTGCACGCCATACACACCCTTAATGAGCTCTCTCTGTGGAATCCCTCACTGCCTCTGGCCATGGCACACTCTCCANNCCTCACAGCTAACATTGAGCTCACTAGAGGACCAGAAAGTAGGGGCATCGAAAGAGAATCGCAAAGAACAGTTCTAAGCCAGTCCACTGGCATCTTGGCCATGGACTCCCCCTCCCAGCCCCCAGCACGCGTTTTTATGCGTTCTTCACNTAACTCCAATTAAATGTCATGTTGTGAGTGCCCCTCTCCTGAAGGCCCATCACCTTGTCATTCCTGCCCCAGTGACCAGGGCCTTCACCCCCAACCCCGGGACCTCAGACAGAAAGAGGAAAGCCCTTCAATCCCATTGTCCACTCAACAGCCTTGTTCCCGAGAAGCTCCTGAGCCCTGGAGTCCTCGATCGATCTGAGGCAAAGCTGAAAGGTGGTCAGAGTGCTTCCCCAAAACACAGTGCTCTGATCCTCATGGGGCACACAGGCGCGCCCCTCACAGAACACAACNACCTACAGAGCTCGACAAAGAACTTTCTCTTTATGTTCTTCAGAATGTCCTTTGGCTCAAGGTAAACAAAACTTCCATCCTACCTCAGTAGCCCTTGTGCATGGAAGTTTCACCAAACACACATCCCTGATAGCAAAATGATTGTAGGAAGGTCTATATGGGTGACTCGGAAATGTTACAACCTTGTCCTTTTCCTGTGCCCTGTGGCAGTCTCTTTGCCTCTATCTATCTATCTATCATCTATCTATCTATCTATCTATCTATCTATCTATCTATCTATCATCTATCTACCTATCTATCATCTATCGTTCATCTATCTATCATCTATCTATCTATCATCTATCTATCTATCATCTATCATCTATCTATCTATCTATCATCTATCTATCTATCATCTATCTATCTATCTATCATCTATCTATCTATCATCTATCTATCTATCATCTATCTATCATCTATCTATCATCTATCTATCTATCATCTATCTATCTATCATCTATCTATCCATCTATCATCTATCAATCAATCAATCTATCTATCTATAATCTTATCTATATCTATAACCTATCACCTCTATTTATCATCTATCCATCTATCATCTAATCTATCTGTCTATCTATCTATCTATCTATCTATCTATCATCTATCTATCATTTATCTATCATCTACCTATCTATATCTATCTATCTATCATCTATCTATCATCTATCTATCATCTATCTATCATCTATCATCTATCTATCTATCTATCTATCTATCTATCTATCTATCTATCTATCTCTTGCAGCTAGAGCTAATTTTTAACTGATTGTGTTGCCCTCCCCAATGAGCACAGGATTATCCCAGTGATTTGCTCCACCCCCTCAAGCAAATATTTGCCTTCTTTTTATCTGGGAGGGGGGAGCCATAAATCCTTTCTGGCTTTCTCTTTCACTTTGGCTTCTAGGATGTTTGGTCACCATCTTAGCCTGTGTTTCTGCCTCTGATGTCCCGAATCATGTAGCACACTTGGCTATTGTTTGAGCCACCCAGCTCTTTCTGGACAGGAGTGGAATAAGTCTAAAGCAATCAATGAGTAACTCTTCTGAGAGAGTCCACTGGCTTCTTGGACTTCTCCTTTTTTCTATTGTCTCTTCAGCCGCATGAGTCATGAGACACTGCCTGCATGGGGAGGGCATGGACTGGATCAAAGCACTGTGTTCAAATCCTTGATCTGCCATTATAAGCTTTAAGAGTGTCAGACAAATCACTCAGGACAGTGAAGGATAACACTGCAGCTCCCTTGGCTGGTGTGGGAGGGCTAGCTGGGCTAGTCTCAGCACTCAGAACAAACAGTTCCTGGCTCATCATAAGCACTGTCCTGGAGGGCCACTGGGGAGGTGCTGATTCTTTCTGGAGTATTCTGTAGCTAAGCTCCCAACTCCTTCTAGTAAGTTGGGGCGGGGCTTCAGCCTGCAGCTCTGACACTTCCCAGGATGCTCCAAGGCACAAAGTTCACACTTTTAGTTGACTTAAGTTGAGCTAGTCTGTAGCCAGGATCCTCCAATAGATCCAGAAGGGAACAGAGGAGCCAGGGCTAGCGCCTGTGCCCTCATGCCCACCCTGAGTTCCTCAGAGGCTGGATTCTGAGCTGAGCTCTAGACAAGAATCATCAGTCTTTATCTGTACAGAGATTGGNTCTCCATATTTATCCCAGAATGGGTCTCTGCCTCCCTAGTGTTGGGATTACAGGCAAGCACGGCCACATCCAGCAAGACTGTGTGACACTCTTGCTCATCACTAAGTCACTCAGAAGAGCCTACCAAGCATAGAGGGCANGAAAGAACCTAAAACACGAGAGTGGAGAGTGAGGTTTCAGCAGAGTGAGAGGTCTCCTCTNCCTGGGAAAGGCACTGTCCCCTCTAGAGCTCCCACTAACCCACATTCTGCCCTTTGACCTCCAAAATGCAGAGCGACTTTCCTGAGTTTTTAAACATGTCATTCATTTTTATGTTGGTGTGTACACATTTTATTATTATTAAAGCATTTGATGTACAACTGCAGGAGAGATAATATACAGATAGCTTGAACATAAATAGAGGTATAAATTCTTATCCTAATAGTGAAATGTTTCACTAAAGCTTGCCCAGTGACTGGGCAAAACCAAACTTAATTTATGTTACAGTCATCCTAGGGTCCTTCCTGCTAGGTAGCCTCCCTGGATCTGTGGATTGCAGAGTGATTGTCCTTTGGTTTATATCTAGTATCCACCTATTAGTGAGTACATACCATATTTGTCCTTCTGAGTCTGGGTTTCCTCACTCAGGATGATATTTTCTAGTTCCATCCATTTGCCTGCAAATATCATATGGTCATTGTTTTTCTCTGCTGAGTAGTACTCCATTGTGTATATGTACCACATTTTCTTAATCCATTCTTCAGTTGATGGGCATCTAGGTTGTTTCCAGGTTCTGGCTATTACAAATAATGCTGCTATGAACATAGTTGAGCATGTATCTTTGCGGTATGAATGAGCGTTCCTTAGGTATATACCCAAGAGTGGTATCACTGGGTCTTGAGGAAGATTGATTCCCAATTTTCTGAGAAACCGCCATACTGATTTCCACAGTGGTTGTACAAGTTTGTACTCCCACCAACAGTGGAGGAGTGTTCCCCTTGCTCTACATCCTCTCCAGCATAGACTGTCATCAGTGTTTTTGATCATAGCCATTCTGACAGGTGTAAGGTGGTATCTCAGAGTCGTTTTGATTTGCATTTCTCTGATGACTAAGGATGTTGAGCATTTCCTTAAATATCTTTCAGACATTTGAGATTCTTTTTTTGAGAATTCTCTGTTTAGCTCTGTAGCCCATTTTTAAATTGGATTGTTCAATATTTTGATGTCTAGTTTCTTGAGTTCTTTATATATTTTAGAGATCAGCCCTTTGTCAGATGTGGGGTTGGTGAAGATCTTTTCCCATTCTGTAGGCTGTCGTTTTGTCTTATTGACTGTGTCCTTTGCCATACAAAGCGCTTCTGCCTTCTTAACCATCTCCCAAGGTCTAGCGCATTACTTTGTGCCAGTGACTGAGGACTGAGTGGGTATGTCAAGAGCCACTTTCTGAGGGACTTTTGCTTNTTTTCTCTATGTGGTCTGGCCAGGGCCTTTCTGGGGTGATTGGAGAGAGTGAGCCCACCATACCACTGAGTGGCCTGTGTCTGTGGGAAACCACATGACCTGTCTGTGAGGGAGCAAAAGTCTAGCAGCCCTACGAGAACTCAGATCCATTCCTTCCATCTCTTTGCTGGCTCTGCAAGAGCCTTGCATCATCTGCTGAACTAAGCTTAAACTCTGCGTGGGTTGGGCTGGACATGCGTGCACANGTATGTAGGTACACGTGTGTGCTGTAGACCTGTGGACTGAGTCTGAGTGTGGTGGACATACTTCAGTGGGGGTTACACCATGGACACAGGCTCTCTGCTCCTCTGATGGGTGTCTGTACTTCCCTAAGATGGCCCACAGCAGCCCCCGGATCCTGGTGGGGGATGGGCTGGAGGAGGAGCAATGCGGCTCGGCCAGAGCACCCCACCTCCCCCGAGTCTGAGTACACCACCCAGCTTACTAGCCAAGAGCTTGAAGTGGTGCCAACACCCAGGGGGCCACATCTCCTCCTACAGAGTCNGGCCAGGTCTCTCCTATTCCAGACAGAGCACTGAAAATAGTGGTGTCTCTATCGTATCTTGAGGGTAGCAAGGAGCCACTGGATAGAGGTCTTAGGTTCTAGGCTACACAAGAGATTATCCCTGTCAGTGGCTCCTTCTCAGTCCCTGCTTTGTGNGGGCAAGAGAGCTCTCATCTATCGCTGCAGAGAGCACAGCTCTGGAAGNGGCAGGTGTACCCNAGGAGGGCCGGGAGAGAGACCATGNGCTTGAGCTGGCAGTGTTCATCAGAGGTGAGGCTCTCAGGAGAGCCTGGCTGTGTGGGAACACCTGACTTATGGCTTGAGGCTCCGGCCGGAGAAGGCCTGTGGAAGGCTACTGAAGGTCTGGGAACAGTGGGCTTTGACCCTTCAGAGAAGGCCACATCCAGGACTGAGCNGGCAGAGCCTGCTTAATCCTCTAAGTCTTCCTCCTCCTCTTATGCAACCGCTTTGTTACTGGGAAAGTCAAGGAGCCTGTGGTGACTGCTACCTTACAAATCCCCCCTGGCATCTGGGCTGCCCTGGGATTGTGGCAAGGACTATGGGCCTGGGAAAACACTGCTGTGGACTGGGGATTCCAGGGTACCATGGAGTGAGGTATGTGGGTAGCAGAGGCATGCAAGCGCTGCACCCCACACAATGTAAATGCGAATCCACGTGCTGACTAGCCCCACACAGGTGTGTGTATCCAGCATTCCTCCACATTGACTTCCATGCCCTCTCCGACCTGGGAGCCTGGCCCTCAGATACTTAGGGGCTATCTAATCTGCCCNCCNCATCCTATATTCCCTTTCAGGATCTTTCCTTATCTTCTCTACACAGGGGCAGAGGGATCTTTGCCAGTGCCACTCAAACCAGTGGCCTACTGTTGTTTGGAATGATGGCATCTTTTTCTNGGAAGTCACACTTATTTCCCATCAAGAGAATGGGCCTGCTCCAAGGGGGCCTGCCCGGGGTCTCAGAATGTGAGCAGCATGTAACACCCTCTGTCACCTTGGTACACACGACCTTTTTGATGATGTGACTGACTTTTCATGACACCACCAAGATGCAGGTGTATTCACTTATTATCATCATCATTGTTATTATTATTTTTACATCTTACAGACAGGAGAACTGTGATCCAGAGAGGGACGGACACTGGTGGAGGTCATACAGCAAACTAAAGCAGAGTTGACCAAAGCCATCCTATGCCTGCGCTAGGGGGAAAGTGCCCTCAGCCTCTGGGGCTTAGGGTATGGGAAACAGGCTTGGTTTGGAGCCTAGGGGATGGGGCAGGCTGGGACCAGTCATGTGGGGACTCTTCATCTTCCTCTGTCTGGAGCTGCTTAAGCTCCCTCACAAGTCTCTTGCTGTGAAGCTCCTCTTTTGTGTATACATGCCAGGGAAGAGGACCAGAGGGACAACAAGGACACTTCTGCTCTGGTTTGTGACCCAGACAAGGCCTCTGTTCTCTGGCTCAGCACTTCGTCTGCTGGTGCCAGAGGGTGCACTTCCTCTCCTGGCCTGCAGAGGACGTCTCCAGCGCCTAGCCTACAAGGCGTTTGGAACTGAAGCAGTACCCAGGGAGCCCGGCCTTAGCTCCCTCGCCTGCTTGGATCCTGTAGGGCAGGGCCTCCTCCTGGCTGAGTGGGCTTCTCCAAAGAGAGATAGGAGGTGGTACGGGGAAGGGAGACCTGGAAGTCCTGTTGTGCCCCCCTGAGAAACCTCCTGGCTCTTTGCCCCACACCTCTTTTTCTCTAAAGCTCTCATCTCAGGTCAGAGGCCTTGTTTTGCCCCTCCCCCTCATCTTGAATGCCACCAAAAGAGAGCAGGGGCATGGTACCTGTAAACAGGAGGAGGAGGGGGAGAAGGAATAACCCTATGACAGGGAGGGGTGGCCCAGGCCAGTGGAGAAGGAATAACCCTATGACAGGGAGGGGTGGCCCAGGCCAGTCAAGAACCCAGACAGAGCTACCCATTGCCTTCTGGTCCTGCCCAAGCTCCAGTACAGATTGAGGCTGGGGAGAGGACAGCCAACCCGGTGTTGCCCTTCCTCCAAGCTACCCTCCCTCTGAGGGTACCTCCTTAGTCCCTGGGGAGTGGTGTCTGGACCTGCNTGGTTGGAGTCACAGTCAACAGATTTGTTAATCTCGGGGTCTAGGTCTCTCTTAATGGGCCTTCCAGGCACTGCTGAGAAACCAGGGNGATTGTTCCCTGTGGCAGTAATGAGCAGGAACAAGGCTCTGCTCAAACTTGAGAGAGACCAGGAGGGGAGCTGGTGTGTAGCTAGGAGCCTCCTTGTGCCCAGTCCTGGGCCTTGAATGCTCCCTCCTGCCATCCTCCCAGCAACCCTCGGGCTAAACTGATAGTCCAGTGGTACCCATTGCTTGGGTGAGGACGCAGAGATGGAGGTGACTGGCTCCTAGCTGGGAAGTGGCCGAGTCAGCCTTGTGCCTGACACTTGAGCAAGAAGATCTCCTGGTCCTACCATTCAGAGCTCTGAGAGACAGTGTCACTTCCCCTCCTGGCAACATCAGTTTCCTCATCTGCCACTTCCCAGACTCCTGCACTCTGTGACACAGGAACTGGCCGGTTGCAGGGCCTGCTCCAGGACTCTGGCTTACTCCAGCTCTCATGGATAGCAGGAGGTTGCTGAGCCAGGGTGAGTTTTCCAGGTAAGNGTGCTTCCCTCCTTAGGGGCTTGCCACCCCACTCCCCTGCATACCACGGCAGTCCTGGGCTAGGTGCNGCATCTGAGCAGGTGTGGGGGCCTTCCTTCTTCATTTCCTCTCCCAGTACTGCCCAGAACTAAGCTGCACATAGGACTGGAGTGGAGGAGATGGGGACATGGGGACCTGGCTGTGCCTTGCGTGGGGCCGTGGAATATGATTTGGACAGGATTTGGAGTTGTAGAGGTCTGAGTTTGAGTTCTGAATATCATAAGACAGTCTTCCTTTCTTGGCCTGGACTTCTTACTTGGGGCAATTTTTAACTCTGTGAACTCTAGTAGCTGAGTATTTAAAAACTGTTCTGTGCTNGATGGTGTGGCATGCACCTTTAATCNCAGCAGAGGAAGGAGATCTCTGTGAGTTCAAGACCAGCTTTTTCCACATAGTGCATCTCTTGTGAGTCCCAGGCCAGTAAGACCCTGTCTCAAAAACAAACAAACAAAAAACCAAAACCTGTTCTTTGTCAAATGCTAGAGAGTACAGAGGGTCCCTGGGGAGGGGCTGGGTGGGGTTCTCAAGCTCCTTAGGCGCCTTGGCAGGAACAAGCAAGAAGGATGCCAAGACACAATGGAGCCTGAAGTTGACNGCACTGGGAAAACTGGTTCCCTGAGTCCAGGCACGACTTGTTAAGGGGAAGAGGTCAGTGAGGGGATGTACCTGGAGGATANGGCTAAACCTTTCTTCTGTTGACATTTGACTCTGCTGACCTTGACCCAGGGAAGGCAGACAGAGGTCCTGGGTTCGGTACTGGCTTCCTGAAGGTCCATGGAATTCACATAACTCAGAGACTATTCTCCACCCCTCAGTATCAGACGAGATGAAAAAAATGAACAGGCCTTTGCAAGCTATAAAGTGCACACTTTCTTCTTTTTAACATAGTTGTACCTTGTTGCCCAGGCTAGCTTTGAACCTGACTCAGCCTTCCCAGTGCTGGGATTACAGCATGTACCAAGTCCTGTGTCATCGGTGGTANATCTGCTCATGTGTGCAAGGTAGAGGTGTGAGTGTGCAGCTTGTGAGCATGTGTGGCATGAGTGTGCCTGGACACACTCTCCAGGCCTGCCAGTGGGAGTTTCTCTACACTGCTGAGACTCCATTTGGCTGGGGATGAGGTTCAGCTTGTAGCAAAGCATGAATGAAGCCCTGGGCTAGATCTTCAGCATCACATGATACTGGGTGAACATCCCAGATCCCATGACTCAGGATGTAGAAGCACAAGGGTCAGACATTCAAAGTTATCCTCAGCTGTGTAAGGAGTTCAAGGCCAGCCTGGAGAAATGAGACCCTATAATATTTTTTTTTCTTTTCTGGTATTTCCTTACTATTTGTTAGTTTACTAGGAAGGGAGAAGGGGCCACACTAACACTAACTATTGTCTCATTCTGAGACTACTCCTACGGACTCTACTGGGAGCTCCCCGCNGAACTGTCTGCTGGGCTGGAAAATCTGCCTGGCTCCTCTGTGAGGCCCACCAGCCACTGTCTTCCCTCTGAGGCTCAAAGCTGGCTGGGAGCCTCAACTGTCCCACTGAGTCTTTGTGACATCCAATGTGTTCTAGAGGTGCTACTAGTATCCCATTTTACGGGTAAGGAGATAGAGGTCTGTGAGGGGAAATGCCTGTCTCAGGATTTGGGGGATCCAGCCTGCTAGCAGTAATACTGGATTTCAACTCCTAACTCCGAAATACAATTCTTCACAGTGGCAGTCTAGCTAGTATTGGCTGTTTGGCCNAGTGAACAACTGAACGAAAGAGCAAATGACTCCTTTGNCACAGGGCTGACAGTGTGGGACTGGGGAGATGGCTCAGTAGTTAAAGCATCTGCCATGCAAGTGTGAGGATGGGAGTTCGGATCTCCAGTGAGTGAAGTAGCCCAGCTGTAATTCCAGAACCCAGAGGGTTAAAGCAGGGACAAGCTGGCTAGCCAGAGTAGCTGTCCTAACAAGGTGTGGGCTCACTTGAGCCCATCTCAATGAATAGGTGAAGAGGAACTGAGGAAGAGTTCAGATGCCAAACCTCAGGCTTNCNCACACTTGTGCAACACACACCATGTGTCCCCACACATGTGAACATGCTTACACATGTATCATATACATATACACACGATAAAATTAGAAAGTGCCTGTTAATTTACTGAGCACCCAAGAGATGGAAAGTGTCTCTCAAGAAGTGCGTGCAGCTTGCTTAGAGAAACTGGAGTATGCTTTCTGACTTAGGCAGGATGGCCATGGTGTAGAGCCAACCTGGGCTCCATGGTGAATTCAAGACCAGCCTNGACTATGGAGTGAGTCCTTGTCTCAAAAACAAAGCAAAAAAATTACTTAGATGACTAAATTAATAAAGCTGAGAAGAGANGCCCACACCTGTAATCCCAGCCCTTGGGAGTTGGAGGCAGGAAGATCAGGAGTTCAAGTCCAGCCCTATTTGCAGAGTTCAAGGCCAGTTTGAATGAGACCTTGCTCAGACCTAGGACTCTGAGCTGAGTTTTCTTGTGTCTCTGGAGGGAAGATGAGTTGGCAGAGCCTGTGATGAGCTCCCATTTGGGCAGAGGACCTGGGGCCAGTCACAACTCTTATGGAGCTGAGTCCATAGGGCTGGCTGCATGTCAGGCCCCCTCAGCCCCCCTGTCCCTGGGCCATTTCCCCATTTGTCTCTGAAGTAGGTTTCTATTTCAGTCTGGGTGGACCTGGCAGCCGAGAAGCCACCTCTTCCGTTCTGACTGTTGGTGTCTAGCTTAGGGCCAGAATCCTGGCCAGGGCACGTGGGCATGACGTCTTTACCTGCTCTCCCTNCTCAGTGCTGGATCTAACACTAATAGCTGTGTGGGAGACAGGCACTGTGCCAGACACATGTTGGTCTGTGGATATGGCCTAGACTGCATCAGTGGCCTTTGTGCCCAGCCATGTGCGGGATACCAGAGCCCCAGGAACCAAGAGAGCCACTGTCCCCTTAAGAACTCATAGACTAGGAACAAGCCCAGGAGCAAGAAGTCTGCAGTGTAGACTAATGAGATTGCTCNGTGGGTAAAGACACTTCCTGCAGATCCTAACAACCTGAGTCCAATCCCTGGGACCCAGGAGGAGTGACAGCAGAAAGATAACCAGCTCCTGAAACTTGTCTTCTGACTTACACACACACACACACACACACACACACACATACATATACATCCACACATACATATACACATGCACACACATACATATACACATACACACACATACATATACACATACACACACCACACATACACACACACATACATATACATATACACAAACACCACACACACATACACACACATACATATACACATATACACACCACACATACACACACACATACATATACATATACACACACACA
>LZPO01097111.1:222288-233048 GCA_001675575.1 Neotoma lepida
GAGACCCAAAAGCAAAGCAGACCTTGTCTCCAGTGTCTCACATAGTTGGAGGAGGGAGGGAGTTAGTGTGTCTGATCCAGGCCCCATGGGCCTTGACTCTTAACCTCCATTGTCTTGTCTTAACTTATTCCTGGTAAGCGGTGCGGTGAGGGGTCTATTGTGTGCACTGGCAAACTCCTAACCCATTGGCTTCAGGTTTCTGATAGGGAAATGTCACTTCTCTTCCCAGAACAGACTTTATCATTACTCACATCTCCATTCAGCTCCCAACTGGCCACTGACTCATTGTCACCTCAGACAAGTCACCACCTAGTCTAAGCCTAGTCATCACTGTGACAAAATCTGAAAGACAATCATTTAAGGATTTTCTTTTTGGTTCACGATTCCCAAGCTTGCCATCTCTTGGCTCAGAGCTATGAGCCTGCAGCAGTGCAGAAGTGTCATAGAGAAGGGCATGGTGGAACAAGGCTGCTTCCCTGGTGGCAGCCAGCAGGTTGTGAGGGGGAGGGAGAAGAGGGGGAGGAGAATAAGACATGTGCTTTAAAGTCTCACCCTCCTGACCCACTCTCTCCAACGGGTCCCCACCATCTAATATCCCATCCAATGGGAACTGTGTAAGAGCTAATTCATAGAGAAGGTCAATGGCCTCATGATCCAGTCACCTATCTGGTGTTACCAGCTGGGGACAAAGCTNNTNACATATGACTCCTTATCTGCAAAGTGGGACTAGTAAAGCCCATCCCATGTAAGATCCTGGTACCAGAGCCCCTAACCCAGTGCTGGCTCCCATTGAACAGCCACGAAGTTAGCAGTGAGTATCAGGGAAGATGGGGACTCAAGGATGTAAAGTGACCTCTCTAGCACACACAGCAGGTGGAGCCCAAATGGGTTCACTGTCCCACNAGGAGCTACTGAGATGATAATGGTCACTCTGAGAACCTCCCTGGCTGCCACCATGCTCCACCAAACAGTCCTTCTGTCCCCACCTGCCCTCCTGTTCTAGTTTCCCAGGCAGAGATGATGGGATTCTGGACCAAACTGTGTGAGAGGAGGAGGCCCAAATCAGAACTACAGGCAAGACGGTGATTTAAAGCTATATATTTAAAGCAGGGCNGTGAGATGCACACCTTTAATCCCAGCACTCAGNAGGCAGAGACAGGGGGATCTCTGTGAGTTCGAGACCAGCTTGATCTACAAAATGAGTTCCAGGACTATCAGGGCTGTTACACAAAGAAACCCTGTCCAGAAACACACACACACACACACACACACACACACACAACTTTAACTATGTGTATATGTGTGGATATGCGCATGTGAGTGTGGGTGCCTGTGGAGGTCGGAGGCATCAGATTCCCTGGAGTTGAGTCATAGGCAGTTGTAAGCACCTGATTTGGAGGCTGTGAACCAAACTTTGGTTCTCTGCAAGAACAGTATAAGCTCTTAAACACTGAGCCATCTCTCCAGGCCCTTCTTCTTTTCTTCTTTCTCTCCTTCCTTCCTTTCTTCCCCCTCCCCTGCCCTTTTTGAGATAAAATCTCATGTATGCCAGGCTGGCTTTGAACTCACATAGCTGAGGATGACCTTAAAACTTTGGCTCTTCCTGCTTCTATCTCCCCATGCATGCCTGGGCTATGCAGCACTGTGGACTGGACCCAGGGTTTTGAGAACTTTAAGCAAGTACTCTACTAACAGTTACATCCCCAGCTCTTCTTTCTAATTTGCTATGTAGCTGAGGATGACCTTGAACTCCTAATCCCCCTGACTCTATTTCCCAAGTGTAAGGATTACAGGCCTGCACCACCACGCCTGGCTTTGGGTGGTTGATATCAAGGGACAGAAATCCAGGTCTAGTGGACTGAGGCAAAGCNAGAATTTATCCGCATGTACCACGACAGTCCAGTGGGAGGCTAGAGCCTGAAGCACAGCTAGATCCAGAAGTTTCGAAGTGTAGCACAGCTGGATCCAGAAGTTCCGAGGTGTTCTCAGGGGCTCCTGTGCTTCCTGTCCTTACTCTGCCACCCTTGGATTTTGACAATCCCCTTCCTTGTGGTTTTATCTCCAGGACATATGCCTGGCACATGGTCTCACTCCTCCCAGCTTTGCAAGCCCTACAAAACCCCTTCTCCTTTTCAATCATTGACCAAAACTCCTGTCTGGACTTCCAGATGCCTAGTGGGGGAGTCACACCACCCCTGAGGTGGTCACAGGGCCCGAGGATCCCACTCTTCATACATGGGCAGGTCACTCTCCCATATCCTCAAGGCTCTGAAATGAGGGCACCTCTAGATCCATGGCAGGCCATGTGCTAGGCCTGAGCCATCTCTTCTGTCACTACCTGAAGCCAGGTTACTAGAGGATGGACAGGTCTGGGGCACTAGTGGTCTGCAGCCAACCNCAGTCCTCACAGCTGAGCAGCAGGCACTCACTGGGTACTGAGTCACTGGGTTCACAGTGAGAGGAAGGGATGGGAGAGCCTGGGGTCCAGGCACAGAGCAGGGTGCCTCCCACACCAGCTCTAGGGCCAGGCTTTATTGGAAGTGCTGGGTGGAGGCAGTGGTCCCAGAAAGAGGGCTGTGGAATTTCTACCCAAGGAAGCAAAGGAAGAGGCCCCAGTCCCAGGCTGCAGCTGCTTCTTCAGACTCAAAATGGAGCTTTCAGTTCCACTTGGTCCCTGNTGAGCAGAGGGGAAGGGGAAGTGAAAGAGAGAAGAGAAAGTAGATCCCTGTCCCCCGCTGCAGCCTTGTGCTGGGTTTGCCAGCTGTAGCCTGGTGGGATCAGAACTGTCCTAATGGGGATTCTGTCCCTTGTCCACTGCCCTCCAGGTGCTGGGGACTGGCATCAGGAACCTGCCTCACGTTGGCTGGAGGTAGGCTCCAAGGCACTCAGGCTGGATGCCACACAGAGTCAGGGCTGGGTGGTCCCTGGAGAGGGAATAATGTCTCTGAAAGGAAGAGAACATGCTACCNTAAGTTTCTCAGGCTCAGAGAGGGTGGATATCTGGCCCTAAGCCACACAGCAGGCTGATGGTGAGTCTTAGCCTGACTCAGAAGAAGGAAGCCAAGTCTTGACCCCACCATCCTGTACCTTTGCTGCTAAATTCACGGGGCTGGGGTACAGCAAGGGGGTTTCCCAGCAGGGAGGCAGTCCAAGCTTGGAAGCCTCGTCACAGATCCAGCAACAGCAGGGCATTGCTGGTAGGTGGTGACTCAGGCTTCCAGCTCCTGCCTCTGTCCCACAGGCTTCCTCGTCCCTCTAGACATGGAGGGTCAGTCAAAGGGCATCCTGAGACCCCAAGATCTAAGTAGCACCAAAAGCATGGAGGCAGTTCTTCCTGGTGTCGATACACAGTTGATGCTGCTGCAGAACTGTCCTTGTAGTTGTGATCTGGAAGGAAACGGAAGCAAGTGGAGGCTGTCCCTCGGGGGGTGAGGGGCTGCAGTGTTTTGCTGGTGGTATACCCAGGCATCTGGAGTAAAGATGGGTGAAGATGCCTGGCATCAGTGTTATGATACTCCTGGCCGGACACTCAAACAGCGNCTGTGAGCCGCATCAAGAGGGTGAGGATCAGACAGAGGCCTAAGCTTGTTGGGGGTTATAAATAGGAGGAAACCTGAGGAGGGTCAGAGGAATGGGGCTAGGGACATGTCCCGGGCTTGCTCAGTGCCAACCTGACCCGAGGTCCCTGCAGCACGGGCACCAGCCTGTCCTCGTCAGCTGTCCACTAGCGCCATCTCATGGCTGCAGNCTCTCATTGCGGGGATGACTCCAGTCCCTGGAGGAGCCACAATCATTTAGAGGTGTGACCCAAGCCTTGCCCCAGGGCCAGCACCCATCTTCCTTAGGTCTTCAAAGTGGCCTCAACCCTGACTGACCCTGGGTCACAGGAGACTGTCCTGGGAACACCACAAGAAGTTAGCTACTGGGAAGAAGGACAGATCACCGAGCCTGCTTGGTCTCCGGGCACACACACAAACAAACNGTAGGTGCCCAATTTGTACACAGCTGGCGGAGTGTTCACCTGCACTTCAATCATGATCTCACTTCGGTTCAGAGTTTTGGCTCCCCCTTGGTTCCCTAGTCCCGTAAAGTGGGCTTGGGGTAAGCTAGTGCACAGATGGCCTCTACATTCTAGAAGCCCCCTCTGCAAGTGACAGAGTAAGAAGTCCTGTCTATGGTATTTCAACATGCAGGTGACAACTGTGACATTCTAGCCAGCAGCTGAGAGAGGCAGATGGGCGTGGGAGCAGAGCAGGATATAAGCCCTGCCCCCACTTACCAGCTTGGCAGTCATTTCCTACCCCCATCTGCTTGCCTCAGTGGCTCCCCACTAAAGCCNATCTTCAGNTCACCCTCTCTGAATGCTGCCTCCACCCTGAAGAACAGTTAGAAGTCACCTCTAATCCTCCAGTNGTTCCAACAGCTCCAGAGCCTCATTTCTGTGCCCATCACCACACCCACTCTCATGAGCCTGGGTCTTTGTGTAGAAGGGATTGTGACTGCTGATAGGGGAATGTGGGGGGAGCTGATGGCACACAGTAGGTCCTTAATAAAGTCTTGTGGTAAAAAGGACATGTGGAAAGGAAAGTGTGAGAAGAAGCTGGGTAAGCAAGTTCCTAAGTGGATTGCCCTCTGGAGGGAGGTACTGACAGAAATGTCAATAGATGACCTACCAAGTAAGTGGAGAATAGGTACAGGAGTGCAGGAAAGTGAATGGATTTCTGGTGGCTCAGGTGTGGCAGCTAAGGGAAGGACTGGGAACTATCATAACCCATCTGCCCATTTAACAGATGAGAACACTGAGAGAGAACTGAGTGGAAGGCATCTGCTGGGTCGTAAGGGCTGGGTCTGCTCATCCCCCATCCCTCTTTCTGTCCCCTTGTCCCCTCCTCCCACGGCTGGAGAGAGTTCTGGGAAGGATGCCTTTTGTTCAGCTCTGTGTTCCTCCAGGCTGTTTCCGCCAGGCTAAGGTGTAGGGGGTGGCAGGGAGGTGCCTCCCCCAAGGGCTATTTCAGTCAGAGCCAGCAGGGTCAGGAAACAGAGGAAGCTGTCCAAAGTCACATCAGAGATGCCACATCATGGCTGAGGACAGGAGCATGGGTAGCTCTGTGTCTGAGGGTCCTTTGCCCTAACACACTTGGTACCATTGCCCAAAGATGATGAGATGCTGCATGTGAGTATCTGTGTCTTGAGGAAACGGGCCAGGATGGGGTGGGACAGGGGTGGTAGGACACCTTGGCAAGCTGGGTGGGGTCTGCTCAGCTGGGGACTCAAGGAGGGACAAGATGGGCCCATGAGCTTTGGGGTGCTTAGGTTCTGAGCTTGGGTGCTTAGGTTATGGCTAACAGAGGCGGACTAGGAGCACATCTGTGGAGATCAGCAAAGATGGACAGGCCAGGGAGGATGCTAGGTCTCAGTTGCACTGGCCGTGCAGTGTTGGGAACAGTGGGCTGAGTGAGGAAGAGCAGGAATGAGGGGAGTGTGGAGAGGACTTGGAGACCTCAGCCAAAGCCAGAGAGCTGAATGGGAGCCTTGAACACTAGGAGAGGAGCTTAGGTGTTTCCCTGAGAGCGGAGGAACCTCTTAAAAGGTTCCTCCTGCAGGCAGCGGAGCTGGAGTCCAGAAAAAAGCTGGGATTGGAGCTAGTCTAGGACTTAGGGCCCGAGAGTGGATGGCAGATATGATAGCCAACATCAGTTGCTGCTCACAGTTGGGGTCAAGGGATCCCTCCCTCTAGTCACCACTGCAGGAGTGGGAACAAACACTCAGCTCCCTTGGTCCTCAGAGACAAAGTGGAGTATCATCAGGGGAGTGGATGATGCCTGAGGTCTACTCAAAGGCCTTTCTACAGCTCTTGCTGCTTCCAAGGGGATAGCCTTAGAAGGACCAGTCTCCCCAGAGGCTGGAGGAACAAGAGGCCACTACAGTTTCATCCATGTGTGGCCAAAGACTCTCTCTGGGAGTGTGGTCAGAGAGCCACAGACCTCCCTGAGGAAGGACAGGGACACAACCCCTTTCACCCACGCCTGTCCCACCCTGTCCCCACTTGGGGTGTCCTTCCTCCTCCTGATGAAAACCCTCCTCAGCCACCAGGATCATCATTCTCTTGGGAAGGCTTTTTATTTATTTATTTAATATTTATATCTAGTTTCCATCTCTGTGACGCTTGGCCAGCTTGGCTCCTGATTGGTTCCCCTAGAGAACTGGAGTTTCACTCTGGCCACCAGGGACCACCTCTGGCTTTTTTCTTTTTTTTGGTTTATTTTTATACTTTCTGTGTGTTTTGCCTGCTTGTATGTCTGTGTTAAGGTGTCAGATCCCCTGGAACTGGAGTTACAGACAGTTGTGAGCTGCCCTGTGGGTGCCGGGAATTGAACCTGGATCCTCTAGAAGAGTAGTAGCCAGTGCTCTTAACCACTGNGCCATCTGTGTGTGTGTGCTTGTGCATGTTCATGTGTGTGCAAACACCAGAGGCATTGGACCCTTTGAAGCTGGAGTTACAGAGTTGGGAGCCTCCTGACTTGGGTACTAGAGCAGTCGTGAATGACCCCAGCTGCCCTAGCCTCCTCCCCATCTCTTATCCACACAACCCCACCTCCACTCCCTAAGGTCAACTGCAAGGAAGTTTCCCAAGCACCTGAGTCACCTCTCCTGCTTTATAGATAAGCTGAGGCTGAAGGAACGATGGCTNTGAAGGTGGAATTCAGGCTGAGGATGCTGGCATTTCCCTCGGTGAGCTCTCGGTGTGTGCACTGTCCACAGGGGTAAACCAAGAGCCCCCCAGAGCTCCCTGTCCTGGACCCAATCTGCCTTGAAGACGCAGAGGAACACCAAACCCAGTACTTCCTCATAAAAGGTCTTTGATCTGCATGAGACAGGTACATACCATTACCACATCTCTACCCCCCAGGGAGCTCCGGAGAAGTCCTGTGTGTGCTTCTAACCTAATGACAACATTGCCTTATTCCTCTGACAGGGAGAGTGAGGCGGTACATCCCCACCCCAAGATCATGCGGGCAGTAAGCAACACAGCTGTGATTTGAACCCAAACCCATCAACTCTGCCCTCCCCCTCCAGAAGAGACAATTGACTAGGGTTGTGAGGGATGAATAGAAGTTCACTGGGAAAAGCTGAGAGGAAATAATACTAAAGAAAGAAATTGACTTTGATTTCTCTCAAGCTTGAGCTTTATTGGAGCACACATTCCCATGATATAAGATCTGTATGGATCTTCATGGGATGATGAGTCTTAAGGGGCGACAAAGTTAAGGACTTACTTGTTCAGATAGTTCAAGGCATAGGGCCCACTGGGTCAGCAGTGAGCATGCCACTGATAGGATGTGTATTACTTCCCCAGATTCTCCAAGCATAGGAAAAGCAGTTGGGCAGCTATGGAGCGGGACAATGGCACCATCCAGGCGCCTGGCTTGCCGCCCACGACGTGCGTCTACCGTGAGGATTTCAAGCGGCTGCTGCTACCCCCGGTATACTCAATGGTGCTGGTGGTCGGCCTGCCACTGAACATCTGTGTCATCGCCCAGATCTGCTCATCCCGCCGGACTCTGACCCGTTCAGCTGTGTACACCCTGAACCTGGCATTGGCAGACCTGCTCTATGCCTGCTCCCTGCCCCTACTCATCTACAACTATGCCAGAGGGGACCACTGGCCCTTCGGGGACCTGGCCTGCCGCCTCGTGCGCTTCCTCTTCTATGCCAACCTACACGGTAGCATCCTGTTCCTCACCTGCATTAGCTTCCAGCGCTACCTGGGTATCTGCCATCCCCTGGCCCCCTGGCACAAGCGTGGGGGTCGCCGCGCTGCCTGGGTGGTGTGTGGAGTCGTATGGCTGGCTGTCACAGCTCAGTGCCTGCCCACAGCCGTCTTTGCAGCCACGGGCATCCAGCGCAACCGCACTGTCTGCTATGACCTGAGCCCACCCATCCTGTCCACCCGCTACCTGCCCTATGGCATGGCTCTCACGGTCATCGGCTTCTTGCTGCCCTTCATAGCCTTACTGGCCTGCTACTGTCGCATGGCCCGCCGCCTGTGCCGCCAGGATGGTCCTGCAGGATCTGTGGCCCAAGAGCGGCGCAGCAAGGCGGCCCGTATGGCTGTGGTGGTGGCAGCTGTCTTCGCCATCAGCTTCCTGCCTTTCCACATCACCAAGACAGCCTACTTGGCTGTGCGGTCCACACCTGGTGTCTCTTGCCCTGTACTGGAGACCTTCGCAGCTGCCTACAAAGGTACTCGGCCCTTTGCCAGTGCCAACAGTGTACTGGACCCCATCCTCTTTTACTTCACACAGCAGAAGTTCCGGCGGCAGCCCCATGAGCTCTTTCAGAAGCTCACAGCCAAGTGGCAGAAGCAGAGAGTCTGAGGCCCCTGGGCAGACCCNGAGGCACTGGTAGCTGTGTGTTTGCCATTGGGACCATGATGCCAGAAGCTTCTCCCAATACCCCAAACCATACAGAGAGTAAAACTTGGTTCGACAGGCCTGGGTCTGGCCCTCAAGAAGTTCTACATCAACCACAAAGCTAAGATACCTATGTCTCAGGGGCTGGTCAGTTCATGCTTGTTATCCCAGAACTCAGGATGCTATCACAGGATAACAAGCTCCAGGCCAGCCTGGTCTATATGGTGAAACCCTGTCTCAGACAATCAAGAGTTGGGGCTNTAGCTCNGCAGCACAATGCCTAGAGTATGCTAGCCCCTGGGCTCAATCCCTGCAATCTCTGGGCTCAAACACTGCAAAATCCAACAGAGGTCTTCTCCCCAACCTTTCTTGTTTACAAGGTGGAGGGGCCTGCTGGTGCACGATCACGAACCTGAAGGCAAGGTCTTGATCCCTGGGACCCACTTCTTACAAGGAGTAAGGAGCTGGGGGAAGCTCGTGTTCCCATCCATTTGCCAAAACTTTTGCATAAGAGAGATAAATAAATGTGATTTTGTGAGTTTTGTTGTGTTGCTTTTGTTTGTTTTTAGGCCATGTCCCTAGCCCTAGCCGAAAAGAACCCTTTAGTCACATTTCATCACCCCCTAGGTAAAGGCCAAGCAGTGGTTTAATTGGGATAGGGGTCAAGATGCAGGCTGGAATCCGAAGGGAACTAAGAACCACGGGTTGGAAATACCCAGGAGGCATCTTAAAGATGGCTGATGACCTGGGAGGGTCAGCCCCAGTGTGACCTGAGGCCGAGGGGGGGTACATACATGTCATAAAACAGAAAACCCAGATTACCCAAAAGCACAGCAAGGATATTCCATCCCGGCTTTCACGGTGCCTCTGAATGTTTAACCCTTACAAACTTGTCACAGACACCTTTGTCCATGAGTTCCAAAGTCATGGGAAGTTCACGGATACTGCCAAACCCCTGACTACCCATTAAGACAATGGATCAATACACTAGAATAGCTCATGCATNTAGAATTAATTATACCAACATGCAACACTTAAGCCTTAGCAGTATAATATTAAGGAACAAGAAGTCTCTCCAAAGTATGAAGAACTAAAGCAGGGCCCGAGGGCTCACAGCACAGGGGAGGCCAGCTCAGGCTACGCAGATAGCTGAGGTGAGCCTGGACTATGACACTTTGTTTCTTTGCCTTTTTTTTTAACTTTTAAAATTATATTTTATTTATTGTGTGTGTGGCGATCAGAAGACAACTTTCAAGAGTTGGTTTTCTTCTTCTCACATGTGGGTTCCAGGGATCAAACTCAGGAGGTCAGGCTTGGCAATAAGTGCCTTTACCCCCTGACCCCACATGCATTTCAAAAAAACTAAAGCAATTGCAGAAGCTTATAATCTTAGCTACTTGAGGGGCTGAGGCAGAGGATTGAGATCAAGGCCTGACTAGATTACAGAATGAGTTCAGGGCCAGCTTGAGAAACTTACTGGAACCCTGTCTCAAAAAAAGGGGAGATGTGTGCTTTGGATTTAGTTCAGTGGTATAGAACTTGTCTAGTATGCATGAGGTCCAGAGTCCAATCCTAGCAACACATACATATACTCACGGAGAGAGAGAGCAACAAAACAAAACATCCAAGTGGGACATGGTGGTGCACACCTTTAGTCCCAGCACTTGGGAGGCACAGGCAGGCAGATCTTTGGGAGTTTGAGGCCAGTCTAGTTTATTATAGCAAATTCCAGGCTAGCCAGATCTATACAGTGAGACCCTGTTTAAAAAAACCAACACAGAGGGAGCTGGAGAGATAGCTCAGTGGTTAAGAGCACTGGCTGTTCTTCCAGAGGATCTGGATTCAATTCCCAGCNCCCACATGGCAGCTCACACCTATCTGTAACTCCAGTTCCAGGGCTTCTGATACCATCACATAGACATGAATGCAGGCAAAACACCAGTGCACATAAAATAAAAATAAATAAATTATTAAAAAAACAAACAAGGAAACTAAACAAAAANTCCAATACATGCCTGTAATGATCCTCAGAAATCTAGAGGCTGAGGCAGGAGGACAGGAAGTTGAGGCCAAAAACAAAACAAAACAAAGGCAACAACAAAACCAACATCAACAAAAATACTAAAATGAAAATAGTTTGAGGACTGTGTAAATGCAATAAAATCAAATAAGACAAAACCAGGAGTTGGAGAGATGGCTTAGCAGTTAGGAGCACTTACTGCTCTTGTAGAGGACCCGGGTTGGTTCCCAGGACCCACATGACAGCTTATAAGTGAACCCCTCTTTTGGCAGTAGTCATACTCATGGTGCACATACATACATACAGGCAAAACACACACACACACA
>LZPO01097111.1:236365-252487 GCA_001675575.1 Neotoma lepida
AGCAGAGAGCTAGCAGCTTAGGGGGAGGGAGAGGGAGCTGGAGCGGGAGCTCGAGGGGAGACAGGCCGGCCGCCCGGCTTCACAGGAGGACTTTTGAGTGCAGGAACCAAGCCCTGGCCCCTCGCCGGCCGGGCCGCGATGCCCCTGGCCGCTCTCGCAGAGGCTAAGGCTGGGCCTGGGGTCGACGCTGGGGCGAGAGGGGCCGCCCAGGATGAAGCCGCTGCCGTCCGCAGCCGCAGAAACTTGATCCTCGACTGATAAACCTCTGCTCAGGTCTCCGCACCCTCCTCCCCAGCCGCTGCACGCTGGGGGTGCAGGATCCAGGCTCTCGGACCGCGGCCACTGCGCGCCGTCGGAGCAGGGGTGCAGGGGGGGTTGGCCGCGGGGCCCCGAGGCCAGCCCCCCCGGAGTGACTGCCACCACCATGGCGGACGGGTCACCTCGGCCCCCACTTTATCGCAGCGTCTCGTTCAAACTGCTAGAGCGCTGGAGCGGCGGACCCGGGCCGAAGGAGGAGGACGCGGACACCCCCGGGTTGCGGCGCCGAGCTTCGTGCCGGCCAGCCGCGGCAGTCCCGGGCCAGCCCTCCCGGCGCGTGTCCAAGCTGGCGTCGGGGCCCCCGGCCGCCCCCGCGCAGCCGCGCCCGCTCCGCAGCCTCTCGCCATCCGTGCGCCAGCTTTCCCGGCGCTTCGACGCGGCGCGTTTGGACGACGACTCCGCTGGTGCCCGGGACGAGGGTTGCTACCCCGGCACGACAGAAGAAGCCGCTGAAGGCACTGAGCGTGGGGCCTGGCCCAGCGTCACCGAGATGCGCAAACTCTTCGGCGGCCCGAGCTCCAGGAGACCAAGTGTGGACTCTGAGGCCCTGGGGACAACCAGCCCCGATGGAGCTTCGTGGGAGCCCCCAGTTCGCGAGCCCCGGCAGCCTCCGACGCCACCTCCTCGAACGTGCTTCCCTCTGGCTGGCCTGCGTTCCGCACGGCCGCTGTCCGGGCCGGGGATCGAGGGGAGGCGACGTNGGCAGCAGCAGCAACAGGAGCAGGCGCAGCGTCCGGCGGATGGTTTACATTCTTGGCATAGCTTCTCCCAACCGCAGGCCGGGGCCCGGGCCTCCTCCTCCTCCATTACCTCCTCCTATCCTGTCAGCCGCAGCCGGGCTGCTAGTTCCAGCGAGGAGGAAGAGGAGGGACCGCAGCCACAGCTTGGGCCGCAGAGTCCGGCCTACCTCGGCNGCCACTCTTCGGGCAGTGACGAGGACCCAGATGGTGAGGATGGCCGGCGCTGGAGAGGGAGAGGTTTCAGGCCTGGAAGCTCTCTGTTGGTTCGTGGCTGCAGCCAGGACAGTGACGAGCTAAATTCCGGCGGCTTGGGATCAGCAGGTGGTGTCAGGAGCCCCGAACCTCCGACGTCTCCAAGAACCTCTATGGAGGAGGGACTCCGGGAGTGGGGTACTGGCACGCAGCCCTGCGTCCCAAGTCCTCAAGAGAGCTTAAGGCCTATGTCCGACACTGGGGGCNTACCTTTCCGTGTGGCTAAGGTGAGCTTTCCTGCTTACCTGGCCAGCCCAGCTGGCTCCCGAGGTAGTAGTCGCTATTCTAGCACTGAGACCCTCAAGGATGATGAACTATGGTCTAGCCGCAGTTCTGTGGGCTGGGGTGTGTATCGCTCCCCAAGTTTTGGAACCGGAGATGGGCTCCTTCTGCGGCCCCAGACTAGGTCCCGGACTAAGGGACCTGTAGGCACCACCAGGCCACTGAGGGATGGAGGATTGGAGCTAGACAAGAACCGACAGCGCAAGTCACTGTCGAATCCAGATATTGCCTCCGAGACCCTGACGCTGCTCAGTTTTCTGCGCTCAGACCTTTCAGAGCTGAGGGTCCGAAAGCCCAGTGGGGGCCCCGGGAACAGTCCCCTCGATGGCGGAGACTCACCATCAGCAGGTAGTCCAGTGGAACAACTTGAGTCCATGCCATCCCAAAGTCCAGCATCACCCACCACTCGACCCACCCTCAAGGACCTGACAGCTACCCTGCGCAGGGCAAAGTCATTCAGCTGCTCAGAGAAACCCATGGCTCGACGCCTGCTCCGCACCAGTGCCTTGAAGCCCAGCTCCTCTGAACTCCTCCTGGCAGGCTCTGGGGCAGAGGAGGATCCACTGCCACTCGTGGTCCAGGATCAGTATGTGCAGGAGGCCCGTCAGGTTTTTGAGAAGATACAGCGTATGGGTGCACAGCAGGATGATGGAAGTGATGTCGGCCCTA
Source organism: Neotoma lepida (assembly GCA_001675575.1). Classification (NCBI taxonomy): domain Eukaryota; kingdom Metazoa; phylum Chordata; class Mammalia; order Rodentia; family Cricetidae; genus Neotoma; species Neotoma lepida. The sequence goes on from LZPO01097111.1 coordinate 238,627, forward strand.
GAAGCCCTGACTGGGCAGGNGGCATGACCCAAGGGCAGCGGTCTCAGGAGGAGCTCTCTGGCCCTGAGTCCAGCCTGACAGATGAGGGCATTGGGACAGACCCTGAGCCTCTCAGTGCTGCCTTTTGCAGCCTAGATCCTGCAGGCGTATGGCGACCTCTTTCCTCAACCTCGGCTCAGATGAACCACCTCCGTGGGGTTGGGACAGAAGACAGTCTGTGTGGGAGAGCCCTTGTGTCTCCTGAGACCCCTCCAACACCAGGTGCTCTCCGCAGGAGACGCAAACTCCCACCCGTGGGCCCCAGTGGAACTGAGCTAAGCAATGGGGAGGCAAGTGAGGCCTACAGATCCCTAAGTGACCCTATTCCACAGCGACATCGGGCTGCCACCTCTGAAGAACCCTCTGGGTTTTCTGTGGACAGCAACCTCCTGGGCTCACTGAACTCTAAGACAGGGCTTCCAGTGACCCCAGCTATGGATGAGGGCCTGACCAGTGGCCACAGTGACTGGTCTGTGGTTAGTGAGGAGAACAAGGACTATCAAGAAGTCATTCAGAGTATTGTTCAGGGGCCTGGTGCCTTGGGGCGTATGGGAGAAGACAGGATTGCTGGCAAGACCCCTAAGAAGAAATCTCTGAGTGACCCTAGTCGCCGTGGGGAGTTGGCTGGGCCTGAATTTGAGGGCCCAGGAGGGGAACCCATTCGAGAAGTAGAGCCCATGTTGCCTCCATCCAGCAGTGAACCTATCCTTGCAGAGCAGTGGGCAGAGCCGGNAGACCCTGGTCCTGCCAGAGGCAGGGCACAGTCAGAGAGGGCCCTACCTGCCCCACCTGCCTCCTCCACTGCCCACCATGACTTCCATCTTGACCCCAAGCTGGCCAATGTTCTCTCCCCTCGACTCATCCGCCGAGGTTCCAAGAAGCGCCCAGCCCGGAGCAGTCACCAGGAGCTTCGGAGAGCGGAGGACAACCAGGACCAAAATGGTAGCCAGACACAAGTCCGGTCTTCCTCCAAACATGTTCGCCATGCCAGNGTGCCTGCTACCTTCACACCTATTGTGGTGCCTGAGCCTGGGACTTCTGTGGGACCCCCTGTGGCTGTGCCAGAGCCTGTGGGCTTCCCTGCTAGAGCTCATTCCACATTGCAGGCACCATCACTTGAAGATGTCACTAAGCAGTACATACTGACCCTTCACTCTGGTGACGNTCCTGCCCCAAGTCCTGGGGACCTACCCTGCTTGCCTCCCTCTGCACCGCCCTCTGCTGAGACCAAGCCCTCTGGGGCTGCCAGGGCTCCAGATGAGCCTGCCCCAGCGAGCAAATGCTGTAGCAAGCCACAAGTGGTAAGTCCTTTGAAGAGAAGATTTGGAGGGGGGGTACAGGAGAGCCATGGGCACCAACCTGACAGGAGCTTTTATGTCTATACAGTGGGCAGATGTCCAGGTCCACAGGTGCTTATCTATCCTGGAATAGCGTTAATGGCACTGGGCTCCTGTAAACCCAGGTNCTGAAGAGGCTTCAGGATGCTGCTAATGTCANAGGGTCTGTCTGCCCCCAAGGTGTTGTGGTGGTGGCTGCAGAGGTCCTTGGGATGTTTCTCAGAACTTGAGATTCCCATGGTTCCTTGTTATAAATGCGCTGGAAGTCTGGGGAGGTTGATGACATTCAGCCAAGGCTCTGGTCTCAATGCCCAGCTCTTCACTGATCTCATTTCAGGTCACAGTTAGCATGTTCTTGCCTTTAAGTCTGTCCCAAGGCCTGGGAGACTTAGAGAGGCACCGGCCTTGCTTTATGGAGCATCAGAGGGTCTCAGGGGTCCACCCCCAATCTTGTTCTAGTTTTCTGACATTGGCCTTTCTTGTGACTTTACATTCCTGTCTGTAAGACTGGGTTTGAGGGGTGTGGATGAAGCAGCTTCCATCCAGGTGCTATTGTGCAGAATTGGGAGAGTCTGCTTTGTGAATTTGGGTAGTAGACGGGACCAGTGCCAACATGCCCCTCCTCAGTTAGAGGAGCTTCAAGCTAGAGTTGTTAGGAAAGTGTAGTGACAGACAGGTTTCGGCTGAGGCTCAGCAGCAAAGGCCCCTCAGAGGGATTGAGAACAGTTCTGGTCCCTGTAGACAAGGCTGTCTCGGCGAGTCAGGGTGAATGCTCTGGCCCCTCATCCTGCCTCTCTGCATCTGTTCACCCTCCCACCTCTTTCCTGTTGATCCCAGGCCTCGGGGTCTCATTCCCACCCTCCACAAAGCTCCCACTTCTCTTATCTTGCCTCAGCTGTGCCTAGGTTTTGGCTGTGGTTTCAGACTGGCTCTAGGCATCATCTACCCTGGCATGGGAGAGTTGCAACTAGATGTGCAGCTCTGGGCTAGAAGCTGAGCTCAGGGATGGCCTGGGGTTATGTCAACTGCGGCCAGCCTCAGCTCCCACTGGGTTGCTGACTTCAGAAGCTGGGAAACCCTACACCCTGGACTAATTTGGTCACTTGGCTTCTCAGAGCTCTTAGGGCCCCTCTAACTCTCTGTCTCTGTTTCTTTCCCCTCTTTCCATTTCCTCTGNCCCAGCTCTGCTCTTCCTTATGGAGGTGTCTGGGATGGACAGACAGAGAGTGGGCAGAGGGGACCTTTGGACCTGGCTTTTCTTCTGAGACCCCATTAGGGGAGCCTGAGCACCAGAGCCAGTTCTATGCTTGGAGGATGGGGGAAGGGAGTCCCAGCTTCCTTTTCCAGGTAATGGTTTCCTGTGGAAGTATAGTGGGAGTTGAGGGGCAACCAGGAAATTAGGGAGCCTGGGGGGCAGGCACTGAGGCCAAAGAGGAAGAGTTTCATAGGACTGGCTTCTGCCCCCCTTCACTTTCTCCAGTGACTTCCCCGCCTGAGAGTTGTGATATGGAGCAGTCCTCTCACACACAGGCTTCTCCTGTCCCTGACAGAGGCTTTCTCTGACATTTCAGCTCCTCTCAGATCTCCAGGCCCAGCTAGATGTTCCCTCTCACCCTTAGAAGAGAGAAGGGTGAGTCTGTAATTAGAAGAGCCAGACTGGAGATCCCCAGGACCAGTCGCACCCCTGTCACGTGGATTGCTCTCCCCTCTGTGAAATGGAGATAATGGGCTCTGCCCAGAAGGCTCTGTAGGTGGGTGGTGGTGTGACCATTCCCTCCCTGGGGGCAGGAGAGAGGACAGAACAGGCTCTGCTGCCTCAGCTGCTTCTCAGTGACCAGGCTTGGCTTCCTCCTCCCCCACTGTCTAAGCACAGGTCTCACTGTCACCTGGTGGACTACATCAGGCTCAGAAAACATTTGCCATGCCTCATTCCCCTCCCCCATGTTAAGCCTGGAAGTTCTTCCATCTGCTACCTCAAATTTCTCCTTGCTATCCCTTTCCTTCTGGCTTCAGAAAGATGGGGAGCAGCTGTCCACTCCCCCCATCCTGCTGGCTTCTCTTGAGCAGACAATGTTCCCTTGTCTCAGGCTTGGGGCTCCTGTCACGATCCCTGTACTGTGGGTGGAGGTGGTGTGGCTTGGCCTTTGGCATAGAGGGGACCAGAGAGGAGTTGTCATGTTCTGCTTATGGAGCATAAACCAATGTGAAGTGCTAAAAGGAGAGACCTGGGGTCTCAGGGAACCCCANACTTGATCTTGAGAAGTGGGGAGGCCCTTGCACTCAGGCCTCTCCTAGCTCAGCATCTCCCCACATTGTGAGGAGGCAGGAGGCTTGGGTCCCAGGGGTCCCAGGCACTGCTTAGCCTCTGGCTCTATGTGGACCTGGACAGTCACCTTTAGGACTTAGTTTTCCCATCTTTGCACTGGGGATTTGGGCAGCCTGATCTTTGAGGTTTTGTAGGAGGNACTCATTCTGCAGCCTGTCCAAGGGAATGAAGCAGGGAGAGTCAGTATGCCTACAAGGGGAGAGAAAGTCTGCTCTCTGTGTACTGTGAATGAGGGCCAGCTCAGCTAGTGGGTCACCAAGGCTGTGCTGCACGGACCTTCCTATTTCTTCCTATTCTAGGCCTCTGGTTTTTTCCAGTTAGGTCTTTTGTTGCCATTATGTTGTCCACGGACCACCCTTTGCACCAAGGCATTCCTGTGGGGCTTCAGAGTAATCTTTTATAGTTTATTTTTTCTGCCCCTTGACACTTGTATCATCTATAGCCCAGAAGCAGGAAGTGACTTGTCTCTGAGAATTGTAGATGGCCAAATTCATGTGACTTTGGCATATTGAAATAGCTGTAACAGTGGCTGTTGTTCATTGNGTGCCCGTTTTATAGCAGGCATCGACAGTTTCNTGTCATGTGAAAGACTGGGTATCTTACTGTTGGAGTCACCCTGAATCCTAATTTATCGGTGTCTTAAAGAAAAGGGATCAAGGGATTGTTCCCGGTTTCCAAGTGAGACTGGCCTCCATCTGAGAAGGGACATAAGTCAAGGACAGCTGAGGCATCACTTACACGTTGTGTTGTAACAGCCTGAGTGTGTTCACGGGNGTATTTAATTCACCAGTGCCTAGTGTTGGGTAGGAAGAACTCTGAGACCCAGAAGAGGAGAATGCTAAGTCCAAGGTCACACAATAAGGCCAGGCAGAGCTGGACCCAAGCCCTAGAACTGCTGGCCTTCTTCCTCTCCCACTCACTGCAGCCCTGGCACCCCACCCCAGCCTGCTCAGCTGCCCCTGCCTTCTGCAGGCCTGGGCTGCAGTTCTTCCCACCACTTTTGTCTGGCTGGCTCCCCCTTGGCAGGGATTTGGAGGCAAGTTTCCCTCCTGCCCCTCCTTGGCTCTTCGCTGTGATTTTTTTCCCCCATGGAAACTGCTTCCGTTGGGAGGGGATGAGGTGGTTAGGACATTTGGAATTCTGAGCAGTACAAATATCTGTAATTAATGTCTTGTCACCCAGCAGGAGGGTGGGATGGGGGAGGACAGGCAGAAGGGTTGTCCCTTTCAGGGCTTATCCCCTGCCCCACCTTCTTTCCTAGGACCCTGTGGTATTGGGGGGAAGGGGGTGCTCTCCAGGAATGAGTCTACCCAGCAGGGAAGGGTTGGAGGAGGGACCAGAGTTGAGTGTGACATTTTCCAGCCCAGCATTTCTGGGACCAGCTGGATTTGAGACGCTGCAGCTAATCCTGTCCCCAGCCCCCTCTCCCAATGTGGGGACTTATCCCTCCTGCTTCCCTCCCTCTCATCTGATTGCTAGGGCTGCACATGGTGCACCACAGTGAGTGGAACCATCCCCGTGCAGCCTGGGAGCTGAGGTATGCATCTGAGATTCCAAAAGCAATGTGGTCTTGAAGGCCGTCTTGAAGGTGCTTAGGATGTTAGTTTGCAGGCTGGCAGGGGAGGCTCCCTGGAGGTCACTTCAGCCTGCATTGCGGCTTGGAAAGCTGGGAGAGAGGAAGGGCTTCTAGGAGGGGTTGGCATTTGCAGAGGCTGGGAGGAGGCCTTCCCGGCAGGCTGTTGCAGTAGAAGTCTGATTTTAGTATCCATGCACTGAATAGATGACTTCCCAAGCACCCCGTCACCGCGTCAGGCACCATTCTAGAGTGGAAAGACAACAGTTCAGAGGCCTGCCTTTATGGACCTTTCAGACTGGTGAAGACACGTGTCTACAAAGGAGGACACTGTCAGGGAACAGAAGGTTTGGGGGAGAAAAATAGAACATGGTGAAGAAGTTGAAGATGACAGGCTGGGGTATTATTTTAGATCATAGGGTCTGGAGAGGCCTGTGAGAGGAGGTGGTACCATCTGATGCCCAGAAGAAGGGAAGGAGGGAGTCGGGTAGCTGGGGGCGGGGGGCAGTGGGAAGAAAGGCCCTGGGGTGTGTGAGGAATGGACACTGGGTAGGGTAGATAGAGCTGAGTGGTGGGGGGGTCAGAGGTCAGTGAGTAAAAGGTAGGTCTTGTAGGCCAGTGGGAGGACTTGGCATCTACCTGAAGTGAGAGCTAGGCACTGTCAGAGGGCTCTGAGCAAAATAATGACCCACGCTGCTATGTGGGGCTTGCCAGGTCCAGCATGGAAGCAGTGAAGCAAGTTGGGAGGTCACAGAAGTAAGCAATGGTGCTNGNCTGGGCCAGCAGAGATGTGGAGGGGAGTGTTTCCGCTGAAGCCCAAAGAGTCTAGACATCTAGTACCCATGTGAACAAGGCANGACTACCTGCTAGATGTGGTGGTGCACACCTTTTATCCCAGCACTTGGGAGGCACAAGCAGGCAAGTCTCTGTGAGTACAAGGGCAACCTGGTCTACAGAGGTCTAGACAGGGCTATATAGTAAGACCCTGTTTCAAAGAAATAAAAAGACACTACCATCCTCTGCTCCAGCATCTGACTAAGTGTGAGAGGGGTCACAGAGGAGCGCAAGATGACAGAGCTATCTACTGCCCTCTGTGGGGGCTTAGCTCAAAGACTAGAGAGGAACACCTTGGGCCCCAGTGTTTCCTATGTAGCCACTGTGGCCCCTACCCAGGGAGCTTGTGCCACAGTGGCCCTGGCCCTCCCATCTAATCCCAGGCTTGATGAGGTAGAGAAGCGGGCCTGGAGCCAGCAGAGTTTTGCCCAGGGCTCTGTGGTTTACGAGTAATCTGGCCCTAGGTGTCCTGTCTCCAGGTCATACATTGGTCCCAGAATTCCCAGTGAGTCAAGTTGGCAGAGATGGCGGTGGCAGTCGGGGGCAGGGGGGAGCCTGTGTTTCCCAGAAAGACTCGTAACCCTGGCACACTCATTGGGAAATGTGCCCAGGAAGCTTGGCGCCTTGCTGGCAGGCCCTGAAATGGGGGCCCTGGGTCCTCTGGGAAGCACAAGCTAATCAGAGATGATATCCTCCCCCACAGGAGTTGGTACCGACACCACCTCTCAGGCCTCTGGGGCCTCCCAAGGGTGGACAAAGGCGGAAGGACAGTGCCAGACTGCTAGGCTCTGAGTCCCGGCACATGATGTACAGGTTGTTTGAACCCCCAGATGGCCCTCCGGTAACTGTAGGGCTCACTGGGGGTGACCTGGCAGAGTACACGAAGGTCTGCCCAGGGAGTGAGGAGGCCAGGGATGCAGCTGAGCCTCACCCTTTCCCTCCNGTGAGGCCTTAAAAGAGTCCCATACCCTTGGAGCCACAAGTGCCTTCGAGACCTTGAGCCCCAAGATTACCCCTCCTCCCAGGGCTGCTCGGGCTGCAGCAGCTGTTCTGAGCAAGAGCGTCTCTTGTAGACCAGGAAGGGTTAGCAGGCTGGGTCCTGGNCTGCTGAGGACTCTGCTCCACTCACTAGCTGCTACTCTTGGCTTCCCCTGCCAAAGAAAGAAAGGATCTTTTCTCATACCTGGGGCAGGCCATGGTGCTTTCTCTGTGGAGGCCTGTCCCCTAAATATTGATGTTTCTGTGCATAGGACATTAAAACTTCTAACTCAGCTTGAGAAAAACAGACTCTCTTTTATTAAGGGTCTTTAACATTTTTATTTTAAGTGTATGAGTGTCTTGTTTTATTGTCTGTATGTGCCCCACGTGCACATCTGATTCCCCAAAGAAGTTAGTAGAGGGTGCTGTGTCCCCTGGAATTGACGTTATGAATTGTGAGTCACCGTGTGGGTGCTTGAAACTGAACCTGGGTCCTCTGCAAGAGCAACAAGTGCTCTTAACCACTGAGCCATCGCTCTAGCCCAAATCAGCAGACTTTTGAAACCATCCCCGGACATGGAGAGGGTGAGGGGGCTGCAGAAGGACTTAAGGTGGGGAAGACCCGGAGGCTGCTGTGGGATGCTGTGTCAGTTTCCCACTGCTGCAGTAACACATTAGTACAGGTCAGCGGCTTCAAACAACTTTTTGTAGTTCCTGAGGTTGGAAGCCTGATAAGGGATTCACTGAGCTAAGATCCAGGTGCTAATGGGTTGCTTTCCTTCTTGGGTTTAGGGGGAAATCAATTCCTGTGCCTTTTCTGGTTACAGTGGGTGCCAGTGCTCCTTGGTCTGGGACCTCTTCCTCAGTTTTAGAACCAGCAGCTTAGCATCTTCACACATCTCTCACCCAGACCTTTTGCCTTCCTCCTTAAGGACTTTGTAATTACATCCGGCCCACCTGGGTCACCCAGACCTTCTGCCTTCCTCCTTAAGGACTCTGTGATTACATCGGGCCCACCTGGGTAACCCAGGACCCTTAATGGCACTTGCAAAGTCCCTCTTGCCTTGTTAGTTCTAGGGATTGGGATATGGCATCTTTGGGGGACTATTATTTTGCCTACCTCGCAGTTAAATAAGGACCAGGCTGTTAGCTTCTGTGGTCCAAGGCCTCTTGTAGATGCTGGGCCTAGGGATGTCTCAGGCCTGCAGCATTAACCCTGCCTTCCCTTCTTTCCATGCTTCTTTGGCATCTGTCCATGGAGCAGTCCACACCGAACATTTGCTGGCCAGTGGGGACACACAGGGAAGGTTTGGATCCAGGGAGCTTTCAGCAAAGGTCTCTAGTCTATGAGGTAGGTGGGGTTAGGCTGAGCCCAGGCATCGAAGGGCAGGGACAAATGTGTCAGTGAGTCCTTTGGGACTTTGCTTGGCTTCTAGAGGTGGCTCTCCTGAGGTTTGCTGATTAGACATTGAAGTGAAGCATCGACCAAGGGGAACAGTTGGCTGAAGACCTCAGAGCCAGGGAAAGTAGGGAAGGTGGGAGCCTTGGGAGGGAGCAGAAGCCATGTCTGGACCAGACTGCCTTCACCAAGGGCAGAGCTGAGAGCTGGGAGTCAGACGAAAAGGTGGGAGCTACATGCTGGAGAGCTTGGCTTCCTCCTGAGAGCTAGTGTGTGGTAGGAACCAAGACAAGCACTTTGAAATTCCCCCAGTGCACGAAACAGGGCAAGGTCCACTTCACAATGCTTTATTGCTAAGATGGAATGAAATCATTAAGAGGTTTGCTACCTAGTAATGCTCAAGAAATGCCAGTCCCACCAGACTGGCACGGTTGCTCATCAGGTAGNTGCTTGCCACCAAGCCTGACAACCTGAGTGTGATCTCCAGAGCTCACATTGTAGGAGAGAACCAACTCCCATAACTTATCTGTCCCCTGGCCTATATAGGTGTTATGTGTCGCGCATGTGCACATGTACATAAATACATAAATGTAATAATTTTTAAAAAGCAATCTTAGCCGGGCGGTGGTGGCTCACACCTTTAATCCCAGCGCTTGGGAGGCAGAGGCAGGAGGATATCTGTGAGTTTGAGGCCAGCCTGGTCTGCAGAGTGAGTTCCAGGACAGCCAGAACTGTTTCACAGAGAAACTCTGTCTCAAAAAAAACAAAACAAACAAACAAACAAACAAACAAAAAAAGCAATCTTAACCCCTCCCTTCGTGTCTGAGATGCTAGGATATGAGTCTAAGACTCTGTGATTCAGCCATGAAGCAGAGGACAAAGCTCTAGACAGAAGACCACCATGGCTCAGTAGCCTGGACATTTGGGGTTGGGGAGGAGGGTGAGGGACTAGCCTGCAGCGATACCCATGGCCTCCTCTTTCTGTCTCTCCCTCTTTTGTTCCCACCAGCCCCAACNACAACTTCCCTGGGATGGCTAAGCAAAGTGTGGGAGGCAGCGCTGAGTCAAAGCCCTCCCTGGGCCAGAGCTCCAGGCCCCAGGGGCTTGGACCCTCTGCTTCCTTTTCTGGGCCCAGAGCCCGTGTGCCTGGTGGGCCAACTTTGCCTTGNTTGCTGGGTGATATTTAACAATGTTAATATTTAACATTGGGCCTCGACTGTGAGTCTCGGTTTCCTGCTCTGTAAGATGGAGTTACTGAGGAATTATAAGGACAAAAAGATAATGTTCACAAACCCCTCAACCCAGGACCTTGGAGCTAGACAGCTCTCAGAAATGTGGCCACTTGATGTGTGCTTTGAGTTGTCACTCTCCAGCTAGAACCCTGTGGTCACAACACGAAGCATTCTGACCACCACNACGTTCCTCCAAGAACCCAGACCTCTTCACTTGATTTTGTTGGTTAATTTGAGATTGACGTCCTTTGTCTGGAGATTCTGGGGGCAGGGAGAGGCAGCCAGGTCTGGGGCCAGTGGGAAGGCTGGAGGACCGAGGTAGGGGAACAAGTGAGAGGTTGGTGTCCNTTTCCTGTTTATTGGTTCCCAGGGGGTGACAGGCCCTGCTCTTTGCAGCTCTGTGGAGCAGGAGAGAAGGAGGCCATGCTCCTGGCTGCCAGCCAGCCCCAGAGCTGGGCCTCTTGGGACTGCTGAGACCCCATTCCCCCACCTCTGGACAAACATTCAGTTCTTTCCCAGGACGGGGCACTGGAGGTTAAAGAACAGATGTGGAAGAGAGGGAAAGATGAGAAGGACCCCTCCCTCACCGCACACACACCCCCCGCTAATAAAAGTCCTGCGAACGCCATCTTTCTTGGCTGCTGGTTTTGGTTTTGGTTCTGATACATGGTTGTCCCCNAGTGGGTGTGTTGACACACCAAAGCCTGGCCAGACCAGGAAGCCAAGAGGAAAAGGAGGGCTAGGGCCTGGGGTGCCACGGTCGCCCATCTGGAAAGACTCTAGACACCAGCCTTGTCTTCTCGCCAGCCCCTGCCCCTGCTTTATTAAGAAAGGGAAACTCCTGACACCCTGTGATAGTGAAGCAGACTCAGGAGCCCTCCCTGTGGTCTTCACCACTGCTCCAGCCCAGCCTGTGGATTGGGGGAGGAGGGGAGTCACTGAGAGTTCTGGAGGGGAAGTGATGGGGTTCACTGGCATTTGAGGGAATTGGTCCTAGCCAGGGCAGGAAAAGAAGCCATTGTATGTGTCCGAGGCCGATGGAGAGCAGAGGTCTCATGTGAGCAGCACACGGAGAGAGATTGTATGCGCAGGGGCCAGTTTGAAGGCTTTGGATGCCGAGTTCCACCTCAGGCAGTAGGAGCTACAGAGGGTGAGGCGCTGAAGGGACGCACTGCCAACTTTGCATCCATGCTAGGTTATGGAGCCCTGTGACTGGGTGGGGGGGGGAGTGACAAGCCTGAGCCCAGGGGCACGGGCATGTGCCAAAAGAAGACTGTGTGCAGAGAGAATTTGGAGGTCCAATCTGAGGCTTTGAATGTAGGCTTAGAAGCTCTGTGAGAAGCTGGGATGAGGGAGGGGGACTCCTTCCTTTACCTGAGTCAGAAAAGGTGACAGTGAGGCAAGACAAAGGGTGAGCCATGCCCCTTACCCCAGGCAAGACTTTTCTCTGCATTCTGGAAGGGTGAAAGACTCTGAGTCCAGTCCAAAGGTCCTGTCCAGCTTCAGGCTCCTGCTGGGTGGAAGTGCCCTGCCACTCAAAGGGGTCCCCAGGGAACAAATAGTCCGGCTACANCTCCAGTTGACTGTTTTAGAGGAGGCCTGATGAAGGGAGCATGGTGGGGGTGCAGGCTGACTTNTCCTGTTGGCTCTGATCCAGGCCAAGTCACCCTGCCTCAGTTTTCCCATCTGTGAGGTGGGAATCCCAGCTGTGGTTCTTAATATTCAGGCTCTCAAGAGGTGGGGGTAGAGTAAACGGTGTGAGGATTAGTAGGCAGCCTGGCATTAGCCACAGTGGGGCTTGAGGTCAAAGCTAAGAACCCTTGTGATATTTGTCCCCCGAACCCAGCAGTGCTGGACTGTGGCCCTCAGGAAGCCTCGGGAGAGATCTGGGTAGAGAATAAAGGGAGAAGAATGACACCGATTTGGTGCTTAGCTGAAGCCTGGCTCCCCTTCAAATGCCCGAGACCTCTGCTAGCCCCTTGCTGCTTGGCTGGCCCTCCCCTCCACTCTCGCCTGGACCAGCCACTTCCAGGCCTCTCCCCAAGGCCAGCGGGGGCGTTGCCTGGGGCGGGTGCGGAATTTCCGAGGGAATGGCTAAATTCAGCCCCAGCTAAAAATAGTCCAGGGCCTGGCCCCAAAGCTGGAGGAGGAGGAGAGGGAAGGGGGGAGGAGGAAGAGGAGGGGAGGTCAAACTAATCCCCAACTACCTTCTTGTCCTACCTACATCATCACCTGGGTCTGGGCCTCTTGTGGCCTCCCAGGCATCTGCTTCTTTCTCTTTACTCACACAGGCCTTCTCTTTCCCGGGTCTTCTCCCCACTGAACCCCCATCCCTCACCCGCTCTGGTTTCTCAGGGTTGTGCTATGTTCTGTATGTCTCCCTGCCCCTGGAGGGGGAAAGGCCCCTGAAGAGTCCCCTGTATAGGACTGTGCCCCTCAGCTTTTCATCTCTTGTGTCCAGGACACACAGCTACAGCAGCACCTCTGCCCCACTTACCGGGCAACACACATCAAATGCCCTGGGGTATGAAGATGTGAGTGGGAGCCCCTGGACCACCCAGTGACTCAATGCTTAGTTCTGGTCAGGTGGCTGCCTATGCTAAACCCTCCTGTTCCTGGCACACAGTGGAATTCCAGTGTACACTTATTTATTAAATAAATGGTGTGGAGAGGTCCCAGGAAGCCAGCAGAGCCCTGTCCTGGGGCTACTTGGCCCCAAGCTTCCCTGAGCTCTCCTATACCTATGCCAGCCTTATAGTCACTCTTTGAGGGACCAAGAGGTGGAAGCTGGCACAAGAGCCATCAGGGCATGGTAGCAATCAGACCCTGGGGCTTGAGAAGGTAAGATACCTGGTCCAGGTCTCAGAGGCCATGAGTGGTGGGATTTATAACCCAGGTTGGCCTCATTTCAAGGCTAGGGAGTGAATTTTCTCAGATCCACAGTAGCTGACTGGAAGCTCAGGTCAAGGTGTTCACTGGGTTCCTGACTTCAGGACTGCCCTTGCCATGGTGAGCAAAGGACGTGGCAGCTCTATCCACTGGATTCACAGCCCATGGTCCCAGCTCCAGGAACTAGCACACAGCAGATGCTCGGTAAATATTGATTCCTCTGCACTGACAGGCTGGTTACAGGCGCAGGAGGAATATGTGTTTCCGGTATTTGTGGGCTCAGGGACTCTTCTGTTGGTGCTCGAGCATGGCTGGGTGGTATGGGACTCCCTGCTGGTGGAGAGCTCTGGCTCAGGAGGTTGGGAAAGTACTGAGATAGCCAGGAAGGGACGCGTACGCCCTGGCAGGGTTGGCGCAGTCCTGCTCGCAGTATCTGGAAAGCAGATCTCTTGGGCCATGGCTGGCGTGACTCAAATGGAGACAAAAAAACCTTCCATATTTGGATAAAGAGCCCAGAGAGGCCCAGGCTGACTCCCCCACTCAGGCCTCCTGCCCTGGCTTCTTCTGGGCCCCCTGGCCTGAACCCTGTCTTTCAAGTTTAAGTCCTGGGTCCAGGCAGCCACATACTCCCCCTCCCCTCAGTCATCAGACCACCTTCTGTGTGGCTAGGCCTAGGCTGCGGGTGCCAGGTCCTGGGCTAGGATTGGACATGAAGAGAGGGGCCCCAGCAGAAGACACAGGCTGGAGGGCAAGCATGTACCAAAACCATTTCCTCACTGAGGGGTGACTTGATAGCTGGTCCTCTCCCCCATCTAACATAAACAAACCAGAGATAAACAGCATACATGCATCAAGTACACATTCTACACACCTCTTTGAGGTCCCCAGCAGGCTCCTATACCCACAACCTGTGCAGGTATTAGAAGTGAAGAACCAGTCTGATTCTCCTCAGGCCTTCCTGCCAGCCTGCTCTAGGGCAGCAATATTGGAGTCGTTAGGAGTCGCCAGACATCGTGTGAGCAAGTGATACAAACAGACTTCATCCTTCTGGAGGATGCATGTGGAGTAGTTTGTCCCTCTACAGAAACCTCTGAACACCTGACAGGGTACTGGGCAGTAGATTCCAGAACCAGGACAATGTGGAGAGGGCCTCATTCCCGTGGGGAAGCCCAGCAAGCTTGTGATTGGTGGATTGACTGCTGACTCCACTACCGCTCCTAACTTTTTTCTTTTCTTTTCTTTTCTTTTTTTTTT
>LZPO01097111.1:255464-275376 GCA_001675575.1 Neotoma lepida
TAATAATAATAATAATGTTAAAAATTCAGGCTATTTTCGGAATTGCTAAGACATTATGTGTGTGTGATTTACATTTTGGTGCCACCTTCAGACTCGTGCCCTCCACAGTGTGGAAGAGGCATTTCCTCATGGCCGTCCTTTCTAATCCAGACTTTGGACAGTTACTAGTCCAGTAGGTACACATGACATCACATTACTCTAATTCACATTTTTCTCATACCGAGCAGGCTTGAGCCTCTTTTCTTCTGTCTGTCTGTCTGTCTGTCTGTCTGTCTGTCTGTCTGTCTGTCGGTTGGTTGCTGGTGTCCGGCTTAGCCATTTCTAGGAACCCTTTAAACAAGGGAGGGGGGATTTCGTTCTTTGAGTCATGAGTTGCAAATACCTCTCCCTGACTTCTCACTTGACTTTTAACTTTGTCTAGGGTATATTTTTGTTCTGCAGAATGCCTTGCTTTTAGTTTTTGTAAATTTTATTAAAAAGTTTTTATTAGTGTGTGTGAGCNCATGCCAGAGTGTGCATATGGGGGTCAGAGGGACAACCTTGGAGCCTTGGTTCTCTGTCTCCTTTGAGTGGGTTCTGGGGACCAGCAGCCTTTTGCCGTCACCAGCGTTACCCAAGGGGCCATCGTGCTGGCCCGGAAAGGCTTCTTCTTGTTTTTAAAAGTGCTCCAATTTCTCAAGCCATTATTTTCTGGCTGCTTGATTTGGAGCCCTGATTAGCCAGTCTCCCTTCCAAACCTATAAAACAATTCTCGCATGTTTCCCTCTGACGTTTTATGTTTTTGTTTTGTTTTGTTTTGCTTTCCATGGAATATATCCTGTTGCCCAGTGTCAATTATGGCATCAACTCTCATTTTTGCTTTTCCCTCTGTAGCTGCTGTTTTGAGCTGAGGAGTCACAGTTGTGCTATCTTTCTGAAGTGGGTGTGAAGGTCAGTGGGGGAGTGAGGCTGTGACCGAGGAGGGTCAGGGACAGAAGGGATGAACAAGGAGCCAGGGTGGCACTAGAATAATTCTGTGGCATTTGGAGGTGAGGGCACAAGTTGATGGCACAGCATTCCCAAATTCTGTGTGCTGCATGACTTTGGACCAGTTCCATCCCCTCTCTGAGCCTCCAGCACTGTAGCTGGAAGGGGACCCTGGATATCTCCCTGACTGCTGGGCTGACTGTGAGGGAGGAGGTGGGGTACAGAGGGTGGCTTTGGATCTAGCACTTGCTGGGACTTGGCGGAAGTACACAGAAGGCTGGCAGCAGAACTCATTGTGCTCCTGGAGTGGGCAGGTGGGAAGGCCAAGGGGCGGGCGCCTGTTTAAAAATACCCATGCAGCCTGGCACAGCAAGCTGGGAGGGGCAGGNCTGCCCTCCAGATCCAGGAATGGCAAGGGTTACTGGGAGCAGACACATTATACTCTGTCTTGGGAGAATGGGCTCACTCTAACCACAGCCATTCTTGGGGTGTCCTCTTGCCCCACAATGAGCAGGCATCCTCATCCTCTCTGGAGGTATAGGGATGCCAGAGAGTGGACAGGTCACGTTTCAGAAGCTAGCCCTGCCACTGCTCTGAACTTGGTATTTGATTTCTAGTGAGTCCTTGTCCNTTGGAGTCCCTAGCTACTATCAAAAGGAACAACTGGCTTTACCCTGGCTGTCTCCCCCATCCATGAATTAGAGACTGGAAAGGGACATCCTGAAAGCCATTCCTCACTCCCTTTACAGATGGGGAAACTGAGGCCATTGGAGAGGCTTTGGATTCCTATCTCCTACTTCTTGGCTTTCTAAGCTTCTGGACCCTCCTCCCTGCCCCCAGCATGGCCTAGACCAACTCCCCACCCCCACTCCAGGGCCCCAGTGGTCAAATTCCAGGGCTGCCATTGCCATGGCAACAACCAGCTCACAAGGCCTCTCCTCTGGGGTTTTCCACAAGGCCCTTGTCCGGGAGGAGGCAGAAGGGCCTCCCGCCCTTAGGGACTAGGGAGTCGGAGAGGGGTGGGGAGGAGGTCAGCCCTAGCTGGTTTCTCATTTGTTTGCCAAACAAGAAAGTGGAAAAGGCAGATAGTCCTGAAAGTAAATGGCACTCTTGTGGCACAGAGTGGGATAGACAGAAGGGGTCATCTAGGCAGGGCACATGGGAGCCACCCAGAAAGCCTCTTCCAACCTTACTGGGAGAATCACTCCATAGAAAAACCCTAGGCCAAAACATTTTGGAATGGTTGATGGAGGAAGATCCTCCTGAGGTCACAGCCATTCATTGGTCTGAGCAGTCTAAGCTGGTACCCAGAGACTGGAGGGCCCAGCACACCTGACCTTTCTTCCAGGCAGACCTCACTATAGCATAAGATGTTCCCATAGTACCACTGGAGGGGGTGAGCTCCTCAGTTCCAGGAGTCTGCAAGCAGGGGCTGCCAGGGACTATCCTGAGGGAGGCTGACTGGTCGTTCTTAGACACCTCCCTTCCAAGAGTCTCTTAGAGTCTTTTTCCTAAAGTAACAATGCAGACTTATTTGTAACAGCCAGCGTTTGTTGAGTGCCCTCTTGGTTCCTGGCACTGTGTTAAATAAGTGCTTTACATTCTGGATGAGAAAACAGGCACACATCGAACTTCCT
Source organism: Neotoma lepida (assembly GCA_001675575.1). Classification (NCBI taxonomy): domain Eukaryota; kingdom Metazoa; phylum Chordata; class Mammalia; order Rodentia; family Cricetidae; genus Neotoma; species Neotoma lepida. The sequence continues at coordinate 258,068 of LZPO01097111.1, forward strand.
GAGGGCAGGTAGCCATCAAGAGAGTGTCCCTAGCTGTACCTTCTTCTCCCCTGTCCCCATCCCCTGGGCCCTGCCCACTGTTGACATTCTGGTGTCTTCTTCTAGGTGTGCCCTGTCTCTCTCTGTCTTTATGTCTCTCTGTTTTCAAATGACGTTGAGACCATCCAGTGTGCAGATATGAGTGCTTTTTGCTTCCATTTGATGACACAGCAGACCCCTTCTCTAGCAGAGATCACCGTAAGTGCCATGATTCAGGAACCCTCCCCGGGATTGGAATTGAAGCAGGCTGTGTGGATGGAGCCCCTGTGCTGGGAGCCCAGGCTGGCATTCTCAGGCTTGCCCTTGGCTGGAAGGAGCCCTTCTCCTGGCACTCTGGACAGATGTAGCTGTCCCAGCTCCTCTTCTACCCAGGTCCCATGGGGCTGGAGTCCTGTCTGCTTAAGAGATCTCAAGTCCTGCCTTGTCCTCTGTGACACACAGTAATAACAGGGCCCACCCAGGAGCTTATTTTGAGGTTAAAACGAACACCTGTGAAGCGCTTAGTAAGCAGAGAGAGGAATCCCTCTGTAGATAGAACTGCTATTTTTAGATCTTTGCTGTCTTCCTGTCCTCGGGCCCTGTGAAGTTAAGTGATTTATCCAAAGACCCAACCACTTAGTGGTCAGCGGCAGAGGGAAGATTCGAGTCCCAGCCCACTGCCTAGTCTCAAGAACACAGCAAGTTCTGACTTGCTACTAAGTCTCGCTGTACCACTGAGTTGATGTGAAATGTTATGATATTTGGTACTGTAACNGTCTGTAAACTCTATGGTACTAATCAGTGCCACTTACTGTTAACAACCGAGATAAGACAAGGGAAACTCAGTACGCAGGGCTCAAGCTACAAGAGCTCAGAGTAGGGGAGTGGTTGTCTGTGCTGTTAGGATGGCTTCCTAGAGGTGGTAGCCTTTGGTCCCAGGATGTGAGGAACAATGCCTCTGCCTGACACCAGCTGACTTTCAGATAAGAATCTCCTATAAGTGACTCTCTGTCCAGCCTCAGGGCTGGTCACTAGTTGGTGGGAAAAGCACAGAAAAGGCCTAGAACCACAAGCAGAAGTAGAGGTCTGGTGGTCAGGCCGAAGCAAGGTCACGTCTGCCAGTGTGGCCCAGGCCCAGTGACAGCCCTTGGCTTGCAGGGATCTTCGANCACCCCCTGGGTAGGAAGCTGTGAAAGCTGTCCTGGTATGGTGACAGGAACTTCTGTGGGCTCTGGGTTGAGCCAGACACACAGGGTTGATGTAACCNGTGGGTAGCAGTGTCCCCTGGAATACAGGCTTGGGGTGAAGCAAATGAGGCCACGGTATATCCTAGCCACTTGGGTACTTGTGGCCAAGGGAAGAATCCCTAAAACCCTGAGGTCCTGAGACACTTTGTGGTGGGACTTAATACCCGTTTGTCCAGTAGAAAGGAATGGCCCCTCTGTCCCTTCATTTCAGGAGGGTTGATCATGGACATCATGGCCTCGCTGTGCCCATATGGACACCTGTGTGGAGAGTGTGTACCCTGTGGGAACTGAGCCCTTTTCTAGGCCTTAGAGAGTCAGGGACACATAGTCAGGGTAGAGGAAGTACTTCTTCTACCATTCTGGAGCTCCCAGGTTTTGTTACTGTCCTCTGGTGCCCTCGGTGGCTTCCCAGTGCAAGATTGGCACCTCATAGGTTTGTAGTATAGTAAAAAGAACAGACTGGGGACTCTTCACAGGGCAGCGGGCTCCTGCCCTGGTTGGAGGTGAGGATGGTCACTGAGGAACAAGAGCTTGGTGAGGGGGAAGATTTTAAGGCTCCCTAGGAGAAGCAGAGCATAGATTAGATGGGACTTGATCCAGCCAAGAACAAGGAGCAGCCCAGGAGGGGANCCGATGCTGAGGAGGAGAGGAAACTGACGTTGGTAACCAGGCTAGCATGCTGGGCTGGAGGGCACACAGCAGCCGGTGGAACTTGTCCACCTCATTTCCCTGGGCCTCTGGTGGCCTGAGCAGAAGGATTTCTGCCAGTGTGTAAGTGGGGAAGATGGCCTCCTTTGGTTANGGGGCCTTGAGAAGCCCTGGGCTTTATACTCAGCTCGGTCAGGCCCTGTTCTCTGCTCCCTGAGGCTCTGGCCTGAGGCCGGCTTGGCCTTTCCCAGGGTGCTTGGCTCATGGCCCAGTGAGTCATCTTCCGCCCTACAAACAAGACACCCCATCTCTATCAACAGTGTACTAATGGAGCTCCCCCATTTGTGCCTGGGTCTAAGGAAGGAGGGAACTGGAGGGGCTGGAATCAGACCCTAGGAACTTCCGTTCCCACGACCCCTCACCCCAGCCTCCCTACATGCTACCAAACTGGGTGGAGAGATGGGAGAGAGCCCTCCTTTCTAGAGCAGCCACTGAGCTATAGTGTTCTGGCACATTCCAGGCAGGGAAACTGAGGCTGAGGAAAAGATATTTGCAGTTAGAAGGTGATGCAGTTGAGGATTAGACCATGTGGGCCCTNGGTGTCCTGGGTAGTGTTCTGAACAAAGTTTGGATATTTGAATGAATTTTTAGAACTGATAGGGGAGGTCATCACATCCTGGGTTTCTAAACCAAAGCAAGGCACAGACGATGTGCAGGGCTGGCAGGNATGTCCTGGGAGCCCCTAAAATAGAAACTTGCCAGAGTTAGCAAGTCCTACTCTCACCACCAAGGTGTGGTAGCCTCACACTCAGTTATGACTTTGGCTCATTATCTGTAAAATGGTGGGAGGGGGAGATCGAAATGGGCAGAGAAGATTGAGTTCAGAACAGACCAGTTCTTCAGATGTTTTCCACAGCTGACGTAACCCTCCAGGCCCCCATCTCCCGCTTCTGACTATTATCTGGGATAAGAAACATTTCCTTCTCAGCCTAGACAGTTCAGCTGTATCTTCTTGACTCCAAAGGGGGCAGGGTGACAGAACTGCCTAGAATTTTAGCTCCAGGGGATCAAACACCCTCTTCTGGCCTCTTTAGGTTTCTTCGTTCACATTTAGATACCCTTTAATACCCAGAAAAAAAAACACATTTAAAAAAAAAAAATCACGGCAGTTAAATTCAAACCACATACCCTAAGATCCCAGTCCTGCAGGCCTCTGCTGCCACCTATGGGTATTTGATGGAAGTGCAGGCCTGGAGCCCCAGTTCTTTGCTTGGGCTTCGTGAGGTTTCCCCATTTGACCTCATCTCCCTCTAGGGAACCTTGTGGGGGAATTTAGAGCCCACTTGAACCTTCCCGCCTCCCTTGTCTGTTTAAAGAAGGGGAACCAGAGTCACAGAGCAAGAAGGCCAGTCCATAGACATATGTACCTACTGCATGTCTGTTATATACATAGCCCTGGGGGCAGGCAGACATTGAGACCTCCCTTCTATTACCATCTATTTCTTAGCAACCCAGGAAAGAGGATACAGCTCCCGCCCCCACTGCCTAATTCAGGGTGCCCCAGGCTTGGCCTGACTTCTCATTTATGTGCTCTGTAACCTGGTGAAATCACTCAACTGCTCTGCTATGCCATCTGCTTGGAGATAACTCCCAGCTTAGGTCACTCCACTGAAGTTCTCTTTCCTCATCTGGAACATGGTGTCAGTGCACACCTGTGGGAACTGGGCTCTTTTTTTAGACCTTGGTGCTCCTGGGACAAGGCAGAGAGGTCCTCTCAGATTTTGCTATTGCCTCCTGGGGNCCTAGGTAGCCCTCTAGGACAAGACAGATACAGTGTAGATCTGTAACATGTGGAAGAACAGGCTGGGGAGCTGTCACAGGGTGCTCTGGAATAGCATGAGGCATACATAGGGCAGTGCAGTAAACTACGGCATTAAATATCAGCTTAGGTGTACAAGTCCCCATTGAGGACATGGTGGTGTATTCCATACCCTGGGGTCTGGGTTGGGCCAGGAGTGTAGTGGTCAGGGGNTTTTCTTCTGGGCTGAGAGATGGGCCAACCAGGTTTAGCCAGCAGAAGGCAAGCTTGAGCTCCAGTCTGGGGAGGGAGGGCTGCCTCTTGCTCCTTACAGCCAGTGGGTCTCTGGTTTTCTACTATTGCTCATGCTGGGGTCCCAGCCAGACCCCTCTGGGCTAACAGATGAAATCTGGGTCCATGCAGAAATCATCCTGGCTTCATTTCTCTGTCAGTATATCGAGAACTCTGTGTTTGAGCTCTGCCCCTTACAATCTGTACGGCCCTGGCTTCCTTGTCTGCCTCACTGGGCTTCCGTTTCTTCTCACTCTGAGTCTTCCGTGCACTGGTGGTCAGATGGTGCCTGAGCTGGAGTCCCCGTGGAGGATCATTCATCTCCAAGTTGGCAGTTAGTATTGATGTTTTGTTGGAGCTCCATCAGAGCTATCAGTTGGAATACCTGCCTATATCGGGCACATGGCCTGGGCTGCCTCCCAAGATGGAGGCTGGGCTTCAAGAATATCAGGCTGCCAGGCCTCACCGAATGAGCCTGTAATTCTAGGTTCGGAGGAGGCTGAGGTAGGAAAGTTCAAGGCCTACCACGGCTAAAAGATGAGTTCAGGGCTAACTTGGGCAACTTAATGAGACCCCATGTCAAAATAAAAAATACTGTTTTTAAAGGCTAGAGGAAGCCAGGTGTGGTAATGTACACTTTTAATTCCAGCACTTGGTAGGCAGAGGCAGAAGGATCTTTATGAATTCCAGGCCAGCCAAGGCTACATAGTGAGATCCTGTCTCAAAAAATAAATAAGTAGGGGCCGGAGACATAGTTCGGCAGTTTAGAGCACTAGTTGCTATTGCAAAGGACTTGGATTTGGGTCCCAGCACCTACATGGTAGCTCACAACTGTCCATAACTCTAGTTCCAGGGGATCCAACACCTTCTTCTGGCCTCTGAGAGCCCCAGGCATGCGTGTGGTGCACATACATACATGCAAGCGCAGGCAAAACATTCGTGTGTGTGTGTGTGTGTGTGTGTGTGTGTGTGCGCGCGCGCGCGCGCACACGCACGCAATAAACAAACATAAAGCTTTTAAAATAAATAAATTAAATAAAAGAACAGAGGTACAGCTTAGTAGCTCAGTAGTGGAGTGCTTCCTTAGCATGTGAGAAGCCCTGGATTGAATCCTTTCCACCAAAAAAGGGGGGGTGTGGAGCAAGTTTTAGGTGTCCTGTAGTCCCACTTCTGCCTGTCTTCTGTGTTCAAGAGAATACCAAAGGTCTACCTCATCTGAAGGGCCTCATCCCCAGATGAGAAGAGTGTCAGCAGCATACTGGAAGATGATCCTATCAGCTCGACACCAGCTTTGACAAATGTCACCTGACACAATGACCTGGGATGGCTGTGAGAAGAAAATGACCCAGTCCATGTCTAGTATATAGTAAACGCTTTGTGAGAGCTAGCCCGTCTGTTGTTGTTGTTTTCTATTTGTGATTATTTTGAATGTGGCTGGTTTTGGTCGTTATTGAAAGAGACCCTTCAGTTTTTAACCTCTGCCACAGAAGCACGTNGTCGCTTACCCCAGATTGCTGTGCAGTCACACAGACGGGACACACTTGATGTCACTCATAGTCCTGTCTCCAGTTGCACATAGACCCCTATGCAGGACTCTGCCTTGGAAGCTCCTCAGGCCTTGGAGCTCTCCCTGCCATCCCCAGAGCACATANCCAGTCACAGAGCCCCACCCAGAGCAGCTGGTCCCCAGAGAGCTTTGTGGCTTGGATACTTCCCTTCCAGCTGCCTATGAGGCCTGGGAACTGGGAAACCTTGAGAGGCCTCTCCTTCCAGAAGGGAGGGTCTACAGAGAGCAGGAAGTGACCTAGGAAACCAAGGAGAATGGATGGGTGATAGGAAGTCTGCCCCCAGGAAATGAAGTGTCTTATCCAGCCCTCACCTCACAGNGAGGATTTGAACCTGAAATATATGGTTCCAGCACCAGCAATCTTGGTCTCCATACCATGAAATCCCTTGGAAACTTTTGTCTCTTTGATGACATTGAGTACCAGAGGAGGCAGCAGCCATTGGGGAACTGGATGGCCTATTAGGTTGGGAACATGTAGTACCTACTCTCATGGATATGGGTGGGGCCAGGAGCACCAGACAGTCCATCTGGGCTAGGAGCCAGGGCTGAGTTCCCAGGGACTATCGTCCTGGGACTATCGTCCTGGCATGGCCTGTGGACAGCATTGTGTTTACCTCCAAAACGTTCCTGACTCAGGGGAACCTGTTTATATCATTGATTCGGAATAGAAGAGACCAGAGAAAGGTGACTTGGACAGCCAGTGGGCCTGGGAAGTGCAGGTGGGCTCGACCCCACAGGAAAGGGACCTGAAGGCAGCCAGAGGGACCCTAGCTTTTACCAACAAGATGGCGTCTCTTTAAGTGTTGCTTTCCTGGTTTATAAGATGGGAGAGTTACAAGAAATTGAGCCCTGATGTCGCTTGAGGATTAAGGAGCCAGCTGAAAAGCAGTGATGAGTCTTGGCCCTGAAAGCTGTGCAAACAGCATTTGTGATGGTGAGGAATCCTCATCAGGCCCCCCATGTACCAGTGTGGGCAGCGCCAAGGTCCAGAGATCTCTTGACAAAGACAGCTGGGCAGCCAGGAGAGACTGGAGACTTCCCAGGCAGCCTGGTGAGACCTACTATAGTCAGACGTTTCTCTCCTGGCCAATCAGCGTTTTATTAAACCAATTCGAGTGACAAATCATTACAGTGTACAAGAGGATTATCCCACAGCAACCTACTTTCCAGAATTGTGTGTCTCTCTTGGGAACTCTTTGCTCTTTTTGAGACAGGGTCTCATGTATCTCTGGCTGGTCTCCATCTTGCTTATTGAGAATGACCTTGAATTCTGATCCCCCTGCCTCCACAGTGCCACCATGACAACCAGGTGTATGTGATGCTGGGGATCGAACCCTGAGCTTTATAAAGCATGTGAAGCAGGCACTCCACCAGCTGGGCTACATCTCCAACTGCCTTTGTCATTTGTCATTTCTTTCAGATCCTGTCTTCTTAACAAGACTGTGTTGTGGCACCCAGCAGGACATACACGTCCTTCTTCCTTCCTCCTTTTCTTTCATCTNGTGTGTGGGGGTGGAGTGTGCACCTGACACACTCCACCCCCACACATGCATGTGGAGGGCAGTGGACAAGGTTTTGGAATTAGCTCTCTCTTTCCACCTNTCTGAGGCAGGCTCTCTCTTGTTCTTTATACTGCACTGTGCACTCCAGGCTAGTGGGCCTTTGAGCTTCAGGTGATTTCTCATTTCTACCTCCTGTCTCACCATAGGAATGCTGGAGTTACAGGTGCATGCTACCCCATCTGGCTTTCTGTGTGGGTTCTGGCGATGGAACTTAAGTCTTCAGGCTTGAGTGGCAAGTGCTTTTACCTGCCCAGCTGTCTCCCTAGGCCAAGACTGTGTCTTTAAATTCCTAGCATGAAGCTTGGCATCTGGTAGGTGCTCAATAAGTGTTTATTGAACAAATCAACAAGGAGATGATATAAAAGTCAGAGCAGCTGCTCNTCCCCTGAGTGCAGCCAGCCGTGTGTTCATCTAGCACAGAACTGGTCATCTATCGTCCATCCACTTCTTTATTCACCTTTCAGCATTCCAGCTATTCCGCCACTCCCATCACTCTTTCATCGGTCCATCCTATGTCTAGCCTTTATCATAATTGGTCCAACAGTAGCTGCAGGACCACAAATAGGGTCTTAGTAGGACTCAGGAGCCCAGTAGAGTAGATAGTGTCTAGAGGCAGGTGAGCAGGATGCCAGGATTCCCTCAGAGATGGGGAAGTTGTCAACAGACTTGGTGGAGGTTGGAGAACCAGGGTGCCCAGTGGTCTGGCCTGGAATGAGTATTGGTCATTTCCTTTCCTGACTCCTGTCTCTTGCCTTCCCCTGACCAAAGAGGATGTGGGCAGCTCTTTGGTGGTGGTGGGGAGATGTCTGGGCTGGGATATGGATGCAGTATGGAAATAGGACAGGCCTTCATTCTTACAAAAACTCTTCTCAGGGCTGGCAAGGTGGCTCAGAAGGTAAAGTCTCTTGCTGCCAGGCCTGAAGACCCAAGTTCAAATNTCAGGTGAAAGGAGAGAATTGACTCCCAAAAGTCGTTCTCTGACCTCAACACATGGACATGTGCCCACCCGCCTCCATATAAAACAAATAAATAAATAAATGTAAATTAACGAACAAAACTGTTCTGTGACCTGCTCCAAACATCTACAGAGCTCTAAGAGGGGAGTTAAGTTGGGCAGTNNTGGTGCACGCCTTCAGTCCTAGCACAGATTAGAAGNGGAGGCAAGCAGCTCTCTGAGAGTTCCAGGCCANCCTGGTCTACAAAGCAAGTTTCAGGANAGCCAGAGCTGTTACACAGAGAAACCCTGTCTCGGGGGGTGGGCAAGTGTGGGATTAAATCAACACCCAAGCTTGGCCCTCAGGAACCACAGAACCATACCTGCATTGGGTGCTGGATACGTGATGCCCTCTTCCTCACCCTAGTAGANCCTGTCCTGAAAGAGCTCTAATGATGTACTGCCTCAGCCGCTGTGCTGCTGTTCCCTTCCTCGGCTTCCATTCAGTTATCTGCCCCACCAGCACCNCCAGTGCCATGGCAACAGGCTTGGATCCAATTAGCCACCCTTAATGAAGCAACACAGCACTCTGCCTTTGGCCCTAAGTCCCACCTGCGAAGGGGCAGAGAGCTCCAGAGCCTCTGTCTTCCTGTGCCCGTGTACCCCTGTGTCTCTTGAGCTCCATACTGTGTTCAAGGCCTCCTGTGAGTGCTTTCTCCCATGCAGAGGTTACTACCTCTGCTATGCCCAGAAGCCAGCAGGGCTGGATCCATTCTTCCGAATTCTGTCTTGCTGGCACTGGTGAGGGATGGATGGATGGATGGATGGATGGATGGATGGATGGATGGATAGATGGATGGATGGTTGAGATACACCTTGTTAAGACCCTCACACTATGCACTGCCTCCCAACCACTTAGAAGAAATGAGGCTAAGATCAGGTAGTTTGAGAGAGGGCCAAATGGGAGGAGGTACTCTGATAGCCGAAGGTAACTTAAGGACCCGGCAGCCAGCCCTCAGGCCATCTGTGAGGCCTGGCTGCCCACCCTGGACATGGGCATACTCCTTTTCTCTACCCTCCCCCAACATGCCCACCCTGATGAGGAAGAGGAAGAGCAAGCTGTGGGGAGGAAGTGTGGGCAAGGCAGTTCCTTGGGAAGGGAAAAGGCAGATGCATGCAGCTGGTTCCTGGCTCCAACCTAGGGTAGAGTTTGAGATCTCTTGGGGGAGGGGTGAATGTGCTTTTCAGCACATTCCTAGGAGGTCCTGGGCTCGCAGTCCAGGGACCAGAAAAGAGCCTGTCACACTCCCTCCTGCATTTGTTCTTTCATCCAACGGACTAAATGAATGGTTATTCTGATCCAAGGGGGCCCAGGGGACATAGCCGACTCCACAGATTGTCCATTCACTGACGCAACACGAATTTACTAAGCACTACCCNGTATTGGCTCTGATCCGTCTGTGCTGTGCCTGCTGCCCTGGGATCCTAGCCCCACAGCCTGCCCTTTCAGGAGAAGCTGAGTATAATTCATTTGTGCCCGGCATAGGCATGCATGCTTGTAATGCCAGTGCTCAGGAGGAGGCAGGAGAATCATGAGGCTTTTTGTGTGCTTGTTTGCAGTGCTGGAAATTGAACAAGGCCTCATACCCAGGCAAGAGCTCTACCAATTAACTGTATTCCCAGGCTTGTTTGTTTGTTTTCTGAGACAGAGTTTCTTGTGGCCTAGGGTGGCCTTGAATTTACTGTATAGTTGAGGGTGACCTTGAACTGCTGAGCCTCCTGCCTCTACCTCTCCAGTGTTGAGATTATAGGTGTATGCCATCTTGCACAGGCAACAGTTATAAGCACTTAAAAAAAAAGATTTATGTATTATGTATGTAGTGTTGTGCCTGTATGTGTGCCTGCACAGAAGAAGCGGGCGCCAGATCTCATTATAGATGGTTGTGAGCCATCTATAATGTGAGCCATGTAGTGGCTGGGAATTGAACTCAGGACCTCTGGAAGAACAATCAATACTCTAAACCTCTGAGCCATCTCTCCAGGCCAGCACTTTAGAAAAAACAAAGGTTCTGGAGATTGGACCCATGACCTCACACAGGCTAGGCAAGCCCTATACTACAAGCTACATCCCCAGCAGGACCATGAATTTGAGGGTAGCCTGAGCTACTAGGAAGACCCAGGTTCAAACAAACAACATCCACAGGAAGAAAGGAAGAAAGCCCACCTGCCCCTTGCTTGGCATTCGGGAGGTTTCAACTTCAATCTTCAGTACTGTTGGCAGAAATTAGAGGTGCTAGGGAGGAACTAAGNGCTGGAGTACTTGCGTGGCATGCACAAGACCCAGGTTTCAACCCTGGGCAGGATACAAACTGGGCATGGTAGTGCATGCCTGTAATCCCAGAACCAGGGAGGTACTTACAGAAGGATCACAAGTTCAAGGTCAGTCTCCACTGCCTAGCCAGTTTGATGCCACCCTGGACCACATGAGACCTTGAGGAAGGGTGTTTAAAAAAACAACAGCTCCTGGGTTGGAGAGATGGCAGCATTTAAGAGCACTTGCTTTTACAGAGGTTTGGGTGTCAGGATCCAGCACCCTCTTCTGGTCTCTGTGGGCACCAGGAAGGCACACATGCAGGCATACACATACACATACATTAAAAATAAGCAAATCTTTAAAAAAAAATTCCTTTGCATAGGGTATGGAGTGTGGAGCTGGAGGGCTGAATTGTATGGGGAGTGGGGTTAAAGAAGCAGAACTGGATACAGGGCCGGGCGGTGGTGGCGCACGCCTTTAATCCTAGCACTCAGGAGGCAGAGGCAGGCGGATCTATGTGAGTTCGAGGCCAGCCTGGGCTACCGAGTGAGTTCCAGGAAAGGCNCAAAGCTACACAGAGAAACCCTGTCTTGAAAAACCAAAAAAAAAAAAAAAAAAAAAAAAAGAACTGGATACAGGGATGCAGGGACCTCCATGCCAAATGGATGTACAGGCTGGATGGAAAACAGAGGAGAGGTATCAGAGACTGGTCAACCAACCATCTGGCACATGTGTTCAGTGCCTTGGTTTATGAATGACATGGTCCCTTACCTCAGGGAGCCAGCAATCTCCAGGCAGAAAGGGGGGCGTCAGTCTAGTCATTGTTCAAATGTATTATTACAGACTGCCTGTGATTAGGACAAGGAAAACCGAAGATCTTGGAGAACACAAAAAAGATACACTAGACTTAATCTGAGGACCCAGGAGGGCTTCNTAGAGGAGGTGACGTTTGTGTAGAAATTGGTCTTAAAGGCAAAAAAAAAGGCATCGATTGCTAGGGAGGGAGCTGGCTTAGGTTGAGGCCCTGAGGCAAGGGAGAGGTGTCAAGAGTTGGCTAGGGTGCAACAAAGAANGGTGTGGGAGTCGGGAACAAGGTTAAGCCTGGCTTGGGTGATGGAGGTCCAGTATGCCATTGCTCAGGAAATCCAGAGAGAACAGGTTGGAGAGCCCTCTGGGAGCTTGGCGAGTGTGGGACCCCCAGTGTTCAAGGAGATGGAGTTAGCCAGGGTTAAGGCACAGCTGCAGGCTGTATGAACCCCTTACTAGTGGCCAGTAGGAGCTGGTGTCAAAGTTGTTCATCACCACACTCCAGTCTTGCTTAAGTGGGTCTGGGGTAGGGTCTGGCCTTTTCCTGGGATTTGAGAGAGCCTGAGGATCAAGTTTAAACAAACACCAGNGAGTTGGGTGGAGGGCAGNTGAGGGATAGTCAGAGCCCCTCCCCAGTGGGGATCCTGGGGAGAGGCGCTGGAAGGGTTGGAGCCAGGTACAGAACACTGACTCTGGGTGAGATGGTGGTAGGGTTAGAGGTGACTCAATGTGGGCTGCTTTGGCTGACAGCCCCTCTATCACATCCGAGTCCCCCTCCCATAGCTGGAGCCAGTGCGGTTTCCAGAGATCCGAACTTGATTCCAGTGTAGTTAACCTGCTTCTGCCATGCTGTAGTTATTGAACAAGGAAGTCCTCATGATTGTGAACGGTGTTGGGTCAGGCTCATTGGGTGTCAGGATTCGGGATCTGTATGGTAACAGTGTTTGTTAATGCGAGTGCACTTGACCCTGATGTACTCTGATCTACCCAGCACCTGGGCCTGTTCTATACTAACTGTTCATCCATGGCTCCTGGGTGTAAATCTGTGTGCGTGCGCTCTAGATACAGCAGTGGACGCATCTTTGTCCACGGGTGTGTGTGACTTGTGTCCTGGGGCAGGGGTGCCAGGCCCTGCAGACGCTGGGCTTGTTGCGGGATAAGGGGCGGCGCGCAGAGGGCGGGACTCTCCCCCTGCGACGTTGCGCGCACTCCCGGCGCGGAGGAGGCCGCAGCGCCACCGCCGGCTGTGCTCACACCGACGCTGCTACTAACGCCGCCACCGCCACCGCGGCGGGGCTGAGGCCCCGGAGGAGCGCGGGTGGGAGGGGGCCCTCCGACTCTGCGCAGTGCCCGCCCCGGCGGCGGCCCGGCCGCATGCTGCAGATGGTGAAGACCCTGGCCCAGTTCACCATCGCGCTGGAAGACATGCGCGATCTGGGCCCGGCCGCCGCCTCCGGGGAGTCCGCCGGGGGCGGGGGCTCTGACACCACGGAGGAGCCGGGGGAGGCCCAGGTACTGGGAGGGGGAGGGGCANCCGGGAACCTAGGTCTTAGCCTAGGATGCCGCAGACCCAGGATACGGGGGATGCGTGGGCAGATGCTGGAGAGGCCTGGAACTTCAATCAGACACCAGGAGCCTGGCCTGCCTGCCTGCCAACCCTGGGCTTCGGGAGGGTTGACATTAGATGAAGGCAGAGAGGTTGATGGTGAGGACCGCGCTGGTGAGGTTGGCTGGGCACTAAGGGTCAAGGCCCAGGACAGTACTCTTCTATAAAGTGGATCAGGTGAAAGCAGATTTGTTGCTGGGGTCTCCAGGAAAGCCAAATTTCCAGTCTCCCTCAGGTTTGTATGTACTGGGGGTAGCCAGCATTGCTTCCCCTTTGCCACCACCCCATTGGAACTACGGGGCCTGGGATGTCATGCTGTGGTGCTGTGGAGAAGGTGGTGTCCCCATTCCTGCCTCCAGCTGCCTTTCTGGAGGGGGAGGGGGAGGGCTCCAGGGATGCTGCCTTGTTTTCGTATGTTTGTCTGGGCTGAGACTCTGTTTTGTGCTCTGGGCACGATGGGGACTAGGGCTCTACCCTCAACCGGATGCTGTACTGTGTTGTGTATGTGTGTCTCCATTGCTCCAGGTCTCTGGGCAGGAGGGCCTAGCTTGCAGCTGGATAGCTGGGCTGCGTTTTTGATTTGATGCAGGGCCTCTTGCCTTCATGGCTTCTCTCTGTGTGTCTTCACNCTTGGTACAACAGGGTCTCAGTCTTTGGGTTTAATGGCAGAAGAGTTCCCCTCACCCTCTTCCACCTTCCCACACCTCCCTGGTCCCCATGCCAGGGCCCTGCCTGTGGTGAGGAGATCTGGAGGGAAGCAGAGCTGAAGGGCTGGCCAGCCTCTGTCTCTTATACACATCTAGATGTGTATAAGCCCCCCCCCCCATACAGCTCCCGTGTCTGGACACGTGCAGAGGGTGCTCCATGCAGTGACAAGGAGTTGGCCTTGTTTTCTGTGCTTTACCTGACAGCTGAATGACAGCCCACTGTGCTTTGCAGCAGGGAGGAGGCTGGGAGAGGTCGTACTGCAGCGTCAGCTCTGTCTACCACCCCCAGCTTCCCGGCCAGTAGGCCCAACGCCAGCCCTGCCTCTCAGGAAACTTCTCTGACCATGACCCAGGTTGGGGCTGGCAGGCCAGTGAGTGTGGGCAGGGGACAGTATCAATGAGGCCCAAAGGCTAGTCTAGCTATATTATAGTCAGAAAATGTCCCATGAAGTCTCAGTGACGTAAAATGAGAAGGGACAGTGAGGACCACTGTGTGTGTGTGAACACCTCCCTGTTCCCTGTCACCAAGCCTGTATGGTACCAGGACCAAAGGATTATTATTCCACTTCAAAAAGGAGTATGGGAGCAAGGTCACCAAAGTCACACAGATAGACAGAGTAGAGCTGGAAAACTCTGTGGCCTGAGGTTGCTGGTCAGTGTAAATAGAAATGTGGGATGCCAGGGCCCTAAGGCTCTGCATGAGGTGGCTAAAGAGGCCTTGGGTCTTGCTTTGTCTGTCACTGGCCATAGGGTCAGGCAAGTCACATCACTTGTCTGAGTTGACTCATCTGTGCAGTGGATGACAACACTTGTGTCCTGGAGCTGTGTAAGGCTGTAATGAGGTTACACATACTTGTGAGGTACTGAGGTGTTCCGGGAGCTGCCAGCACAGGAGTGCACATGGGAGACCTAGAGCTGCTTTATGTTTTTAAAGGCCCCAGAAGCACCCAGTATAAATGGCCTGCTCTGAGGTAGGGCCTAAGGCCCATCTATACAACCCAGAGCTTGCGGAGATGGAGCAACCCAGCCTTCTGTGTCCTGACGAGATATCACTCATGCCTCATAGAGCTTAGCATGGGAGTCCACTGTGGAGTGTGCCTTATTGTCAGTTATTAAGGAACAAGACTGATTCCTCAATTCCAAGGTCAGAGGGAGCAGCACCTGAGGTAAGCTTACCATGGCCAGAAAAGTGAACAGTCAGCTGGGCATGCTGGGCTGTNGCACTAGCACGAGGGAAGCCAAGGCATCCTGGGCTATATACTGAACTACAGAGCAAGACCTCGTCTCAACAAAAAACAAAACAAATACTAATAATATTCAAAAGGTAAGTAGTGGTGAGGCCAGGTAGGCCCAGAACTTGGGTCCCTGAACAGATCAGGGACCAGGCAGAGCAGTGACAAAGGTCAGTCCCACTCACTGAGTCTCTACCTTAAGGAGCTCTTGTAGTAAGGACTGGAGAGATGCCCAGGCATAAGCACTCTTTCTGGAATTTCCACACAAAAAAATAACCTGCAGGCTTTGATGGCTGGAGCCCTAGGCACAGCCCAGCCAGATGTGTGAGCCTCACACCTTGCCTAGGGCCAGTCTAGAGGCTTGAGTGTCAGTATGGAGTTCTGGAGTGGAGTCCCTGCCAGGTCAGAGAGGCTGCTATGGGACGNGTGTTATGTAGGAAGGTTTCCTGAATAAGAATGGGGACTATTGACGTTGGCAGCAGGTGAGCTTTGCCTCAGGAGCCCAAGCCCAGACACATTCCCAAGCTTGCTTCTAACAGTCTTCCCCTGGGATAGAGCTTACCTTGATAGAGGTAGAAATCCAATCTGCACCCAATCCATGTGGGTGCAGATGCTGAACAACCCCCGGGGGACTCCTAGGTCCTCCGTAAACATCAGTGACTGGAACCCCTTCCTCACTCCCCCGTTCTGAAAATAGAGACTAGGTTGGACTTGTAGCTCAGTTGGTACAGTGCTTGCCTAGCACACGCACAAGGCCCTGGGTTGCTCTCCAGCAGTGCCATAAGTCAGATGTGGTAGCACATATCTGTAACCCCTAGCACTAGGGAAGTGGAGCCAAGAGGATCAGGAATTCAAGGTTATCCTGGTCTATGTAAGACCCTGTCTCAAAAAGAGAAAGAGGGTTGGTGAGACGGCTCAAAGGGTAAAGCATGAACACCTATTTACAATCCCAGAATTGTGAAAGCCAGGCACAGCAGTGTGCATCTGGGACCCCAGCAGTGTGCATCTGTAACCCCAGCAGTGTGCATCTGTAACCCCAGCAGTGTGCGTCTGTAACCCCAGCAGTGTGCATCTGTGACCCCAGCAGTGTGCATCTGTAACCCCAGTGCTGGAGAGCAGAGGTGGGCTGAAACAGTGAACTCCAGGCTCAGTGAGAGACTCTGTGTCAAAAAATAAATAAGTAAATAAATATATAAAACAATGTGGGAAGCGATAGAGGGAGACACCTGACACTAGTCTCTTGTGTTCACACATGCATGCATGGGTGATCGAACCTGCACATGTGTGCACNCAGTTCCCCCGCCATACATGCATGCACACGCAAAGAAAATAGAGAAGAAATGGAGAAACTGTGTACCACACAGGTGGTCAAGAGGGCTGGGAAAATGAAGTGCCCAGAACTGGTGCAAGGGAGGATCCAGCCTGGTGAGAACCCTGACACTTCCAGCTCTGCGGCTTTTGGCACTAACTTTACTTCCCTGGGCTGCGGTGTCTTCATCTAGCAGGCAGTGGCAGCGGCTACTGATGCTGTGACACACAGCCAGGTCAAACATGTCGTCATAGAGCAAGCTGGAGCTTGGCATTTTCAAAGTCAGTCCCTAGAGTGGGTGTAGCCGCAGGCATCCTCCTTTGTAAATAGGAGGGTTTATTGTTGTGGGGTTTTTGTCTTTGTCCGGAACCTGTTGGGGTGGGAGAACAGGGATCCACTCCGGGGAGCGTTCCCAGCAGAGAATGCCTGAGTAGAGGCCTGACAGGATGGAGGTCCAGGACGCTTTGGGAAACTATCTCTGGGAGCAAGAAGCAGGCAGGGAAAGGATCAGATGGACTCTTGGAGTTGTGCAGATGAGCTTGCGTGTAGCTGCAGGTGATGGAGGCTAAGGGGAACAAAGGGCCACTTACCTTCTCCTCCTGTCCCCACAGGACATGCGGAAGCACGTGACCATGACCCTGCTGGACACAGAGCAATCGTATGTGGAGTCACTGCGCACCCTGATGCAGGTGAGGCCCATGGCCTAGGCCTGAGAGCAACATTCCAAGTGTGGGCAACAACATGTGGAATCACCCATATGGACAGGGATTGAAACCAAAGACCTGTGTCCCTGGCATATACCACCTACATGTGGAGAACCCTGATGTGGCCACCCCAAGAAAGAGGTCACCCCCTGCAGGGTAGGTGAGGATAGAGGGTCCCAGACAGAGCAAGAGTCTCCACCCCATTGTCTCCATGTCCCTTCAGCAGCCCTGGACCCCAGTTTTGATCCTTGATGGTGCCTTCTCTGTGACCGGAATTAAATCCTGAATATCTACTGTGGGCAGGCCCTGGTCCAGATACACGAAGCCCAAGGACGAGGGAAAGAAGAACCCTGCTAAGTATATAGGACACTCTAGAGCAGTAGTTCTCAACCTGTGGGTCTCGACCCCTTTGGGGTCACATATCTGATATCCTGCATATCAGATATTTGCATTAAGATTCATAGCAGTAGCAAAATTACAGAACAATGAAAATAATTTTATGATTGGGCATCACGAGAGCATGAATTAAAGAGTCGCAGCGTTAAGAAGGTTGAGAATGCCGGGC
>LZPO01097111.1:284117-297548 GCA_001675575.1 Neotoma lepida
AACCAGATCACTGCAGGGTTGATGGATTAATAATTAGTTTTTAAGACTCCTTGTGTCTCCTGCCCAACAGCTCCAGGCCCCCCTGCGGCGGTTCCTGAGGCAGGAGATGGTTACTGAAGTGGTAAGAAGTATCCCATTGGCTACTTCCCCATGGACCCCCTACCCACCCAAGTTCACCCTCAGGTCCCAGCTCTCCCCCTCCCTGGGATTTGCTGCGCCCTGTGAGCACTAGGGGCATGTGGGTAGGCCTCTAGACTATGCACACTCAGCCTGAATGCCACTTTGAACCCTACAGAAGGCAATTGGAGGCAAGAAGGACCGATCCCTCTTCCTGTTCACCGACCTNATTGTCTGCACCACCCTGAAGCGGAAGTCAGGTTCCCTACGGCGCAGCTCCATGAGCCTGTGAGTGGCCAGGGTGGGGCTGGGTGGTGCAGGCAGGAGAGCCATGATCTATTGTGGGCTCTACTCCCTGCCCCAGCCAGAGCACCCCATTGGCTACCCACAGGTACACAGCAGCCAGCGTCATTGATACAGCCAGCAAGTACAAGATGCTGTGGAAGCTACCGCTGGAAGACACAGACATCATCAAAGGTAGGGCTGACTTGANTCTGTCAGAAAGAGATTCTGGTGTTGGGTTCTTCCTCCGAGAAGTGGCTTGGTGTATTTGAGCTCTGGCCNATCTGGCTGCCTGTNCNTCAGTTTTCCTGCTTTTGTGTCTCACTTTCCATCCCATCTGAGGGACTAGTTTTGAAGGACCGGGTTAGCATTCCTGCAGCCAGATCCAGATATCCATGCAAATCATCCCCTTGGTGCTCCGGCAAGACCCACATGNGGCTGCAAAGCAGTCACCTGTAACTGTAGTCAGCCATTGAGTTGGCTATCATTTGAAGACCTGCTGTTAGCTGGTGTGGCAGCATCCCCACTTAACACCGGTAGCAAAGCTCCAGTGAAGGATTGATTGAGGAGATTCTGGTGACTTGGGGCTGAACCTGCCAGGAGCAGGACACTCTGAGGACCTCTTTCATCCTCTCTTGCTGTGTGGTGACCCCAGTCTCACCACCACTCTTCAAATCCTCTGCTGATTTGTCACTCCAGAACTGACTCTAAGCCTACCAGAGAGGTGGCCTCAGATGAACCAGGGTGTCCCATGGGGCCCCAGGTGAAGACTGAGTCCACCTCATCTCTTCTCACTAGGAAACAGAGCAGTTGATAGAATGACCCATTCCTGGGCCATTCAGCTANGTGGCCAGGAATAAAGCAGGATAGAAATGGAAGAGGAGAGTGATTATTAGAAGCAATGGGAGACTGTTTTAGCCTGGATTCATGTAACAGTAACAACAAAACCAAACACCAAAGACCAGGTAGTATGTAAGTAGGAATTTATTGCTCCCGGTTCTGGAACATTCCAGTATAAGACACAGCCTGTCTGGTGTCTGCTGAGGGGCCTGTTCCTCATATGTGTCCTCACTAGGTGAAAGGGTTAAATTAGCACTGCCCCAGGTTCTGTTTTGTTCAGACTTGCTGTGTAGACCAGGCTGGCCTTGAACTCANAGAAATCTGCCTGTCTCTGCCTTCTGAGTGCTGAGATTAAAAGCATGAATCCTACTCATGAGGGCACCACCCCTATGACCTTGTCACCTCCTACACCAATATTGGGGAAGTATTTCANCATATAAACTGAGGAGACACAACTATGGCCAGGTATCCCAAAGCTTGCCTTGTCTCCACAGCCCTGCTCTGCACATACCCTNCTCTGAAGCAGTATCAGAGTCTCTGTGTCCATGGTGGGGACACCTTCCTGCCAACTCCATGGACATGTCTCTGTAGGGTCCCTGGCCACAGGAGCCCTTCCAGATATCACTTGCCGGTCTCAGACCCTGTTCCTCCTGGAGTGCTTCATGACCCCATGGTCTTCTTACCATTCTGTGACCTGTGGCAACTGCTCATGTGTACTGTACAAACAGGAGCAGAGGNGATAGCAAAACCTGTCATTTAGGAAAGAGCAAAGAGAGAACAACTTCCTGTCCCTTGATTTCAAGACTTAACTGCCCAGCCTAGCAGTGAAGACACAGCCCCTCTTANNGTCTGCTGGTCTAGAGTGGATATACACCCAGGCGCTGAGGTGGACATTCGGAGCTGGCCTATGGGGCTAACTGTGGTCAGCTGTGGGAGAAGACCAGGAAATCAGGGCACCAGCTTCTTGTGACCTCCTTTCCGGGGAGGCAAGTCTCTCAGTCAGCGATTGGATTGCCAGGGCTCTGTCTATTTGGCAGGTCCCCCATGAGGCTGCACCATTGCTGCACCCGGCGTCTCCTGGAGCTCACATAACCTGCTGAGCCATCTATACTCTTATAGCAAGTTCTCCAAGAGTCAGGCATCCTGTGCATGTGCTCCTAAACCAAGCCCAGTCCCCTCCTCCCAGGCCTGGGACTTTTCTGGAAGCTGCCTGCTAACCTTGTCTCTGAGAGCTTGGGTCTGGAAATTCTCCATTTGCTAGACCCATCTCATGTCTAGCTGCAGGCTGTGCAGTGAGGGAAGTGTGTCTGTCAAAGTCTGACCTTGTCTTACATGTCCATGGCTTTCCTCTGTCCCTGCCAGGGGCGTCTCAAGCCACCAATCGGGAAAATATCCAGAAGGCCATCAGCCGCCTGGATGAGGACCTGGCCATCCTGAGCCAAATGAGCAAGCTCTCTGAGAGTCTTGGCTTCCCCCACCAGGTCTGTGCCCTGAGCTAAGGCAGGGTTGGGCTGGGACTTCTCCTGACCTTGTCTGAGGGAGAGACAGTCTCGGCATTTGCCTGAGAGAGCAGTTGGTCCTGTCATTTATCTGAAGGGGGAAATTATAGTCTTGCTTCTTCTTAAGGGAAGTGACAGGTNCCCGGTCTGAGGGAGGAGACATCTAACTGGGAGAGAGGTCCAGCCTTGTCTGTGGTGGGAGGAAGCAGCCTTCCACTGCCTGAGGGGAGAGGCAGGTCCTCCTATTCCCAAATGCAGGTGCTCATGTGGTGAGACCTTGGCCTGAGGCCTGGGCTCTTTCCTCACAGAGTCTGGACGATGCGCTGAGGGATCTCTCTGCGGCCATGCACCGGGACCTGTCGGAAAAGCAGGCGTTGTGCTACTCGCTTTCCTTCCCACCCACCAAGCTGGAGCTGTGTGCCACCCGGCCCGAGGGCACCGACTCCTTCATCTTTGAGTTTCCCCATCCTGACGCCCGCCTGGGCTTTGAGCAGGCCTTTGATGAGGCCAAGAGGAAGCTGGGTGAGCCAGGGTTCATGATGGTGTCTCCTCTGAGCCTGGTAGTCCTGGCAGTCCTGACTTTAGAAGCGAGAACTCCCGTCTTCCAGCAGCTGATNAGGACAGGTGGACTGAGACCTCTGCAGTGAAACAGCGGGGCGGGCCTTAGCTCTGGCTCCCAGCTCCTCCCTGGCTGGGAAGGAGCTCCCACACAGAGTCGTTTTAGGACAGGGGCCCCAGCATAGGCCTGAACAGCCAAGACCTTCCTCTTCCTCAGTATGGTTGAGTCCTGGGAAGTTATTGATTAATTCCATAGCTTAGAGACCCAGGGCTATTCCCTCATTGTACAGAAGGGGAAACTGAGGCCAAGAGCAAACAGGGTGTAACCCACAACCTCTCATTGTAGCAGGCCCTCCCTAGGGAGACTCTCACAGACGGGAGGAAATGGAATGGGGTGGGAGCGAGGCAGAGTAAGGTGGGTGCTAAGAGGGTGTGTCTCCCTCTGCCCTGTCTCCTCTCCTACAGCATCCAGTAAAAGCTGTCTAGACCCTGAGTTCCTGAAGGCCATCCCCATCATGAAAACTCGCAGTGGCATGCAGGTGTGTGTGTGTGTGTGTGTGCGCGTGCACGTGCATGTGCTTGTGGGCCATGTAGATGTTATCTATTCAAAGCTATGTGTGTATGAATTTTTGTTTTGTGTACCACATCTCATGTGTTTGAAACATTGTGATTGCTCCCTGTGTCTGAGTATATGCGTGTGCACACTGTGTGTGTATCTTCTGTGTATGGGCATGTGCGTTTTGAACGCACACTGTAGATTTGAGGTCTACTTCATGCACTTGTATGAGTTTTCATACCTAACCAATAGTACCAGCATCACATATTAATAGATGCATACATCCATGGTCCTATTCAGGGTACATGTACGTGTACATACAGGTTTGGGTGCTGTGTGTATCACAAGCATAGTGCATTTGGTGTAGAGAGACGTATGCAAACCTGCCACCTCTCTGTTCTGCTGGGGTCTGTGGTAGAGCCAGATACTGGCACAATTCTAACATTCTCTTTTCCCTGTCCATTGGGNTTTCCCACAGTTTTCCTGTGCTGCCCCCACCCTCAGCAGCTGCCCAGAGCCAGCACCAGAGGTGTGGGTGTGCAACAGTGATGGCTACGTGGGTCAGGTGTGCCTGCTGAGCTTGAGAGCGGAACCAGACGTGGAGGCCTGCATTGCCGTTTGCTCTGCCCGCATTCTCTGTATCGGAGCGGTGCCAGGTCTGCAGCGTCGCCCGCGGTAAGGCCTTGGTGAGCCTAGGAGACCAGCCTCTGTCCCAGTAAAGGCTGAGGTTGACCCGGTGGCTGATGGGCGGGGCCTGGGCTGGGCGGGGTTGTTTGTGGGCGGAGTCTGGTTAGGATGTTATCTCGGGCGCCTCCTAGCGGTAGCTCTTGTTCCTTTCCCCTTTGTCTCTAGAGAGCAGCCAGAGCCCTTGAGGAATCCCCCAGAGACCACCCTGGAGCCCGCTGGGCCAGAGCTAGACGTCGAGGCTACAGCTGATGAGGAAGCAGCAACATTGGCTGAGCCAGGGCCTCAGCCTTGCCTGCACATTTCCATCTCAGGATCTGGTCTGGAGATGGATCCAGGCCCTGCCAAGGGTGACCCCCAGGCTGAATTGGTGCCCTTTGACAGTGACTCTGATGATGAATCTTCACCNAGCCCCTCTGGGACACTGCAGAGCCAAGCTAGCCAATCTACTATTTCCTCCAGCTTTGGCAGTGAGTGTGGGTGGGAATTGAGGGGACAGTGGGTGAGGAGACACCAATGGAGGTAGAGGCTGGAGTCAGTTCACTAGGGGGGAGCTGAAATAGGGAGGACTCAGAAGGCAGTGAGTCAGACAGGTGGGGTCCTGGAGACCTTGGAGTACACTGTTAAGGGAGATGGGCATTGGGTAGGGTGGCTAGTCCCTCCATGATAGGTGTGGCTGGACTTTAGATGGCCAGACGAGGACTAGGAANCCTGTAGTATGTGCTGAGAGTGAGCAGGGGAAAGGCTTTATAGCACATACAGGGACCAGGGGCAGGAAAGATGTGGCTGGGGGGGAGGGGGCACTCATGACACAGTGAGGCCTAGGAAGATGTTAGATTTCTGCCTGGTGGAGGGGAACAGAGATAGAGATATTTGTCTCTTCAGATGAGGAGACCCCAAGTTCCAAGGAGGCCACTGCAGAGACAACCAGTTCTGAGGAAGAGCAGGAGCCTGGCTTCCTGTCGCTCTCTGGCTCCTTTGGACCAGGCGGTCCCTGTGGCACCAGCCCAATGGATGGAAGAGCCCTTCGCCGCTCCAGCCGTGGTTCCTTCACAAGGGGCAGTCTTGAGGACCTGTTGAGTGTGGACCCAGAGGCCTACCAGAGTTCCGTGTGGCTGGGCACTGAGGATGGCTGGTAGGGGCAGGGGAAGATCTGGGACACAACTCTGGAAATCATATGGTGGCCTGAAGCAGAAGTGGGGGGGGGTGGATCTAGTCTTGGGGGTCCTACCAGCTGGGGATACCAGAGGGCCTGAAACCCAGGAGAAGCTGGTACATGTGTCAGTGCCCAGGGTAGGGGAGGTGGGGAGACGGCAAAAAAGTGAAGGGCTGACTCTTGGGGCTGGTAGATCTGACCACTGGTCACAGATGCTCCCCTAATCCACAGTGTCCACGTCTACCAGTCCTCTGACAGCATCCGTGATCGCAGGAACAGCATGAAGCTNCAGCANGCAGCCTCTGTGACCTGCATCCTGTAAGGCCCCGGGCTGCCCTTCCCACCCAGGGTCTTCTTGGCCAGCATATAGGCCACCTCTATTCATCTGCCCCTGCTCTGCTGGCCCCTCTTTTCTGGGGAAGATGCAGAACAGAGGCCTGGACCAAGGCCAGCTGTGCGTCTTCCACACTGTTAACTTGGGTATGTCACTGCCGCTTCTCAGCCTCAGGTCCCCTCCCCCNCACACACAGTTTGAGAGTAAAGAATAAAAAGAGATGAACTCTTGGGACCAGAGCCATTGTACCTGGGAGTCCCTGGGCCCCAGGATGTGCACNTCAGCCTCTGGGCTGCATTGTTATTTCCCTTCCCCCAGGTACCTGAATGACCAGGTGTTTGTGTCTTTGGCCAATGGAGAGCTTGTAGTCTACCAAAGGGAAGCAGGTATGTGCCCCACCCATCCTCCCACCCTTATCCCTTTGGTGGTAACTGAACTCTCTTCTGGACAAATGAGAACTTCTGGGCCACAGGCCCAGACATATATGAGGCTTTGGGCAACTCCCGGGGTCCCCATATCTTCTCTTATAAATGAGAGCATTTGCCAGGCGGTGGTGGCACACACCTTGAATACCAGCACTCGAGAGGCAGAGGCAGGTAGATCTCTTGAGTTCAAGGCCAGCCTTGGTCTACNNAGTGAGTTCCAAGATAGCCAGGGCTACACAGAGAAACTCTGTGTAGTTTAATAAAATAAATGGAAGCATCCAGGTTTCTTTTCAGGGAAGGCTGGGACAAATTTGGGACTGCACTGAATTTTATGTTTTCTTTAACCCATTCCTTCTCTAGGGCGTTTCTGGGACCCCCAGAACTTCAAATCGATGACTCTGGGTGCTCCAGGGAGCCCCATCACCAAGATGGTGTCTGTGGGTGGACGGCTATGGTGTGGCTGCCAGAACCGGGTTCTTGTCCTGAGCCCTGACACACTGCAGCTGGAGGTAGCAGGGGTGGGGGATAGCATTGCTGATTTGGGATGAGCTGGGGTCCAGGAGAGGGAGATAAGACCAGAGGGACAGAGAAGCATCCAGCTGAGGGGTTCGGCCCTTTCCCTGAGCCCTCTCTCTTACCAAGCCAGTCTCTACCCTTCTCTCCTCATTTCCACTCTAGCTAATGAGGAAGACAGCAAATTCCCATAGATATTAGAATTCCTCATTCACGCTCCTGTTGTATCCTATAAGTTGCAATATTGGGATCCTTAGGGGACAGAAGGGTCCTTCCTGATGTCACCATCCCTTAATAGAACCTTTTGGCCTTTAATCCTGCTTTGTTTACATACAAGCCATAGGTTTCCAGCCTAGGCAGTACCTAGGAGCCATAGATTTCCTTGAGTTTCATTGACTGAGTTGAAGGTTAAGGCTTGGGATTAGGCCCTGGCTCTGTGACTAGCCTGATATGTGACCATGGGCTTCTTAGGGTGTGACTCTTTCCTCCTAGGCTAACACTTCCCCATCTGTCCAGGGAGAGACCAGTGACTGGTCTTAAACCCATACAAGTTTTAGTCACTCAAGTTTCATAGGGAAAGGGCAGCCCTTTTTACTTCTGGAGGATTAAGTGGGCAAGCTTTGAAATTGATCATCCTGACCCAGGACCAAGACTGCCTTGGCTGTCAATCCGGGCAGGTATCTAGNGAGGTTTGTGGGGAGCTGTGTGTGGAATGGGCAATGGTGGGGTTCAGGCAGCANGGCCTGGGGCATCTTTGCCAACTATTGCCTGATATCTGCCCTCCTCCCCTGTAGCACACGTTCTACGTGGGGCAGGATTCCAGCCGAAGTGTGGCTTGCATGGTGGATTCCAGCCTGGGTGTGTGGATGACCTTGAAAGGTAGTGCCCACGTTTGTCTCTACCATCCAGACACCTTTGAGCAGCTGGCAGAGGTAGATGTCACCCCTCCTGTGCACAGGATGCTGGCAGGTACTGACCTCCCATTCCCGTCCTGGGGGAGGCCTAGACAGGGTTAGCCTCCAAGCCCAATGATGCTGTTTCTCCCCGCCCAGGCTCTGACGCCATCATCCGACAGCACAAGGCAGCCTGTCTGAGGATCACAGCGCTGTTGGTGTGTGAGGAGCTGCTNTGGGTAGGCACCAGTGCTGGAGTTGTGCTGACTATGCCCACCTCCCCAAGTACCGTCAGCTGCCCGNGAGCACCCCTCAGCCCCGCTGGCCTAGGCCAGGGGCACACTGGCCATGTCCGCTTCCTGGCAGCAGTCCAGCTACCTGACGGCTTCAACCTTCTCTGTCCAACCCCACCACCTCCCCCGGATACAGGTGGGTCTGCACATTCCACTCCCGTCCAGGAGCTTTGCCAGGGGAGGCTCTGAGAAGCTGGAAAAGCTAGAAGTAAAGAAATAGACTGCAGAGACCCTCAATGAAACTGTGTGTGTGCTCCTGTGCGCGTGTGTGCGTGAAGTGTTGTCCAGGGAAGTGTCATAGGAGACAGAANTGAGCTATAAACTAACAGGGGACAAATATATTCATGGGAAATAGAGCCTGTTGTATGTGTTTCTTAAATATACCAGGAAGTGGAGCCCAGCACTGACTGTTCTTCCAGAGGACCTGGGTTCAATTCCCAGCACCCACATGGCGGCTAACAACTGTCTATAACTCCAGTTTCAGAGGATCTGGTACCTATAGCAAAACACCAATGTACATAAAATAGAATTAATAAATTTAAAAAATCTATACCAGGAAGTAAAGCAGAGCTGGAAATGAGATATAAATGACTCGGAAGTGATATCCAGAACAGGAAATAGAACTAGCACCAGAAAAGAGGCTGTAGAGTGGTAAAGGGGACAGGAAGTACGGTTAGAAAGTGAAACAGCAGGAAAATGAGGTACTTCACAGAGGTCACGATGAGCACAGTCTCGCTTTGGAGGACAAGAACCCTTGTTCTGAAGGGGAAGTGACAGGGAATCAGGAGGCTGAGTCAGGAGCTGTGTGGATGAGAAAAGACGAGCCACNTTGACTGGAAAGGGCATCGGATGCAATTCTGCATCCCATAGCAGCAGCACGTGCTCCGAGCACTGTGTGCACATCACAGGTCACTCTCAGGACCCTAGATGGTGTAAGCCCACACGGCCATGCTGAGCACTGTGTGCACATCACAGGTCACTCTCAGGACCCTAGATGGTGTAAGCCCACACGGCCATGCTGAGCACTGTGTGCACATCACAGGTCACTCNCAGGACCCTAGATGGTNTAAGCCCACACGGCCATGCTGTGTGGTGTCTATATANATGGTACAGCCTATTGCTCTTAGAGCCATGATGAATAAAACACAAGATGAAATCAAGGGCAAGAACAAAAAGATGCAATCAAGAGCTGCAGTAAACACAAGGTGGACAAGGCTGCTGCCTGTGCCCACTGGCCTGCTATTTACAGTAAACCCTTCCTTAAGGTAACTAGTAGGCGTGTACTCCGGAAGAGCTAAAACACTTAGCGTATNCCTGTTGTACGAAAAGGCTTTGCATGCTCATGGCTCTGGGATCAGTCCCCAAACATAAACAAGAACAGAAGAGAAGAACAGAGACGCTAGAAAGAAAATAAACAAATCAGTACTATATGCACTACACTCATAGCATGTTCTACACATGCTAAANGTGCTNCATTTTTACAGGGCTGGCTGTACAGTAGGTCTGTTTATACCAGCATTACCCCAGACACATGAGCGGTGTGACATGTTGCCCATAAGATGGCTACAACTTCCCTAGGAGATAAGGATTTTCAGTTTCATTGACCAAAATTGCATTGTGCAGCACGTGACTGTAGTTACAATAAAGAGGGCCTTATATGTGCAGAAATCAATAAAAATGGAAAATGGCTAGGAAATTAATGTCTTTCCTGACCAGAAAACACAGGTCAGGGTGGGATGGCTGGAGACATGGTGCAGTCCATAAAGTGCTTGCATGGCAANTGTGAGGACTCGGGTTCAAATCCCCAGCACCCAAGTAAAAGCCGGGTGCAGTGGCATGTGTCTGTAATTCCAGTACTGGGGAGGCAGAGACGGGATCCAGGGGCTCACTGGCCACACAGCCTAGCTCCAGGATGAGCTCCAGGTTTAGTGAAAGACCCTGACCTATAAAAGGAGAAGGAGAACGGCCTAGAGAGATGACTTGGCAGTTAAGAGCAATTTTTGCTCTTATAGAGGACCAAAGTTCAGTTCCCAACCCTCAAATCAGGCTGTTCACAGCCACCTGTAACTCCAGCTCCAGGGACTCTAATGCCCTCTTCTGGCCTAGTCAGGCACGCGCGCGCACACACACACACACACACACACACACACACACACACACACAAATAAAAATAAAATAAATCATTAGAAATTTCTTTAAGCTGGGTGGTGATGGCACACGCCTTTAATTCCAGCACTTGGGAGTCAGAGACAAGTGGATCTCTGAGTTCGAGACTAGCCTGGTCTACAAAGTGAGTTCCAGGACAAGCCAGAGCTGTTACACAGAGAAACTCTATCTTGGGAAGAAAAAAGAAAAAAAAAAGAAATTCCTTTAAAAAATAAGGTAGAATAGAAAGCTGAGGGTTGTGGCACAACGCTTTAGTCTCCGCACTGGGAGGCGGAGGTAGGTGAAACTCTGCAAGCTCTAAGCTATCCTGNTCTACAGAGTGAGTGCCAGGCACCTTTGGCCTCCACACACATNCATGTACACATGTACACATGTACACACTGTATGCACACATAACNANGTGAAAATGTATGTACACCACCATACACAGAGGAAGGGCGTAAGTGCACACGTGCATGCACACACACTAGAGATAAGAAGGGTGAT
The DNA here is from genome assembly GCA_001675575.1 of Neotoma lepida. Taxonomy (NCBI): domain Eukaryota; kingdom Metazoa; phylum Chordata; class Mammalia; order Rodentia; family Cricetidae; genus Neotoma; species Neotoma lepida. The sequence continues at coordinate 294,920 of LZPO01097111.1, forward strand.
TGCCAAGAGAGTGGACTTTTCTTCCAATATGGAAATTCTTGGTTAACAGCAAGTGTGTGTCTTACTGTCTCCTGGGATGTAGAGTTCAAGCAATGATAGGACATGAAGCTACAAGTTGCCTCAGGTTGACTTGTCCTCCTCCTTGTTCCTCAGGCCCTGAGAAGCTGCCATCCCTGGATCACCGGGACTCCCCTCGGCACCGAGGCCCCACCTCAGCCAGGCCTAAAATGCTGGTTATCAGTGGTGGTGATGGCTATGAGGACTTCCGGCTCAGCAGTGGGGGTGGCAGCAGTAGTGAGACCGTGGGCCGAGATGACAGCACAAACCACCTCCTCCTGTGGAGGGTGTGAGCCTGCCCACTGTGGCCCAGGACTCACCTGTCCGCCTGCCCTCAGCCTGCCTGTCTCTTCCCAGGCCACACACAGACCTTGAGCAGAGTGTCCAAGCAGGGGCATACTGTGTGGACTCTGTCTCACCTTTGTGGAAGCATTCCTGGTAGAACACTGCCAGCTAGGCCGAGGCCTCTCCTACCCGCTGACCGCCCTGGTGCTCCCATTTGGGACCAGGGTGGAGATGTGGGGGCTGCCCAGGACCTCAGTCCCTGAAGCTTCTACCAAAGACACAGCTGGGCCTGGACCCTACAGGGCTGGGGAGGCCATGTGCAATATGTGGAGGGACTTCTGGGGCCTTGGGAAAGCTAAGGGACAACATCCTTGCCTATGTACAGTATTTATGTTACTTTTTAGATGAATACTTTCCAAAGCACTTATTTATGCAGTGACCTGGGGCAGGACACGATGTGAGGAAATGACAGGCGGATAAAAGCCTGTTCCTGCGTGAGAGGCCACCCTGGAACCCTAGCCAAGCTTTCCTGGAAGGACCAATGCCCATCCATTACACACACACACACACACACACACACACACACACACACACTCACTCACTCACTCACATTCACTCTGCATGTTCAGGGCACTAAGACACTGTCCCTAAAGGTAAACTCCAACCATCCTAACCCAGAAGCAGAATTTGCTCAAGTGCCCTCAGACATTCAGANGAGATCAGGGGCAGTGACTCTCACTGGGCAGCTTCCCAGCTTTAGCATTTCCAAGGTGTGGGTGGTGCCTAAGGTTCCTTAATTTGGGAACATTGGTGGGTCTGGGACAGGGCTTTCTCAGGTAAGAGAAAAGGGCCTTCCCTCCTCACAGCTGGCCCTAGCCCCAGCTCCTGCCTCCCCATGTCTTATGCACTGGCACGATGGTCACCTTGGGGGTGGACCTCTGAGTCCCCTTTCTCTGACCACTGAATCGAATCCCTCTCTAAACACCCCATCCTGCCAGGGGCAGCCCCTTTAGGAAGAACCACCCTACAAAGTTGAGGGACTAGACAGCCTTTTTAACTGGGAAAGCTTCTGCTTGGGGCAGTCTCTCCCTCACCTTCAGGCTGCAGGGAGCCGCCGTGACCCTCAGCCCCTCGCTTCAGCTACAACTCCAAAGGTCTAGTTTCAGATAGGGTTTGTTTGTTCTGTTTGATTTTGTTTTTCTTTAGGGTGGGTGGGTCATTGTGGTCTTAGATTATGTTTCTCTTGCTACCAAACAGTCATGTATTAACTCTCCTCGGATGATGAAATTTCAAGAGTCAATAAATAGAAACTCCAAATGATGGCTCCCCCTTGGCCTTGGGCCATAATGACCAGCCACCTCAGGGCTCTGTCTCCCCAAGGATGAGGTCTTCCTGACTGACTCACTTGACTGAAGGGAGCAGATAAAGAAGAATGCTGGGATGACAGGGTCGCCGTTGACTTCCTGTGTTTTCATGAGCAAATCCCTGCGCCTGTCTGGGCTCCAGGTTCCTCAGAAGAACGAAGGAATTTTGAACATTAGAATTGCCTACAAATCGTACACATATCAATAGTGTATCAACCAAGAGCTTCCAAGTCAGTCCAAGTCTAGGCTTGGAAATCTGAAGCAGCCATGCTACAGTCAAGGAGCCAGGGCAGTAGATGTACTATCTCAGGCTCCTACGGAGCAGAACTAGGACCCAAGTCTGTAAGTCTGTCTGATTCTGGTCCAAAGAGGTGTGTCATTAAATTAGGCTGCAAATGCCCAGCAACATGGGGCCCCTCTGTAGGGACAAAGAGCCCCTCACACCATGGTATCTCCATTGGGACTTGAGCTGGGCCTCACAACAAAAAAAAGGTTGTGCCTCATCTCTGCTTAGTTCCAAATGACTGCCTTAAAAAATTCAGTTTCTGGGACTGGAACAATAATAGTTTAGTGGTTAAGAGCAATGACAGTTCTTCTAGAGGACGCAGGTTCAATCCCCAGCACCTACATGGCCACTCACAACCATCTGTAATTCCAGTCCCAAGGGATCAGATGCCCTCTTCTGGTCTCCAGGGCCACTGTATGCACATGGCCACAGACCTCCATGCAGGCAAAACATACATACACACAAAATAATAAATTCCTAATTAAAAATTAAGTTTCTGGCCGGGCGGTGGTGGCACACCCCTTTAATCCCAGCACTCGGGAGGCAGAGGCAGGCTGTGAGTTGGAGGCCAGCCTGGGCTACCGAGTGAGTTCCAGGAAAGGCGCCAAAGCTACACAGAGAAACCCTGTCTTGAATA
>LZPO01097111.1:313627-326180 GCA_001675575.1 Neotoma lepida
AGCAGGCAGAAGGGGGGTGGGAGGGGTTCAGTCTGGTTGAGAGTGGGGGCCCTGCAGCCAGACTGGAGTAAGTGCCAGTTTTGTGGTAATTAGAAGGTGCATAATTAGAAGGCAAGGGATGCTGGGTGGAGGCTGTCAGTGGGTATGCCTGAGTGGGCCCACTCTGGCTTTGAGGCTGGGCCTCTGGACCCTCACTTTCTTCTGGGAAGTCTCAAGATCACTCGGATTCTGGCCTGCCTGCATATGAGCAGTTGCATAACCTCTCCTTGAGGCTCAGGTCACCCAGAAGGTGCCATTAGGGTCCGGGTGGTCCCGGGCCTCTCCTCTGGGGTTTACCTCTTTCTTACCTTTCACCCCTTGTCCTAGTTCTCTGGGCTGCCTGGGAACAAAAAAGGCTGCTGGGGCTGGGAGCATGCCGTGAGGACAACCTGAAGACTTGGGGTTTGTGGTCAGGTCTGTGATGGTGAGATCCTCTGAAGGACTGTGGAGGGGCCAAGAGAGATGATCTTGAGGGAACATGGAGTCCAGGAGGGTTTAAGGGACATTGTGGTGCAGAACCTGGAAGGCAGTTTTGTGACTGAATTTGAGGAGGGACAGGCCAAGGGATAAGTCAGGAGTGCCATCTGTTGAGTGTTGACTGCCACATGTGGCCTTTACCTACTCTGGAGCCTGTCCTTCCCTGTCCCTGGTTTTCCCCCCCATAGTTGGCCAGGAGCCCAAAAGGGGCCTGCTGCCAGTGACCTGGAGAGTCCCTGGATGATGTGACTCCAGCTCCTCCCCCTCCCCTGGGTGTAACTTGAATCCCTGACCCTGCTGAGGTCTTTGTGGGGCCAGGCCCAGGTCAGGTGGCAGATAGGTTTCCCCTGCTCCACTCTTGTTTCCAGCCAGGAAGCCTGNCTACCAGCAGAGAGGGGGCTCTGTGACCTGGACCTACTGCGAGCAACAAGTCCATCCTGGGACCCCCTTGTCCAATGGTGTGGGAGAGGGCTAGGCCCGTGAGAGCACCCTACCCCACCTGTGACCCTGGCTGTGGGGAGTACACAGGAACTTTCTGTTGTCTATCCTGAATCCTTCCTGTCATTCTAACTTTGCCCACTGGCTAAAGACTTCTCCAGAGGTCCTGCTGTCAGGCCCCAGGAGCCTCACTCAGCTGGAGAGCTGGCATTGACCAAGGTTCTCTGAAATATCTCATTGTGGGACCATTGTCTCTTAATCTGTCTGCCGCGGTGTCCTCTGAGCTGGAGCTCCCTGCGGACACTGGTGTTCCTAATTCCCTAGTGCAGAAGCATGTCTGGTGTATATGTGTGAATGCTAGATCGTGACCCTCCCTCCCAGGTCTGCCGTGACACATGGGCAGACAGAGATGCAAGCACAGAAGCCCAGGCCTCCCTGGGGGAGATGTAGAGGAGGAACAGGCCTGTGACAGTGAGCAGGGTTACAGCCTTCAAGCTAGACTTCTACAAGTACTTCCACATAGAGGCCTTTGGGGTGGCTTTGGAGGATTAGGGCCTTCCTGTAGCAGAACCTTCGAGAATTAAGGCAGAGTGTGAGAGTGGCCTGGGAGCTGAGAGAGGTTGGAGATAAGAGCCAGGCTAGAGGTGGTATAGCCGNCTTAAACCCCAGCCCAGGCCTTTCCCAGCTTCCTTCCTCTTGCCCTGCTCTGATGCCTTAGGGCACCTGACTGTTTATGGAAGGGGAAGGAAGCACTTCCTGCTCTGGGAAACCTCCTGAGCTACAGAGCCTNCAGCTTCCCTTCCACCTTGGCCAGGCCTAGAAGGTTGGCCCTAGACAGGTCAGTTCTACCTCTGCTCAGACCAGCATCCTGCCATGGAGGGCCAATGCTTGCCCAGCACCCAGCAGCAGTCCTGGCATCCTGAATGTGGCTGCTCTTGCTGCTCCCTGAGCTTCCTTTATCTACCCTAGGTCCATGTCACTCCAGGGCCTGATGATGAAGCAGACCTTGCTGTGCTGGCCCCTGTCTTGCCTCATTGTGGTGAGTTGGAGAAGGGCCCCCAGAGAAGCTAGAATAGTTGGAATCTGAGCATGCACCCCAACACTCCAGAGAAGAGGATGCAGACACTGCTCAGGAGCCTCGGGCTCTGGCAGACTTAAACACTCACCTCTTTCTTGGAAGAATCCAAGGCCTTCAGAGCTGATGAAGTGTCTACTAGCACTCCCTGGCGTACAGTTGTGACCCTATAGAGACAGACACAATCTCTTCTACTCAGGATAGCCGAGCCAGGGATGCAGCTTTCCCAAGCAATTCCCACATGGGCTGGAGGGGTTTCCTCGCATTTGCAGGCATGGCTGAGGGGCAAGGTGCTTGCCTCAGGCAGGCGTGGGGCAGAGCCAGGAGGGCAGGAGGGGACCTGGAAGAAATTGAGTACCTCGTGCTGGATGTAGGGTCTGTATTAGTTTAGGGAAGCTCAGATTCTGGGCCTGGAGTCAGGGCACCTTGGGTCTGTCTGGTGGTCTGTGTGGTCTTCCTGCTGTGGCTCTGGAAGATCAGGGATAGCAGGCTGAGGTCTCCAGAAGGCAGCCTCCAGCCTTAGCAGGTACTGGCAGCCAGATCTGACATTCTACCTTCAGGGTGGCTGGCCCTGCTCCATGCCTGGTGCCCCCTAGCCCTGGCAAATGGGGCCAGGTTGGAGGACAGGGGCTTCCCACAGCAGGAGTCGGGCAGGTAGTCCATTCATGTGAGTGGGAAGTAGAGGGAGGTCATTGAGAGGGGGCCATTAACCCACATCTAGAAGAGCCTTCCTTTGGAACGTGGCATGCTCTGTTTAGGTGCAGAGTATGAATGGGGTGGCCTTGGCACAGGGGGAGGTCACAGAGGAGGATGTGGTCTCAGACTCAACCCAGGGCCCAGAATAGTAAGTAAGCACCAGCTGCAGACTTGGCTCTAGGCATGATAAACAGAGGGTAGTTAATGACATGCCCAGCTTGGGGTAGGGGGAGGTGTGCAGCAGGAAGGGAGACAATCTCAGAGGAATTCGGAAGCATTTCCTCCTCATCTGTCTGGGGTGAGGAGGTGTAACTCATCTGAAAGAGCTATAATTCAGAGGCTCAAGGGCTTGAGGTCCTGATCCTGTCTGGGGCTTTCCAGTATTTTCCAGAAGCAGATGTAATTCTCTCTCTACCTAGACACTGGCAGTGCAGCAGTACTGGCTGAGGCAGGCTCTAAGAGCACCCCTGAAGCCTGATAGGGAGCCCATGTGGTCCGCAATTCATGCTCTGTTCAGGAAGTAGGTAGTGAGTAGATGACCCTGCAGGCCTCATGCCTAACACTGTCACCATGTCTTCTGTGTTCCACCTGCATTCTTCCAGCTGCTGCCCTGGCCTCTGGCCACTCCAACATCAATAACTCCTTGGCTGTGTCCACCTGGCAAGGAGCCTGACCTGGTGAGCGATATGCTGCCCTGTCCCAGGAAGACTCCAGAGGGCAGAGGGAGGCCTAGGCTTTGATGCCCGGGGGCCTTAGGCCTGGCTCCTGGCCTTGTAATCCTTTTCCTCTCCCACAGGACCCAGGGAAGGGCACATTATGCCGAACCTGCCCCCCAGGCACCTTCTCAGCCTCATGGGACTATCGTCCATGCCAGCCTCATTATCATTGCAGCCTTCAAAGGAGGCTGGAGGCCCAGGCTGGCTCAGCAACTCATGATACAATGTGTGGAGACTGCCAGCCTGGGTGAGCACAGGGTGAAGGTGGGCTTCATGCTGGGCTCTTGCCCCACTGCTCCCTGATGGGCCTCCCTTCCTATCTATGACATGCATGGGTGACACCATTGAGGGCACTTGGTAGGAAGGAATCCAGTTTTTCCTAAGGACAAGTTTTTACTTCTGGACCTCAATGACATCTTCCCTCCCTGCAGGTGGTTTGGGCCTCGGGGAGTTCCTTATATTCCATGTCAGCCATGCTCCAGGGCACCTCCAAGTACTGGTGACTGTGATGGTGAGTGGCAGATGGTGGGGTAGGAAAGAGGGTCAGTGAATTTGAGCCCAGGAGTCCCTGCAGCATCCATACGGGGACAGTAGGGTCCTTTTCCAGCCCATAGGAGAACAGGCAGCCAGCAGGTGTCCATCAACATGTTCAGCCATCTTGCTTTTGAGTGATAGAGACCATCCACCAGGCACCTGGCAGCTGCCGTTAGGATTGAGGGCTCATATCCTCTTTGGTCCTGCTGTCCCCGTCCTCTCCATAAGAACCCTGAAGATGCATGTGAACATGTACATGTGCCTTTGAACATGCCTGTGAACACATGACTTCTTACTACTAATTCATGTGCTGTTGTGAAGAGGAATCCTGTGTCCCTCTGTTTAGGAGTGTGCCATATGTGTCTATCTGTTCACTCCACATACCTAGGATGAGGGGCAGATGTAGGTTGAGGCCCAAGGAAGCTTCATTGGCTAATTGATTGGCTGGTCTAGGAAGAAGGTCATGAACTGGCTTTTGTTTCCCTAGTGTGGCAGGGTGGGCTGTCTTGGGGATATCAGTTTTCCCCCAGCTTTATGTTCAGGTCCGTGGACTTGGCTGCCATCACTCCTGTTCCCAGCCTTCTATCCCAGCCTACCTAGGGTTCCCAAGGCGAGGCCAAGGTGGGACATCAGGGCAAGATTAGCCCTGTGTCCATGGTGAAGTGAGCAGACACAGCAGGTCAGGCAGAGAGCCTTTCTGGGGCTGAGAAAGGACAGTACCAGCCTAGCAACTTCTTTGTATGTTTTTCTCTGCTGCCTTGCTTCTATCCTCTGTGGTGTTCAGAGTCAGGGCGACGGGCCCGGCGTGGTGTGGAAGTGGCGGCAGGTGCCAGTAGCAATGGTGAGCCTCGGCAGTCTGGGAATGGCACTCGGGCAGGCGGTCCTGAGGAGACAGCTGCCCAGTATGCGGTGATTGCCATCGTACCTGTCTTTTGCCTCATGGGGCTTCTGGGCATCCTGGTGTGCAACCTGCTCAAGAGGAAGGGCTACCACTGCACGGCCCACAAGGAAGTTGGGCCCAGCTCTGGAGGAGGAGGCAGTGGTAAGACCTGACTAGGTCCAGGTGGNAGGCTAGGGGCTTTGGAGGGGACCTTCCTGGTCTACAGGTCTACAGGAGAGGCCTGCAGAGGGCTAATCAGGAAGGCCTGCTGGGGGTGCTGTGCAGCAGCCTTGGTGGCAACAGTGCAAACTGATACGGAGCATGGTAAGGGGCTGAGCTATGGCAACAGGCCGAGGTAAAGCTGTAAGCTGGTCTACTGGCATTGGTGAGATTTCTGCCCTGGGTGAGGCCCCCGGTCAAGTGGCATTGGTGAGATTTCTGCCCTGGGTGAGGCCCTGCTCCACTGTAGGGTTGGGACTCTATAGGGGTAGCAGGCTCCAATTGTCTGGTTGAAAGTGACCTCTGGCCTCTGGTCTGGAGCAGGAGAAGGCCTTGCATCAGGAGGGCTGGCAGGACACTATCCTGGCAGGCACTATGCAGGGTTCAGATTTCAGCTCCACTGTGGTTTGAGATACAGGTACTGGAAAGAGAGGGAGAAGGCCTTGGGCCCATTGCTTCTCTTGCTGACCGGTGCCTCCTGAAGGGTAGAGACCTTGTGGGCAAATGCACTTCTCTGGGCTCTCAGGAGCCTTCTGAGAGTGTCAGCAGAGACACAACATGTCCCACACCAGCTTTCCAGAGCCCCTTCCAGCTCCTTACACTGAATTATAGAGGGAGCAGGCAGGAGGGTAGCAAGTCAGGGTCATTTGTAAATTATGTTTGAATATTTTATTTTTCTAAATTTTAATTAACATTGTGTATGTGTATGTTTTGCCTGCATATATATGTATGCAGCAGGTGTACCCGGTGCTCAGGGAGGCCAGATGACAGTATAAGATCCCCTGGAACTGGAGCCAGATAGTTTTAAGCCACCATGTGGGAACTGAGAACAGAATTCTGCTCCTCTGCAAGAACAAGTACTCTTAACCACTCCAAGTCAGGGCCATTTGATGTAGGAATACTTTTCTGCTAGCCTAGTGACTTTAACTCTTGGTTGCTGCCTGAGTACCAATTTTAGAACTATGCTGCTGGCTCAGGACCCATCACAGCAGCCCATTCTCACACCCTGGAGGTTTAAGCCCAGAGCTGTTAAGTAGTTCCATGGAGAAGATGGGGTGCAGAGAGGAAAAGGGTCTAGAAAGGTGTTGGGAGTTCTAAGCAAGGAGACCCCATAGCTCCTCAAGGCCAGGAACGGAACAGCGCCCACACAGAAGGGGCTGGTGCAGCCTGCAGCGATGGGGTTTCCGGATGGTCCCTGAGACCTCTGAGCACTTGGAGCTGTTGGTGCAAGATAATAAAGATAACTTCTTCAAGTCTAGGTGACAGGCCTGTGGGTCTTGTCACCTGAACGCCACAGTAAATTCTGCTGCAACTCTGAGCAAGGTCTGTAGCGCCCTCTGCCAGCAGATGTAGCTTGGTGTAGCTTGGGAGCCCTGAGTCCCTTCTTTCCCAGAATCATGGATTCCTTTTCTCCAGGGACCAATCCTGCCTATAGGACAGAGGATGCCAATGAGGACACCATTGGAGTCCTGGTGCGCCTGATCACAGAGAAGAAAGGTGAAGAGAGGGTCTTCCTGTTTCACCTCATGCCTGGGAGTGGAGGGTCTCCTCCTGGAGCCTTAAATGATGCTTGGGAAAAGTCCTGCCTAGCTCTGCCTCCCCAGACCAAAGCCTCACCCTGACTGTACTCTGACCTTGAGTGCTGGGTGCTTTTGCCTCTTGACTGTGAGGGATGGAGGAAGGGCACATAGTTCAGGCCTGGGGCTGGGATGTGGGAACAGGCAGGGGCTATCTGCTGAGTTGTGGAGTGGGGCGCTCCTTCACTTTGGAGCTGGGTTCTGACTCCACCTGCCCACAGAGAATGCAGCGGCCCTGGAGGAGCTGTTGAAAGAATATCACAGCAAACAGCTGGTACAGACAAGCCACAGGCCTGTACCCAGGTGAGGGGTGGGGCCTTCAGATAATCGGCTTGCCTCCTGGGGATCCCCACCTGGGTCTGTTCCTTTCATGTCACCTGTGTCCCTTTACTTGATGGAGTCTCCTGCCCTGGCTTGCCCCAGTGACCATTTCTACTTCTCCTCCTGTAGGCTGCTGCCGGCCTCCCCTAGCATGCCGCACATCTGCCCACATCGCCACCACCTCCACACTGTGCAGGGCCTGGCCTCACTCTCTGGCTCTTGCTGCTCCCGTTGTAGCCAGAAGAAGTGGCCAGAGGTGTTGCTGTCTCCTGAGGCAGCAGCTGCCACCACTCCTGCTCCCACCCTCCTGCCCAATCCATCCAGGGCTCCCAAGGCTAGTGCCAAGACAGGACGTCAGGGTGAGATCACCATCTTGTCTGTGGGCAGGTAAGGTGGGCACAGACCTAGCAGGGTTGGGGAATAACTTGACATCCTGGAGACAGGCATGTCCATGGGTCAGCTTAGTGCTGACTAGCCTTTCCTGGGCCTCTCTGTGTAGTGTAGGTGGCCAAAAAAGGTCATCATTTCCCAGCTATCTCACATGGAANTCTTGGGTCCCTGAAGCATGGTCTTGGTGTTACCGTACCTGGGACTTCTTAGGCCAAGCATCTGTCTACCTCTAACTCGATGTGGGGTTTCTGGAGCTGGGCACAAACAGCCTTGTCTCTGGGGAGGGGCTAGGAAGGGCTCTTGTACAGTGTAACAGGCTCAATCTGTGACCTTAAAAACTGCATGTGACCTAGTAGGTGCCTTTTCTGTCCTAGGATCCCTCTCTGATATGGCATGTTGGTACCACCTCTCCCTACAGGTTCCGTGTGGCTCGAATTCCTGAGCAGCGGACCAGTTCATTATCATCTGAGGTGAAGACTATCACGGAGGCTGGGCCTTCAGGGGGTGATCTTCCCGACTCCCCACAGCCTGGGCTTCCCCCTGAGCAGCGGGCACTACTGGGAAGTGGTGGAAGCCATACTAAGTGGTTGAAGCCCCCAGCAGAGAACAAGGCCGAGGTGAGAGCTGGGGGGAAATTTCCTGTTAGCACTTGGGTCAACCCTGACAGAACAAAGGCCCAAGGAGGCAGTCTGGGGAGCTCTGGGTAGATGCCACTTTTCTGAAGCCCAAATGGCCTCCTGACTCAGCTCTGACCCCTCAATCCTGATCCCCAGGAGAACCGCTATGTGGTCCGGCTAAGTGAAAGCAACCTGGTCATCTGATGGGCTGTCTAGAGTTAGACCCTCTGCCCTGCCCTGGGAGGTTCTGAAGGCTTCCTGCAGGAGGGAGAGCTACAGCTGGGACTGAGGACCAAGATGCAGAGGCCTAGCAGACAAAACAGCAAAGGCCAAGGTCTGGAGGTGGGATCGTCCGCCCCATTGAGGAGGCAGCCTGCGGCACAGCACATGAGCAGGAGATCAAGAGCCCACCCCATCCCTGCAGCCCCAGTTACTTCCCTGAAGGGTGCCCTAACCCTGTGCCTGTCCTGAACACATCATAGGAGCCCCCTGTCCCCTGGGAGTCTGGGTTGGTGGAGGAGTGGTGTCTGTACCNGGTCCCCAGCTTGTGCCTTGGGAACTAGCCACTCTTGCCACGTCCTGGACCCTGGATGTGCCTCCCTCTCTTCTGGCAGGCCCTATAAAGGGAAGGGGTAGCAAAGAGCCCTGTACTGGTGGCAGAGTACCTGGGTTCCAGCTTTTCTGACTGTGAAGTGAGGGAGGAGAGCTCAGTTCCCAGGACCTTTTCAGCTCTTTGCAGGTTCTGGGCTGAGTCCTGTTGGGGGGAGCTTGACTTTGCTACCCTCCCATTAGTAGCTTTATCTGGCCTATTTTTGCTGCTTCCTGGGCCTTGGCCTTCAAGGCTCTCATGGGACTATTATGGCAATGCCTACAGAAGGGGCTTAATGCATGTGCCTGCCCCTACCCTGCTATTTTTAATGAAACTGANAAATGACCTGACTTGCACAAGGCTCTGGTGCAGAGCTCCAGGCCACCCTGCTGCCTTCAAACTCTGGAGCTGCAGGGAGAGAAGGATGGCGGGCTAGAGAGGGCCTCTGGTCTGTGTTTCCATGCTCCCGTGGTAGTGTCTGCCTGAGCTTTGGGTAGCAGGGGTGACTGCCAATCCAGCCTGTCTTAGTCTCTGCTCTGGCTCAGGGCCTGATTATTTATGTGGGGCTGTGCAGGCGCAGGACCCACTGCCCATCCCATTTCTTATTTATTGAAACCTGCTGTTGCCCTGTCCCTACATCCAGCCCCACACACCTGAGTAATAAAAGGTGGAAAGTGGTGTCATGAGGCGCTTCTTTTCCCTGTTCCCACCCTGGAAACCTGTTTGCTCACCTCACTCTTCCAGGGGCTTGACAAGGTGTGCTACGGTGTCCTTCCCCTCATCAGCACCTTCCCCTGAAGCCGGGGAAACAGGCAGAGCTGGCTCAGTTCATTCTCGCCAAGGTCCCAGAGGCCAGGCTTCCCAATAGAAATACGGACTGAGCCATGTGTGTGACTGAAAGTGTTCTAATAATCATTCCCAAAAGTTTTTTAAAAAGGAAAACTTAATTTTAATATTTTTAACCCAGTATATCTAGATTGTTTTCATTGCAATATAAAATAATTATGAAAATTATGACCAAGCTTTTTTTTTTCAGTTTAGAGTCTTATGTATTTTACACATCTTGACATGAACTAATATATTTCAAGGGCACAAGAGCCATGTGGTGAGTGGCAGCAGCTCCACAGCAGCAGTCATGCGGAAGCTCAGAGTGTGGGAGGGGGATGTGTTCCACAAAGTAGGAAGCAGCATGTGCAAAGGCCAGACAACAGGTGGGAAGGGTTGGAGGGTTCTCCACAGCAGTTAGGACGAGACAAAGCCTTGGTCCTCTTGGTCACCGTGTAAAGCACAGGAGCACACGGAGCAGGAAGCTGTTGGAGCTGTCTGGGTAACAGGTGAGGAGAAGCAGAACCCAAGAGATTCCTGGGGCAGACCTACTGGGACTCCTTATAGGATGTGAGGCCAGGGATTAACTCCTAGTCCTGTCTAAGGTGTTTTAATATGAAGCCCTGGAGCTCTGGGGAGACAGATCTGGGTGACAGGAATAGCTTACAAACATTCAGGTGGGCATTTACAGCCAACTGGGCACGGAGGGTCCATTTTTAGAAAAAGATCTCAGGGCTGATCCTAGGGCCTAGCAATAAAGCCATCAGGATCCTAGTGGCCAAGAAAGGGTGTAGAGTTTGGGGAAAGTTGGCTGAGAGGCCAGGAGGCTGTCATATGCCCTGGGGGGATAGGGGAAGTGGTGGACAGGGCCTTGGTGAGTTTCCTAAGCGATATGGTAAGAGCTGAACCAATACCAGGTAAATCAAGAGACACCATCCCATACCAAAGCCACCATGGCTGGTAGGGCTTAAGTGAGGGTTTTGTTAATGTATGGTATACTGTTTAATATGGGAGAGAGTGCCGGGTGGTGGTGGCACACGCCTTTAATCCCAGCACTCCAGAAGCAGAGGTAGGTAGATCTCTGTGAGTTGGAGGCCAGCCTGGTCTACAAAGTGAGTTCCATGACAGCCAGGGCTGTTACACAGAGAAACCCTGTCTTAAAAAACAAACAAACAAAACAAAAACATTGGGAGAGAGAAACACAGGTAAATACTACTGGCTGTCCCATGGAGACTGAAGGACTAGAACTGGTAGAACTGGGGAGGTGTGGAAGCCTGAAAGAGGGCTCCAAGTGGCTGTGCTGGGACTTCAGAAAGCCTGGCTTCATTGAGGATAGAACCTTCCTGGCAGAAACCAAGGTAGGTGGCTGGCCTAGCAGTGGCAGGAATGGAGGGGAGAAAAGAAAGAAAAGCAACCTTGGACAGAATGGGCACATGTTTTAAGTGCCCACCTATCCCTGCTTCTCCCTATATCCTTTGGGTACATGGTCCTCTGTGGGACTCTGTGAACTGGACGTGGACAGTCTCCTTCAGTGTATTCAAGGAGGTTTGGCTTCTCAAATTTGCCTGTCCCTTCAGCCAGCCAACTCATGCACCCCACTTATCTAGGATTTGGATAACACAGCCCACTTGGGTCTGTGTCTAAGAGTGTTTCCTGGAGGGTCAGGCAGGAGGTGGGACCCCATCCATTCTCTGGGAAGGCTAGATTAGAGACACATTCAGATACCAGTCAGGGTGGAAATAACATGTCCAGGCTTCCAGGCTGGTAAGGACACTCCTATCACTAGGAGCAGTACTCTACCTTGCTCCTGCTTGCTGAAAGAGTGGCTTGTTTCCTCATTTGCTTCTTATGTCATACAACTTCCCAACATCAGGGCAAAGTGGTGAGAGATGGTGCAGATGTGACATTTTTGGTCTCCTCAGCCCCACCTTCTCTTGGAAACTTTCGTACAAATCCCTGCAGCCCTCTCCATGGGTAGAGGTGGGAACTGGAGGGAAGAGTTGGGGTCCCACCTCTAGCTCTCTGCCCTCTCCCCCCTTCACCAGGTCCACGATGGATCATGGACAGAATGGNAGGCTGGGAGGATATCAGGAGGTAGAGTGAGGCTTGGTGGGAGGTGTACCAATTTCCAGTTCCCACTCTAGCATGAGCCAGTGGGCCTAGGCCCACCCCATGAAGGGTTTTACTGGTTCTTGTAGCGTTGGGATGGAACTTGGCCTTACCCAAGCAAGGCAGGCCCTGTCTCAGTGCTGTACCTCCAGCCCTTGGAAGGTCTTTAAATGTTATTGANCCCTCTGCAATGAAAACACGAGTGGCACACATCTGGCTTCAGTCTTTTGGAGTGATCACTTTTGGCCAGTTTTTCCTACAATTGAACATGTTGAGTCTTTGGCCTATTAGCTGTGGAACATGAACTGTTAAGGCCAGGCCTTGAGAAAGAAAAGTGGTTGGATGGCCCAAGAAAACCTATTGTGGTTTAAATGAGAATGGCACCATATGGCTCATTTATTTGAATGCTTGGTCCCCAGTTGGTGCAACTGTTTAAGAAGGATTAGGAGGTATGGCCTTGTTGGAGGAGATGTGTCACTGGGGACAGGCTTTGAGGTTACAAAAGCCCATGCCATTCCTAGGTAGTGTTTTCTCTCTCTCTCTCTCTCTCTCTCTCTCTCTGTCTCACTCTGCCTCCTACTTTTGGACAGATGTGAGCTCTCAACTACCGCTCCATACTCGTGATGGTTCTGGATTCACCCTCTGAAACTTTATGCCCCAGTAAACTCTTCTGTAAGTTGCCTAGGTTATGGTGCCTTCACAACAGAAAAGATAACTTAAGACAAAGCCTGAGCAGCATTAGCAGTAACGTCACCCGGAAGGGACAGGAGATTCAAATGTACAAGAGGGNAAAAAAAAGTCCTTAATGACTGCTTGTATGAGGCTCTGTGNACTTCAATGGTCCTGTAATAATCCACCAAGCTCCCCCTTGGTTTCCTGACACTCTGTCACTGCTTTGAGAGGAGAAGGGTCATCCTTTAAGAAACCACCTTCTAGGCTGGGTAGTGGCAGTGCATGCCTATAATCCCAGTACTCAGCAGGCAGAGGCAGGTGAATCTTTGAGTTTGAGGCCAGCCTGGTCTACACAGTGAGTTCCAGGACAGGCTCAAAA
>LZPO01097111.1:326205-340661 GCA_001675575.1 Neotoma lepida
ACCTCCTCTGAGATAGGCAGAACATGGACTGTAGTACCTGGAACCAGACCAAGTATGAATTTCAACTTGACCTTAGCCAAGGGCCTCCCCTCCTTAACTGCTCTCTCAGCCCACCCATATGGGACAAACAGCAGAGCTTCTCTTGCAGCAAAGCACGAGAACCTCAAAGGTCAACAAGCACAAGTGAGCAGCAAGCATCAGCCACAAGACTCAACAAATGGCATGGTTTTTGTCACTGGTTTTCCCTTCTTTTTTATGTTGGGGGATCTCTCCCACACAAGTACACTACCACTGAGCTATACTCCAGCCTTAATAGATGTCAGCTCTTTAACAACTTCCCCAGGTTTCCATCACATTATCTGGTCCAGGTGCTGAGCCTGGCGCTCCACAGCTCCCATACGTTGTGCCTGATCCCATAGTCTCAAGAAGACACAGGGTTGCTTGTCTTCTTTTTGAGACAGTCTTTCTCGTGTATGAATTTTATGTGTATGAATACCTGCATGTAAGTGCACATGTGTGCCTGGTGCTCCAGGGACCAAAAGGTGTCATGGGATACTCTAGAACAGGAGTTAACAGATGGTTGTCAACCACTGTGGGTCCTGGAACCCAAACCCTGGCCCTCCGTGAGAGCAGCCAGTGCTCTAACCACTGAGCATCCCCCCAGGCTTTGAGACAGAGCCTTCATATTGCAATCCTACCCCAGGCTCCAAAGCATTGGGTTCCAGGTGTGTACTCAGAACAGGTAAAAAGAAGCTTAGAACTGCCTGGGGGAGAAGTGCAGGGACTCATTGGTCCGAGGTGGTCTGTGCCTCCCTCACCCAAGAACCACTTGTTGGTTTTTTTGGGAAACTTTTTTTTAATAGTTGTTGAATGTTCTACAGCTTACAGTAAATATCATAGTTACAAACTCTTGGCTTCAACCTTTCAGAGTGATCACTATCTGATCTTCAAAACAAAACAAAACCCAAAGGAATCCAAAACAACAAAGCCAGATTTACACTTCATACACACAAGTGTGGCCACAGGGCTTTCCAAGCTTTACACTCCAGGCTGTGTTTTGAAAACACCTATAAATTATTTGATCAAACTACTTGGAAGACACCGGTCAAAGGTTTATTATTATAATTATTATTATTTTTCAATGTTTTTATTTGTTTTTAAAATGTGAGTTCCAATAAAATTTAAAAATTAGATTCCAACCTGTAGGTTAAAATGAATTAAAAAATACAAAATCATACACAACGCTCTCTTCACAGGGATGTTACATGCCATGAGAACAAGCTTCTCTGTCATGTGATATGAAAGAGGGATGCAGATGCCTTGAAGACAGGAAGGGGAACAGGCCCTGGGCCTTCAAAGATCAAGGACAACTCCAAGGTACAGGAGGCCTAGCCTTGCCTCACCTTGTAAGGAGTGTGGTTCACAAGACAGATCCAGTTCATCTGGCTGACCTGAGGTCTCTAGGCCAGTCCTACTCTTTATTTAGTCTGACTTTCATGCATGAAGAAGATGGTTGGAGCNAGGATGGCTGGTCAAGGATAGATGCTAGGGTTAAGCCCAAAGCAGATTTCACTCATTTGATTCCTGTGGGCTGCTGCTATCTGTAAAGCTGTTTTATCTGTTCTCTTGGGAAAGAAAATTGTCCCACAGGCTGGAATGGAGAAAGGGACACTGCCACAGCAGGGATACCTAAGGACTACTGATGTAGCAGCCACAGTGAAGCAGGTACTGTTATATCCCTCTTTGGCTCTGTGGTAACCAGTTTCAACTCCTATGTGCTTGGCTGGCTTTCTGACTGGCATCAACAGTTTGTAAATTAGGAAATACCTGCAGGAGAAACTGAGAGAGTGTGACCCAAGTCTGGTTCAGGCAAGTCTGGCCATGGAACGTTGAAGCTGGCCTGCTGGAAATTTCAAAGGCTGAGTTGTGGAACCATATAATGCTGAATTTCATGAGTGTTTTTCTAGGAGAGGGGATGGGTAGGGTAGGAAAAGGACAAAGCTGCTGCCAGCCTGGCATGTCCATAGAAGTCTGTCTAGAGGCTCAGGTGTCATCTGACCAGTAAGCCTGGCTAGGTTTCTTCCACTGATTTGCTCTCCTTTGTCCACCCCTACCCTGGGTGCTCTTCTCTAGATTCCCAAGCTTGACAAGATACTGGGGGCCACACACTCAGCAGTGACATGGTTAACACAAGATGGAAAGGCAAAGCTCCCTTAACATGAGTCACACATGGGATGATGACTGATCCAGCGAGAATGCTGTGAAGACCACAGAGCCCATAGCAGGGGCAAGATATTTGATATGCAGGGAACTAAGCCTGGTTCAGCCAATGCCTTGTTTGATGTGTCATGTCTGCACAATAAGGATGCCAGAATTGGTGACCAAGGGACTTGTCCTACTTTTATGCTCCCATGACTCATTTCTGAAGGCTATTCAGGACAGGGCATCAAGCCTTCCAAAGAAACCTCTAGGTCTCAAACACGGAACCATCTAGATGGCCAGAAAGCATTGGGATGCACAGAGTCTAGTTAGTCTCTCTTAGGACCTGGTTCTCACTGGTGAACATGCAAGCCTGAGGACTCCAGTCCAGACATGCTTTCAGAAGTTCAGGGTTATGCCATCTCGCCTTGAAGTGCCTTGTTGGATCTGGACAGGAGTCAGAGAGCCAGAGTGTGCAGGCTTCTAAGAAGCAAGACTCCCTGCTCAAAGATGCCTGGGACTGTCCTCAATCATCTTCAGGACTGGACAGTGTCACTTTGGGTGTTCTGAGTTAGGTCTTTTGTGGCAACTTCTCAGCTGCATCTACCTCTGGGTCCCCAGGGCCCATTGTAAGTCTCGGCCTAAAGCAGAAATTCTCAAAAATCTGCTCAGCTGATAGATGGAAGCTCCCCCAAGTCTCCATAAACTCTTCCTCTGTGTGGGGCAGCAGGTAACCCTTTCCTTCTTCCAAGCAAGCTTACACTCAAGAGACCCAGCAGGAGGCAGCAGGAAGAGCAGAGGATCAGGAGTTCAAATTTTGGCTCTTTCACTCATGAACTGTGTCCCCCTGGGCAAGTCTCTTACCCCTTCAGAGCATCATGGATCACCCCCCCCATCTTTATTGGTTTTGGCAATCAGTGTCAAAGTACTTTACATACAAAAAGAGGTCCTGACAGATAGATGTGTGTGTCCCTGATGAATACTCAGGGAAGGGGATATGCACTTCAGAGTNGTTGTCAGGATAACAAGAAGGAAAAGGTGTTTTATCTCATAGGAAGAAAAATAGTTTTTTTGTTTTGTTTTGAAAGCATGGCAAGAGACTTTCAGGCTTTTACTCACTGGGAGTAGTCCAGTTTCCAAACCCAAACTTCCTGGCCCAGGGCTGATGAAGATGGTCAAATGGTGCGAAGAGGGGCTGGTGAACAGAGCCACCTCTACCTCGCCTTGTGTGTGTATAGTGATGCCAGTGTGGCAGCTCATGGTGTCATGTGCACATCCCTTGTCCTACGATGAGAGGCCTTTCCAGCTCTGGCCTCATCTATCTTGACAACTGGGCCATCCAGAATCTTTAGATAATACCTAGGGTACCCCTGCTAGGTACCTATGACCCTGNCAGAGCTGTCTGTGTCATCTAACCCAAGGCATACACACACTGCACTCTGGAGCTCAGTCCCTTTGCCATGACTCCCCAAGCTTGGCCAGACTGGATCTCCGTCAAATAAAAGGGTGAGGCCAGCTGGACTGGGGCTCTTGTGCTCTTACTGAAAAAAGGTTAATTGGTCTGGTTCTCTAGACTACAGCATGTCAACACTTTTTTTTCACCTTGGGGCCTTTCTGATTTTGAATCACAGATTAGGTTCAAGATGGGGTACAGAGCATAGATGCTTCAGAACATGAGCCTGTATGTGGATCAGGCTTGGAGAGACTAGAGCCAGCAGGGGATTGCTTACCAGAAAGTCCCTGTCCTTTTCTGAGCCTTGGATTCTCTATGAATTAAATAGCAGGCATCATGTCTTCATCTCAGGCATAAACCACATCAACCATGAGGGGCACAAACAGCATTTACTTACTGGTGTGGAAAAAACAAACATTAAGAGGTCATTCCTAGGTCTCTTTTTTCTCTTTAACCAGGTCACCTGAAGGCAACAGGGTCTAGGAAGCTTGCCAGGATTCCAGCATACAGCTCACTTTGAGCCATTTCATTTCCTTCTAGAATCTGTTTTGTCACACATTTGTCAAGTGGGTGGAATAACTGACCCTGCTGCTTGCTCTCAGGGCCAGCCCAAGGTCATGAAGTGCTTTCACATCTATGAAGCACTTGACATGTGCAAAGGTATCCTGTAATTATTACCGCCATTATTATTTTGGCATTTTTCAGACATATAAGACATAATCTATAGCAACCTTCATCCACCTCTACAAAACTAAAGAGGGTAGGAGGAGGCATTGTAAAAAGCAGACCAACACTGCAAACCTTTAACAGAAAACCTTGTCAGCACCCCAGAACAGCTGAGTTTTCTCTTCCTGGTCCTGAAGTTCCTGGAAGGCCAGGAAGGTAGGAGCCCTAACTTCTGGCTCTTGGCCACAGATGCTAATGAACTCTGACCTCCTGGGAACAGTCAGACTGTTTCTGAGGAATTCCAGCTCAAGGGCTTCCATTTTTTTCTTCCTTTAGGGGAACATAGGAAATAAGAGGAAGATGATGTCCAAGTTCACATGACTTTAAAATGAAAATAGTTCGAGTCTCAAATGTTACCAGTGATCCAATTTTACACAGTAAGATATTCCTGTTTCACCCAGTGAGGCTATTGGCTCTGCTAGCTGGGCACAGGAAGGTGGCTGGCCAATCCATTTCCTAGCTGAGACTAGGAAGGACTTCTTGTCCCAGGGGTCTCTCTTCTNCTCCCAGATGTGGCTGTATCTGCTTGGCTCATCCTTGTCCTCCTCTTTTGGTGGCTCTCATTCTTCCTCTCCTCTTGGGATAAAGGACTACTATCCTAAGTGCAAAGCCTCTTCCAGCCAGCCCACCTGCTCCTTTTCTTAGAGGTGGAGTCAGGTTCAGGATAAACATTCCAGATGTCTTCACAGGCTTTCCAAATGCAATTTCTGTTCCTGCCATCTGCCCTATGTGGCCTCTGCCTCGTCTTCAACCCCCACCTTTGGAGTCCGTGAGGGAAATAGCAGAAAAAAGCCCAGAGGTCATTCCAGAGCTCACCAGATGTGGGCACTGCTGACTTAATTTTTACAAAGCCAAGCCAATCCATCTCTTGCTAACTTTTTGTAGGCAAAATGCCAGTAGGTAGGAAGGCTGCATTTAATGCTAATTTACTATGAGGTTCAGAGAAGTCCTTTCCGCTTCTCTGGCCTCAGTTTCCTCATCTGTCAAATAGGGGAATGGATGAGATGATGAATGCTAAGGTCCCTTCAGTTCCATGAGTATGAAATGATTATTGCTATTGTTTTTCCTTCACTATCCTGACCTTCAGAACCGCCAGCTCCCACCTGGAATGTGGTTCCTTCACTTTGGCCGTGAAATGGCACAAGGTAACCAAGAGCTTGGCCTGCCTGCCTGCCAGCCCCACAGACAGACACATGCNCCCCGGCACTGGGAAGGGCAGAAGGGCAAGGGAGAGAAATGCCACAAGTTCCACTCTCTGAGGAGGAAGCTCCTCAGAGTGGGTCCATGAGGCTTGGGCTGAGGGTGGGATTATACAGGCACCTGGCCTTCCGAAGCCTCTGGATGCTGGGATCCCACCACCATGCAACTGTTTGGCAGGTCTGAGGTCAAAGCATCTCTAAAGGAAGTGCCAGGTCAGTTAACATCACTGTGCAAATCAGAAGGTCCAGACCCAGCAACATGGCCAGAGACCTTTCAAACCAGAGCTGAGCACCCTCTTGCTCTTTCTTCACACTACTTCCCTAGTGTCCTCCCTCCCTCCACCCTTCCCCAAATTCTCTGCTTTCCCAGGTTCTGAGCCTGGGGACATGAAGCTGCTGATAACATTCCTACATAACCAGGTGGGTTTGTTCTTGGTCTGTTGCGATGGTTCTTAGAAGATATTTCTTTGTATTTGAACTAATCTTGCTTCAGCAAAATGACAATCTGACAGAGATGTGGCCTTCTCAACAGCCCCAAGTTCCTACCCCACACCCGAGGGCCACATCTGTTATGCTCTCCAGATGAAATCTAGCCTTTACATGAACCATCGCAATAAACCTCACTCTCTGCTTGCTACTAGACTGGGATCCTAGGGACAGGATGCTTAGGGAAGGAAAGAAGTGCAGAGAAGACTGGGCCTGGTCAGGTAGGAAGAGGGGCTAGAGNCAGAAGGGCAGTGGCTAAGAGGGAGGCACGAGGGGGAGGCTCCTAGGAGATTAGAAAAAGCAGCTTTTACAAAAACCAAAAATAAAAATCAAAATCATTAAAGATGCATAAAGTGACCCTTGCACTTCCGTTGTCTCTTCTTGCAAATAGAGGTGGTGCTGCTAGGGGACTGCTCCAGCACCGGTGTAAGACTTGAGTAGTTGCATACAATGTGACTCCAGATCTGGGGGAGGAAGGGACACTATGAGAGAGTGACACTCCATAGACCTGAGAAATTTCTGGACCCCCTTCCCCCAGCTTGGGAGACCTAAATGGAGCCCCCCAAGCCTTCTCAGGGGAGCAGCAGGCTCTCTGTCCATGGAAATTATGTTGAGCTGCTGAGGACATTTGAGAGAGCTGGGGTCAGGGTCTCTACTGGGCTACAATCAGAGCCGATATATGATTTAGGCAAGACTTCATTTGAAGAACTGAACCTCTAGTTAAAAGACATCTGAAGACCATAAAGAACACAGAATTCAATAATAGAGGACAAGAGTTAAAGCCCCAGCTCAATTTTAATTGGCTGAGTGATTCTGAACTGTGTATTTATCTAAAAAATAGATAAAAAATATCTAAAGATCAGAGCTACCATGAGATTGTAAGAATTGTAAAGTGATAGCTAAAATTAACAGTGACATTAAAGAACCTGGAACAGGTAATAAGTGATGACTGTTGCCTGCTTCTTCTTCTTCTTTTTTTTTTTGTTTTCCGACACAGGGTTTCTCTGTGTAGCTTTGCGCCTTTCCTGGAACTCACTAGGTAGCCCAGGCTGGCCTCGAACTCACAGAGATCCGCCTGCCTCTGCCTCCCGAGTGCTGGGATTAAAGGCGTGCGCCATCACNGCCCGGCTCTGTNGCCTGCTGCTATGACACCTATGCTCCAGACTCAAGCCAGGACTTTAAGGCAGTTCCTTAAGTGCCCCTCCCTTCTACCCTATCCCTGGACCTACTCACTTGGATGGGCTGCAGGCTTTACCAGTGCGGGGGCACATAGCTGTACGCAGGGGTTCCTTGGGCCCTGTACGTGGGCATGGAGACAGGGTGAGCCCCAATTGCAGTGTGCTGGGGTGTGGTCAGCAGGGTACCTGGGCATCGAGAGAGAAGAGGAAACCTGAGTAACCTTTAACCCATAACCTGGGTACAGGGATGNAGAGGAGGAAAACAGTCTTTTACATGGCTCTTCTTCCTGTTTATATCCCCATCATCCCGGACTGCCTGGCGAGCACTGTCCTTTCTCTACCTTGCCAGGCTTCCCCTCCTTAGGGTGAGAGGTCTTTTGGGATGCTGGAAGACAGAATCATTATTCTTAGGAAACCCCCCTTTTATTTGCATGCCTCTCTTATTGCACACACACTGAGTAGGAACTGTTATCTTCCTGGTTCTATCTTCTACATATACTCACCTAGGTATTTAAGGGCAGGGCTCTGTTCTGCCTTAAGGATCTTTCCTTCCCAGGACTTTAACAACAGGCTGGCACTGAGCAAGTGCTTAGTAGCTTGCTTGTGTACTGAGCAACCATGCTACCCTCTTCCTTCAGATGGCAACTTAGCTGGTTCTTTAAAACTTGGGTTTCTGTAAGGTAATCACAACCCTCTGGTCTTCATGCCCTCTATGGGAGTGCCAATGTTTCTAAGGCTACACTTCCCACCTTTATCCCCAAGGTTCCTTAAGGGCAGGTCTTATACCAGAAAGGGTCTTCAGGGACTCCTGTTTCTCTCAGTTCTTACAATTAATTTTGGGAATGGTCCTTATGCTCCTGCCTGCTAATTAACAGTGTGCCTATGTGCTCTTCCCTGGGTCCCCTGTTGCCACTGGAGGCCTACTGTTAACTCTCCCCTAATCTCTCCTGATCCAGCTATAGCCAGTTCAAACCCCACCCCATCTCTGCCTTATCCAGCCCTGTTAGCTCTGCTAGCTCCCTCACCCAAAAGCATTCAGGCCTTTCCATAACCATGTCCTTACCAGTGGTGCCAGCCACCCTTCCACTCTCACCCCTCATTTCTTACGTGCCTTAGGCCTTTTCCATCCTGTGAATGGACCACACTTTGATCCTTCTGCTTGTACTTCCCTTCCCACTCTCATCTCTCTGCTTGGCTTCCATTCACCAATTACTCAAGGCCTTACTCAATGTGCCCATCTGTGTGCAATCTTCCTTATCCCTTCAAATAACTTAGACTCTAAATTTCTAAATTTTAGAGGGTCCCCTCCTTGGCTTCCTGGAAAGCCCCCTGCCATGGCACATGATTTCTCATGCTGGGCTGTAGCCAGTTCCGTGACTGTTCTCCAATGTGAGGAATTCCTGAAAGACAACAAAGGAAGTTTAGGCAGACGTTGCCCTTACCTGCTGACATTGCCATGGTGGTGCCTGCCACCATGCCCATGGCCACACCGTTGGTCCTGGGGGCAGCGACGGGAGCTGGGTAGATGGCAGAGGGAATGCTGTTGGGCTGGACAACTGTGGTGTGGTGGATGACATGGGGCTGGGCGGCATACACGGGCTGTGTGTAGTAGGCTCCCTGGGAAGAGAGGCTAAGGTCACATGGGTTCTCGGAGAGAGGAGGAAGGACAAGGAGAGGAGATGGTGGGTGGGAAGCTGTCCTGTGCCCCCTGCCCCCACTTTAGGCAACCAGGTAAGAGAAGCTCTGGCCTAGAGACCCAAGTCTAGTCTGGAGCTCTGCTTTGTCTTTCTCTGTAACTGGCTTAGCTCGGTCTGAAAGATAAGGCCCCCTTCATTCTATCCTGCTGCACCCCAGAGTGGCTATGAAGAATAGTGATTAAGAGCTTTGTTCCTTTAGCCTTGGCTTTAACATTTAAAATTTTTCAAAATTTGATTCCAAGGCACTACCATAGCTGCCCCTAATTTAACAGTAAGGAATATAGTCAGTTTTTCAGCATGGGGACACCAGAACACTGCCACACAGGCTTATTAATGACATTCATACACTGGTGCGAATGTGGTTGGTTTATGTTCATTCTGTCATTATTGGGTGGCATTTCCCAAGGTGTTCTGGAGACAGTGTTCTGAAGTGATGTTCCCCTTTCCAGATCACATGGCTCTTCCCAGCTGCTACATTTCATGGGCCTCCTGAGCCCTGGGAGCAGAGAGACGCATCTGAGATTAATCCAGAAATTCTCTGGTTTTAATAGTAAATAACAAAAGCTTCAGTGTAAACTTAGAGGTCAGAGAGCATAGGCTAAGACACTAGGCCATGCTTGAGAAAAACTGACTCAAGCCTCCTGTGTTCTCTGTTACTTACTTAGCGGTTTTCCAGGCAGACCAGCCTTGAACTCACTATGAGGATGACCTTGGAGTTCTTCCCAAGACTGAGATTAAAGGCATATGTTGTCATGCCCCAGTTTTGTAGTATACTCTGCAACATAGCTAGTTAAAAAGATGTTTTCTATTAGTTGTCTAAATATATATACACGCGCGAGCACGCGTGTGTGTGTGTGTGTGTGTGTGTGTGTGTGTGTGTGCTGTCTGCATGTATGTCTGTGTACCACTTGCATGGATGCCAGAAGAAGGCATTGCATCTCTTGAAACTGGAGTTATAGATGGTTGTGAGCTGCTATGTGGGTGCCTGGAATCAAACCCAGGTCCTCTGCAAGAACAGCAAGTGCTCCTAACCACCAAACCATCTCTCCAGCACCAACATAGCTAGTTTTAGGTTTTGTTTTGGTTTTTTCCCTGAGACAGGGTTTCTCTATGTATTCCTAGCTGTACTGGAACTTGCCCTGTAGCCCAGGCTGGCCTCGAACTCTGGCCTGCCTCTGCCTCTTAAGTGTTGGGATTAAAGGCGTGTGCCACCANCGCCTGGCAACAAAGCTGGTTTCTAAACTCCAAAGTACTTTCCTTACCACTTACACCTCATGTAGAATTGTCACTTCAGAAGAATGTGCCACAGCCATGCTGGAGTGTCAAACAGTTCTTCCCTCTTACCTCCTATTAGTTACACACATTCTCCAGCAGAA
This sequence comes from Neotoma lepida, assembly GCA_001675575.1. Taxonomy (NCBI): domain Eukaryota; kingdom Metazoa; phylum Chordata; class Mammalia; order Rodentia; family Cricetidae; genus Neotoma; species Neotoma lepida. The sequence continues at coordinate 336,520 of LZPO01097111.1, forward strand.
AAAATCCAAATGAGGCCAATAAGCACACTAAAGAATCACTGGCCTCAGGTCACAGAGGGCACTGGTAGCAGACACTGGGTATTTTTTTTTTTCTTTCCTACTTGGCTCATAGATTTTATCAAGGAAAGGGAGGGGTAAGATTAAAAGAGGGAGATTAAGATAAGTGACAGCATAGCCTGGTCCAGCAAATAACTCACTGTGTGACCTTAGACCAGTCCTTTTTCTCTGCAGTCTCAGCTTCTCTACTTGTTCAACAAAGGAGTTGAGCTAGATGATTTCTAATGGTCCTCCGACATTTGGGGCTCTGTTAAAACCTAAATGATGTCATGCTCCACCCTTTGAGAGTTAGGCAGAGTAGGCAATCTTGCAGGAACATTGCTTTAGTGACACTACAGTGATGATAGCTGGCCAGACCCATGAGCTCTCTTTTCTCTTCTTCATCCCATGCCACCCCATCCTTGCTGCAGGCTCCTGCAGAAGAGGTCCTCCATGTGTACCTACCTGGGCATATAGATTCTGCTGGGGGTAGGCACTTCTGATTGGATACATGGCCGTCTGATAGGGATTGGGTGATGGGGAGTAGGGGGGTGGAGCAGTATTACTCTGGGTCGGTGGGACCTTGTATGGTGTCCCTGCAGTATATCCTGTACCAAGGCAATAAAAGAGACCTCTAGTTAGTTGGCAGAACAGCATTGCTTGAAGGCAGCAGGTCCCCAGTAACAATTCCTCAAACAAGAATGGGTTGAATCCAGCTGGAAACACAGATGAGGACAGACAAGAGAACAGGGCTCCACCCACAGAGCTGTGGCCCCAGGCAGCTCCCTTAGTCCTGGTGAACAGGGCTGCAAGCATGATTTGGGCATCTTTTATTTTTCTGGCTTCTAGGGCTCTCATCCAAAACAGAAGATAGAACCAGTCTCTATGGGCCCTTTCAGACAGACAACCTGGGGTTCAGAGTTGTCTGTGTGGAAAGGCAGGTATACACTGACAGATACCCCTCAACTCACTCATTTTCTTTTGCTATTTTCTCATTCTGGTTCCTCACTTAGCATCTCAGGATATCTTCTGTTGTTGATTCTATCTTTCTCTGTCTTGCTTCCCCTATTCTCTCCTAACTCCTTTGTTTTTGAGTCAGAGTCTCATGAANCCCAAGCTGCTCTCCCATGTGTATCCTGAGTGCTTCATTCTCTCTTTTTCTTCTATTTCCCATTAATGGGCTTCATCAATCACAGTCCCTTCTTCTTCGCAGGTTTGAAGGTAAAAATCCCATTAAAAAACAAAGAACAAAACAAACAAACAAAAAACACCACTCAAAGATCCTTATCTTCTAGGATGTTGAAAACTTTGCTCTGTAGAGCTGGCCTTTTCCTTCTTTCCTGTGGATTGGAGAAGGGTCACCTCTGCCCCAAACACCTGAAGTTAGGAATCAGGAAGACTTACATTGACCTAAAACCTAGCCTCTGTGTGTATCTCAGAAGAATGGACAGAAGCAGGGCTCACAAGTCAGGCCAGGAGCCACTCACAGTGACTATCACACTGCTGCCTTTGAGTAATCTNGAAGAGTAAGCTCTTGAGTTCAGAGAATAACTTGACACAGAAGTCAGCAAGACTGTGTTCCTAAGAATCACCACATGGAATTACCCTGTGGAACCTGGTGAACACAAGGGGCCACGTCTTTTCTTTACACAGAAAATCCAGAGGCTGAGTGAGGCATGTCTTCTCAGGAACTCGTAAAGACTCTACACTCTTCTGTGGGGACCTTAGTTTTAGAGCCCATAGTGGGGAGATGTTGCCTTTACCCCTTGGTTCTATTCTAGTTGTCCCTGGCTGTCATTGCTGGACTTTTCTGGGCATTAGTTCTGGCCCATAAGACACTTACCAAGGACCCTATTAGATCCACAGAGCTTTTTTCTTAAAAAAAAAGGGGGGGGGCAGGAATGGGGATGGTGCAGGGTGGAGCTGGCTTTTGTTGAAAGAAAAGAGATGTGGCCTTAGGTCTGGCTTTCCTCCAAACTTGGGTAAATAATGCCAAATCTCTAGATCTTAGTTTTAGGAGAGGAAAGGATAAGTCTTTAATAATAGTGTAAATGGTGAACTTCTAAGATAGGATATGTACAAGACTTTTCAAATTTGTTTTACTACAGAATGTGTAAGTGTTCATGTGTGTGTGTACCTAGGGCTTCCCACATAGTAGACATGTACTCTACCACTGAACTATATCCCCGGCCCTCTTTTTAACCTTATTTTGAGATAGGAACTTATTAGAATTCTTAGGCTGGCCTTGAACTCACTGTGTGACTCAGTCTTGCCTCACACTTTCAATCTTCCTACTCCAACTTCCCCAGTAGCTAGGAACATAGGCTTACACCAACTACCAGGCTGGACAACTTGTTCCTGCCACAATGGTAGTTACAGAGACCATATGACCCTTAAACCTAAAGTATCTTTTATTTGGTTCTTTATAGAAAATTTTACTGACCCTTAATTTAAAGGTAAAAAACAAGATGTGAGGGTGCTGGGGATGTAGCTTCAGTGGCAAAACCTTGGCAAAACTATGTGTTTGATCTCCAGTACAGCAAATAAAAAACAAAAAGACACCAAAAGACAAAAGAAAATAAAGATGTGGAACATTCTGCCAGAATTTAGTGCCTTTTCTATATAGGACACTATGAATCAGAAGCCACCTGTCTCTAAATGCACTACCTACAGAGTAGTGGTGACAAGCAGCATGGGAACTAACTGAATGACTGACTGGGCCCATGTAAACTGGCTATTCCTTTCTCTCTCACTACATAGAGACGGTAGTAAGCTTCTTCTCCTGAGGCATATGAGCACTTAACAACTACAAAAGGCAGGAGCTAGACTGTGACTATCGTGTGTTCCAAGTTGGAACACAAACTCCAGGGCTCCAAGATTCTAAAATTTTACGATTCTTTAATAAGCCACAGCATAGGCAGCTTTCTTTTACGTGCCTGGAGAACACGCTCTGGAATTTCTGGTGTTCCCAGGGAAGATGCATCACCTCCACAAAAGCAACCACATTACAAAATAGGCTTTCCCTCTGCAGAGAATCAAAAGATTCTAGGAGAATGCAGCAGAATTTGGTTTCCACATCTAAGAATAACCTTGTCGGAGAATGTTTCCTCCTCTTCATGTTATGAAACAAGACATACACACTCAGAATACAAATCAGTATCTAAATAGCCATGACAGCCAAAGAAAGGCTGGTTATAGCCTGCTTTGTATCTCTAGATGTTTGGGATGGGAAGCAGAACTGTGGAGACGGGGAGATCTTGGAGATCTCTACCATGAGAACTTCAGAGATGAGAGATGCTACATAGAGTGTGACTGCACACAGAAGCATGCTGTAACCACGATGTGTCTCAAGGTTACCATCAGGGGCAGGAGGATCTTCCAAAGGCTGCAGAAACCACCCAAATTCAGGCCTTTTTCATAAGATCCTTTTGAGTCAGCTTCCTGTATTAGGAGTATCATCATTTGGACTAGTTCATTTCAAAGGGCATTTCTGATGCTAACATTCTAAGTACTTAGTATTTCAGTAGGACTTCTTTGAGGACATTATCTGCATCCTGTCCACACCCATGGGGAACACTGAAAATCCAGGGCTAATATCCTGGGCTTAGATATCATATTTGTGTATCTAAGTAAGTAAAAGAAGCTGTTAGGTTTGTTGCAAAAACATCTCATGGATTTTTACTCAAGTAAATTTAGACCCAACTCATTCCCTGGAGGGCTAACTACTTTGAAATGAATGCAAAACCTGAAGGCCACAGAATGGGAACTTTGGGATGCTATACCTTAAAGGCATTTGAGGCTTCCATTCAACCCTCTCCTATTCTGAGGAAGAACCTGTAACTTAGAAATGCAACAATTTTTCCAAAATTGCACAGCATATCCACAGTCGTAGAGCTGGCTCCAGAGGTCAGAGCTGATGTTGCCCTGGGCAGAGCTGTCTCTGAGTTAAATGTCTCTGCAGTACAATCTTGGGCATCTGGTGTAGTGGCCTTTGTATCCCCGTTTCNCTAAAGGCAGTGTCATGAGACAAAGGAGTTCTATCACTAGAAGTGCCAACTCTGCCTTATAAAGAGGTTTTGTTTATGATGCCTGCCTGCTGTTTGTCT
>LZPO01097111.1:341566-354934 GCA_001675575.1 Neotoma lepida
AAGAAACTTGACAGCCTGCCTAGGAGGGGAGAGCAGGATGTGACTACTGGACATTTCTGTGGGACTTTTAGAAGACTTCAGCACAGAAAATAAGGCATTCTGACACTCAGAACTACCCAGCTGTAGNAAGGGCTACCTCTGGAAGGAATGAAGCCCTTCTTCCTTGAGATATGTGAGCAAAGCTTCGAAGGCTAGCTTACTGATGAGGGTAGCTCTAGAGGGAGGACTTTGTGAGAAAGAGATAGGTNCACAGCTCAAAAGTAAGGGACTCAGGAGTCCAATAGCTAGCAAGGACTTTAAAGGTGACCCAGTCCAAGGCCACCATTTTACAGTTCAAGAGACTAATGACCAAAACATAGCNATGAATTATCCAGAGTTATACAGAATCAAGACTAGAGTCCTCTACCTTCCACACCAGGCCTCTTTCTACTGCACTGTAGTTATTGTGCCTTTATTCCCCCACATCCACACTTGTGGAATATGTACATATCAATTTACATTATATAACTTTAAATATGTTCATTCAACTCTACTTGAGGAACTGGGAAAAACTCCCCACAGCTGTCATTCCTCTCATTACTCTTTTTGAGACCAAGTCTCACTATGTAGCTCAGATTGACCTAAAACTTGCTTTGTGGCCTAGGTTGGCCTTGAACTTATGATCCTCTTGCTTTAGCTTCCTGAGTACTGGGATTACAGATGCTGAGCTACCATGCACACTTCATTTGTCTTTTGAAAGAGTAAAGCCAACCTCACAAAGAATAAGGAATAGAATCCTAGTTTGAAAGTTTTTTTTTTCAGCTGTGCTGCTATATTAATTATATAGCATTGGGCATATTGCTTTCTTGAACCTTTGAACTTTCAAAGTGGGATAAAAGTCCACCCAAACTTTATAGGACTATAATCTTGATTGAACAAGGGGCTGATTTTGAGAGCAGAATCTACAAAAGGTACACCATGCTGAGTTAGTAGATGTTGACATGTAAGGACAGCNACAAGGGAGAGAAAATAACATTGGTTTTGTTTTTANTATTGTTTGTTTTTTAAAGAANAGGGCTTACCATGTAGCCTTGGCTGGCCTAGAAATCACTATTTACACCAGGCTAGCTTTTATCTTACTGAGAAACCCACCTGCCTCTGCTTCCTGAGTGGTAGGATTATAGGCATGTGCCAGGCTTGACATTGGATAGTTAATGTATTTATTTTAAAAGATTTGTTCTGGGGGCTGGAGAGATGGCTCAGTGGTTAAGAGCACTGGCTACTTTTCCGAGGGCCCAGGTTCAATTCCCAGCACCCATGTGGCAGTTCACAACTGTCTATAACTCTTGTTCAGGACATCCGACATCCTCACACAGACATACATGCAGGCAAAATACCAATGTTCATAAAAATAAATAAATAAATTTAAAAAAGGATTTGTTCTTATTTTATGTGTATGAATTTTGACTATGTGCATGTATGTGCCCCATATTTGTGCCTAATGCACAAAGAGGCCAGAAGAGGGCACTGGGTTACCTGAACTGAAGTTACAGATGGTGGTGAGCTACCATGTGGGTGTTGGGAATTGAACCTGGGTCCTCTGGAAGAGCAGCCAAGTGCTCTTAACTGCTGAGCTATTTCTCTAGTCCCAGCATTGGATATTTTACACTTGATCTCAGCCAAAAGACTGAGAAGCAATGACATTGGATATTTAAAAGAAAAGAAAACAAATTCAATGAGTTTTCCTAGCTCACCTAGTAAGTTACTTTTCTACAACATTCTGCTAAGGGCTTGTCCAGCTCCTGCTCACACAAATTCAGAAGCCAACGCNCACCACATACAAAGCCAGCCATTCCCATGCCCGAAAGTTGCCACAGGCACAAGTTCTTCCACTCANCAATTTCTAAACTGGAATCATTTGTGTCACCAATCAGCTGTAAAGGTGACAACATCAGTTACCTCACTGAGCCTGAGGGTGAACATGACCAATCTGTCTGCTGGCATCTGTCCATGTCATACCATGTTCCCATAGTATAGCTTACATGAACTAGGGCAGTGTTTCTTATACAGAGGACAGTTTTCTTCACCAGAGGACTATTGAGCCCTATCTGGAGACATTTTTGGTAGTGACAATGGTGCTTTGCTACTGGCATCTAACAGAGAGAAGCTACTACTGCTGCTAAACATCCTACTATGTGTAGGAAAGAATTCATCTGTCCCAGATGCCAGTAGTGCTAACGTCGAGAAACCCTCGACGTTAGCACTACTGGCTAACTACTAATGGGAAGAGACACACAAAACCTTCAACTGTGCCTTGATCCTTTCCCCTACAAATGAAGTAACAGTCTTTCACAAATTCAACTTCTTGGCCCAGGAGTGCTCCTCCCTCACCACTATGGCTATCTTAAAGCTGAAGGCATGATCAAAGATGATCATCTTTCTTGAATGACAAAGGCCAATTTTTTTGCATGAGTAGGAGAACCTCTTAAAAGTGTTTATACTAAAAATGTCATTTTAAAAATTCCCTTTCCTTTCTTCCTAATGAACAAATCAGTCCTGACCAAGGGGAACAAGGAAAGGAGGAGACAGGCTGTATTTACTGAAAGCCGCAGAGGATGCTTGGTAAGTTCGGTTCTCGGTCCCGGTGTCCACTGGGAGGTGGAAGGTGCCTTCAGTGCCACAGGAAGATGAGTTCTGTGGCCAGGCCTGTTTCATCAGCAGAGTGGCTTAAGGGAAGACACAAGAATGGCATTAGGCAGAAATAAGAAGTGGGCACCAATTACAGACACAAAAGCAAGGGTCTGTGCTAGACAGAAACATAACTCAAGGAGCCTGCTCAGACACACAGAACGATTCAGCCTTTTTGAGATGGGATAGTGGGTTGGAAGGAGTGCTGAAGTGAGCTTCCAAATGACTTAAATCCAAGGAAACCTACACATAAACATAAATACTGAGAATCAGGATTTTTCTACCTATGACTAAAACCATGAANATGCCCATGGCTTCACCATCTTCCACCTGACCTTCTGATCNAAGACTGTGGTATATTCCTCTACCACTTTCCATTAACATGAAGCAACTTGAAATTCTTTAACAGTGTACTGGGCCAGATTAACTGAATCTTAAATAATTCCCTCTGGTCTGAAATCTTATCTGGAGGTATGGTTAATAAGTTGTGAGTTGCACTAGGTGTGGTGGTGCACGCCTTTGATCCCAGCACTTGGGAGGAAGAGGCAGGCGGATCTCTGTGAGTTTGAGGTCAGCCTGGGCTACGTAGAGAAACTCTGTCTTGAAAAACCAAAACCAAAAACAGAAAAACAACAACAACAAAAAGTTGTGGGTTGCTTCCAAAGAGAAAGTAACAAGTAACTACCATTTTACATGAACCCTACTGGAAGGTTCTCCTCTAACTTCTCTTCTAACAGACTGAGCTGTGGCCATGGCAGCCTAAAAGGCCTGGGCTCTGTGACTGCACTATTAGCTATGTAATGGGGCACTCCTTGCNAACTCCTGCTGCATACCAGCCAAGGCCAGATAGATACACCTTTTGCATATGTCTGAAAATCTCCTAACAGGTGCTACTGGATATTCTAACTGACAGTGCCTCATGAGTTAGAGATGATCCTTTGGCCATTATGAAAGTGTCAAAATTGGGTTAGGTATGTTACAGAAATTAGTTTGAAATCTGTAAAGACTTTCCAGGACAGCTCAAAGCTCAACTTGAGAAATTTCTTTAAGTGTTTTAGAGGTGGGGAATGACTTAAAAAACTTACCGTCATGGTATCCTGAGGNAAAGGAGAAAGAGGAAATAGAGGGGAAATGTAGAAGGGAGAGACAGAGAGAGAAAGAGAGAGAGAGACAGAGACAGAGACAGAGACAGAGAAAACTATCCTTTCAAATACCAGAAGAGACACATTTTTATCCAAATTTCTATTTTATAGTTAAAAAAAGGATTAATTTTTTTCTTTATAACATCTTTTACACTCTAAATAAGATCTTGGGAGTCTTGGACACAGTGTTTTAAAGTATGTTAACAGAAGTGGGGNTGGACTGGCAACAATGAGATGAAGCTGAAATATTTTAATATGGGGTAAGGAAAGACAGGGAAGCATAAGAAGAAAGTATGCTGGTCATATTGACTCCTACAGGATCTGCTACCTCCAGAGAGATTCTACAATGCCTTTCTGCCTGGTTTACAACTAACATGGCTAGAGAAGGCTGTGGATTNTGCTGTTTTTTTCCTGGACTAGAATCAGAATGTGGCTGCANGGGTTGACTCTGTTTGCATTAATGGCCCGCAATATATACAGCAGATGCTGAGGAATGAGAAGGAAATCATGGGCAGGAAAGTGACACTAAAAGGAGAATCTGGCAAGAGAAATGGATACAGCACAACTCCACGTAGAGCCCAGAGCCCTTGCTAGACAGCCAGACACAGTTGTGTAGTCCCTGCAGGAGGAGGGACTCTGCTTTCAATAAACGTCTTCAGGGTCTTTCTCCAGAGGGTGGAAGGACCCAATTAGTGTCAAAAAATCTTATCACAATGTCTCCAAATTCAGGGATTGACATTCCATGTGGCTGGAAGGCCACAACCATCCCCAAACAATTCCCTGCTGTGTCGAATATATAGCTCTGAGAAGTCAAATAGAGCAATTCCATGCCCTAAAATCTCAGGGAGGCTCTACCAAGGACTAAGAGGACTAAATTTGGCNGTAAGAATTTAGAAAATTTAGAGGTCCTGATTTGTTCCATTTTTGGCTTTTTTTTCCTTCTTCTGAATGGGGCATACTCATAATTTTCATTATAAGCTAAAAGTCTGACAATTGTCTGAAGGACTGTGTGACAACTGAAGTTAAATCAAAATTAGCCACAGAGTACTGAGGCCTAACTGCACTCAGCACTGAGGGGAGTGCCACGGTGGACAGGAACACACGTGGGTTACATCACTGCACACAAGGTACTTACGGTCTACTGGGGATGCAACTCAGCCACACATCAACCAAGGAGTGAACAAGACAGCATGTCATAGTAAAATAATGCTGCAGATTAATCGGCAAAGAAGCAAGTGCCATGTGTCACTGGTTGTCTTTCCTAAGTGATCACTTAGGCTAAACTTTACGTTTTCCAAATCAAGGGGAAGTTTCTTCTGGTCTTATTATATACTGAAAGCAAACAGCATTTTCTGTATCTTTTCTTTCATTTTGTTTTGTTTTGTTTGTTTTTTTGAGACAGAGTTTCTCTGTGTAACAGCCCTGGCTATCCTGGAACTCACTCTGTAGATCAGGCTGGCCTTGAACTCACAGAGATCCACCTGCCTCTGCCTCCTGAGTGTTGGGATTAAAGGCATGTGCCACCACACCTGGCTGTATCTTTTCTTTATGCTACAATAGTTAGTAATTTAAGTAATTAGATAAATGTAAAACTAAATGAAAATGAATTTTTAGCAGTCAGCTTAACCTCTACATTAACTGTATGATTCTGTACTCTGTTCAATTCTACAGTAATCCTTTCTGATGGTGGTAGCAATAAAAATGCAGAGCTCAGCTGCTGCATGAAACTAATCCCAACTGAATGAAGCTTTTTTTTTTAAATTTTAATTTTCTGTGCATTGATGTTTTGCCTGCATGTATGTGTGAGGCACCAGATCCACCAGAACTGGAGTTACAGACAGTTGTGAGCTGCCATTTGGGTGCTGGGAACTGAACCCNGGTCCTCTGGAAGAGTAGTCAGTGCTCTTAACCACTGAGCCATGTCTCNAGCCCCTGAATGAAGCTTTTAGCAGCATGGTGATAGAAAGGGCTCTCTGTCAGGCAGACCTGTTGTGGGGTGCTAAAAAGGAACTATTTCCTAAAAATGTTTTATCCTTTGAATTAAGCTATAGTCAAGTACAGGTGTATCACATATGAAAACATTATTAATCTGTTCACTTAAGACTTTATGTACTTACTATAGATATGTAAAAAGGACAGAGAGGGGAAAAACAAAACCATGTAGAGGGCTATGAACCCTGTCACAGCAGGCTGCCCACATCTAGCTGCTGGGTTGTTCACTTCCTCACGCCCTTTGACACTAGAACAATCTGTTAAGCACATTTACAAAGAGAGGCAGCAAGGGACCATCATCCTGAACCATGTACTGAGTCAGGAAATCTGAGATCTAGCCTGGGCTCTGCCATTTACTAGCTGTGGGACCTTGGGCAAATCACTTAATTGTCTGAGCTTCAGTTTTGTTGTATTGTAAACTGGCAGTACTAATCACCCCCTGGTTGCTGCACAGTATTGACAGATCATCAGTCTTAACAGTTTTTAGTTCTGGTAGCTGTATGCTTCCATCCTTACAGTTGTGGCCAACTCCAGTTGGAACTCTAATCGTCTCTTACCTCAGCCACTTCAACTGCTTGCTTCTTAATGCTTTGGGTCTATTTGTTTTAACTTGTCCCTTCTAATCTCCAAGCAATAGCCATACTGGTCTAAAACTCTAAGCCAAATTATAAAATTCTTAGAAACATTCCATGGTTCTCTGTTGTCTACAGGCTACAGATTCAACTCTGCAATCAAGACTCCTCCGGACCTAATACTGATGGTCTCTTGTGGTTTGAACTGAAATATTCTACATTGGCTCATAAGTCAGTGAGTCTCATAAGTCTACTTGGTCTCTGGTTGGAGGTGGTATTTTGGAAGGTTGTGGAACCTTTAGGTGGCAGAGCCTTGGGAGAAGCAGGTCACTGGGAATGGACTTTGAGGTTTTATAGGCTGGTCCTACTTCTTGACCACTGTCTTCTTCCTGACTGACACATCTCTCTAGGTTCTCTAACATCACACTCTCCAACCCACACTATTGTGCACAAACTCTTATCATTCCCAGAGTCTGCCAAGGAGCTTTACTTCTCTATGGTTTTGTACACTCTACTAGCTCTCCCGGCACATCCCACCTGGTACACAGGTATTAAGTAATCAATCATGAGTTAAAGACTCGATTCTACTATGAAGTCTTTTCCTCTGCCTACTCTCTGACTCTGACCACATCATCCAACATAATTGACTATCCCAGTTCCTGTGAGTCGTAGAGGCCTCTGTACCTGGTTGCCTTGAATGTCTTCCCAATAAATTGTGAGTTTCTAGACAATGGAGACCTTGTGTTACTGGTCTCTGTATCTTCACAGGGCCAATATAAGGCCTGGCATAGAACACTGTCAAGTGCTCCATCCACATTTCTTCACATTAGATGTTCTAAGTCAGTGGTTCTCAACCTTCCTAATGCTGCAACCCTTTAATACAGTTCCTCATGTTGTGGTGATCCCCAACCACAAAATTACTCTTGTTGCTACTTTATAACTATAATTTTGCTACTGTTATGAATTGGAATGTAAATATCTNTGTTTTCCTATGGTGTTAGGTGACCTCTGTGAAAGGGTCACTCAACCCCAGAGGGTTGTAACCCANAGGTTGAACACCACTATTTTAACTGGAAGGGTGAGTAAGCATGTAGCCTTCTCTAACTTTTTAGAATCTTTTGTTCGAGTTCATATATTCTGCAGCAAACAAAAAACAGCCTCTCATAAGTGGTAAGTGAAACAGTTCTGTAGCTAGCACTATTGAAATAATAACAATTACAAGAGGATGGGATGTTGGCATTTAAAAGAACCTTGAGATCATGTGACATGAAAAACTTTATGGCCTGGGGACATTAGCAAGTTGCCCAAGATCACACAGCNCACAGCAGTAGTGAAAAGAAACTTCACAGCTCATCTTCTGAAAGATATACCATGCATAAAGAATTCACTTTTCAACAACAAAATTAAAAGTTGGGAAAACATTTCAAAGATTTGTACAAAAACATCATGAGCAGCCCAGATGAGTGTGGTAAAAGTGGCAAGTTTCTCCCATGGTCCCTTACTGTCTATGACAAGAAGGACCTAGTCAAGTTACACTGCTGGGACCCTCACAGGTGCCCAGAAGTTCCCGTGGTGCCTTGGGCCTGGAGTCCACACTGCCCAGAGAACTCAACTCAGATCTCTCACCCACTGGCACACTTGGCCCACACCTTTCATCATTCAGAAAAATGCTCCAAAAATGAGGCCAGAGCTCAAGATCAGGATGATGGCAACAGAGTGTATCTAAAGTCAACCAGATCTTCAAACATGTCAGACTGCTAATGGAAATGGAAAATCTGATCCTGGGGCCATCTGACTGCGTTTTAGGGTCTAAAAGGCATAATCAAGGGGCTCCTCAGAGCCTACCATAGAACCAACAGAGGAGCCACACACAGGCCCTAGAATTTTCATTCATTTGTTTCAATCAGGCAGCCAGGTTAGGGTGTGGGACGCCTTTTAGTGCCATGATCCTTNATTACTGCCCTATGGGAATGGTTTATGTGTGTCTCCAACCCATGATTTTGCACCATCAGACATGTTCCTGCATGCTATAGGAACTGCTGCTGAGCCACCTGGGGGAGCCCAAGCCTAGGAGGTGGGATTTGGGGAGGAAAGGAAAGGGAATCTACCATTGTTACAAGATAACACATTCATAGGCCATAATACAGATGAGGAAAAATAGCTCTCCTACCATAAGCTGAATGCAGGAACTGAAACTCTGTTGGATAGAAATGTTAGTTGAAATTACCACTAAGAATTTGTGCAAAGTTGTACATATTGCAGTTATATAACAGACTTGTTTCAAGATAGCAGTTTCCCCCAGGCTGCATAAGAAGCAGTGAATGGAGAGAATGGGAAGTACCTCCCCCTGGAAAGGGTGACAGACTTGCCATCCAGGAAAGTTCATTAGTTGCAGAGAAGCACCTCCCTGGATGCCACAGGATCTTCCAGAGAAGTGACCAAAAACTGCCTGGATATGAACAGGCATAAGGTCCTGTTCTTTGCTTGTCCATATTAAGACCATTTCAATTCTCCCAAGAACTACTGAGGGACTTCAGGCATGATAGAGACTTTACAATGAGGAAGAAATAAAGGCTCAGNGGACAATAATGGCCATCACAGGCCTCTCAGAGAACTAGGTTCAGTGCAGAGACATTCCATCTAGGACAGTGTTATGCTGTAGAAGGAACATGGCTACGGGGTCAGACAAATGGGTTTGAATCTCATATTCATGGCATTTTAAATCTAATTCTGAAAGTTACTTGATCTTCTCTGAGCTAAGCTGGAGGCAAGAAACTCTAGCTTACAAGACAAAGGTAAAAAGGCACATTCTTGCCTTGTACAGAGCTTCAGTGTGCAGGTGTTTAGAAACAGATTATTATCCTCTACTTTCCCCCAAGTTTGTAATATCCAAAATGGGAATGGGAAAACTATATGCATGCTTCAGTGAGATTATAATTCAAAGGAGACCAGAGGTGAGAACATGCTTCTTAGCAGAGAGTTTTGACATTTCCTATTTATCCTTCTTTTCACTTTTAAGTTACATTATCAGGAATATGATAAACCTTTTGCTCCCTAGATTCTGAAAAAGAAGTCTTGGCCAGCTTTTGCCTCCTGTGAAGTTAAATACCTAAATACGATCCCTGAAGTTGGTAGGTACTTGGGAAGAAGCAGGTACTCACATAGCTTTCAGAACCAATGAAAGAATTAGCTTTTTCCCTGTATCCTGAACANATGAATCTAAGGGAGCACAGAGCTACTAAAAATAGCTCTCTGAGCAATTTATTGGTCTCCTTGAAGTAACTGAAGGAAATTTAAACCTTCATGTCTGGCTCCTTGCAGGCACCTCCCTGCATCACAAATGGCCAGCTCTGGCAAGAAGCTGAGATTCATTCATAATGTTCCCTCCGACCTTGAGCCTTTATGGCAGGAACTTACCCCTAATAGTCAGACCTGTGACGGTAGAGGTCAGCATCACAAAATATGAAACAAACCCAGCTATGAGTATGTGAGCATGAGTGTGTATGTGCACACGCACGAGTTTCAAAAGGGAAAGAGAGGTAGATTCCCCACCCCCAAGTCACAAACCTCTGAAACAATTAACTTCAGTCTGATACCTCTCCTTTCCTTCCCTTCTTTTCCTTCCTTCCTGATTTTGGGGTAAAGATGACCTTGAACTCCTGATCTGCCTGTCTCCAACTCCCAAGTGTAGGGATAATAGGTGTATGTCACGATGCCTGGCCAGTGTGGGGCTGTCTAACACAATGCACCAGTACTATCCTTTATTGTGGATTTCTGAGCAAATGATTTGGCTTAATCATAGATTAAAAATATGTTGATTTTTTAAAGTATTAATCAGGTTGGATAAAGGCTTATTATTATTATTATTATTATTTCACTTTACTATTGAAACATAATCCTCTACCTACACCAGCAGCTTTCCAGCTCTCCATGTTTTTAACAATCTAAGACTCATCTCTGCACTGCCTTCTTCTCCAGCCTGGNTGTTCCTGTCTAACACCCCAGTGCTGCCCTCTGCCTCAGCAGCAACAGGTGGTTAAGAGTTCTGGTACCGTGACAGGATGACAGAATGCAGTTCTAGTTCCTGAACTTCTCTAAGTTTCTATTTTCCCAGTTGCAAACTGTGAAAAACAAAGTACTCAGTTTGTTGTAATATAAAACAAGTTAATATCCATAAAGAGCTTCAAATTGTTGCTCACACAAAGGAAACGTTGAACTGATAGTAGTTTTTTTGTTTTTGTTTTATTTTAAGGGTCTCATTATGAAGCCCTAGCTAGCCNGGAATTCACTATATAGACCAGGCTAACCTGGAACTCACTCATAGAGATCCACCTGCGTCTGCCTCCCAAATGCTGGGATTAAAGGCATGCTAGTACTACCATGCCTGGTCTTTAATAGCAGNATTTTATTCCTGCCAATTACTTGCCAGATTGATCCTTAAATAATCCCAAAATCTCTCAGCAGAAGTGCTGAATACTATGAGAAAGTAGCTCACTGCTAGGGATTAGAGCCTGAACCAACTCCGTTTTCAAATGAGTGCTAGTCCTGAGCTGGCCCATACCTTGAGGCACTCTACCTCCTCCTGTCATTCAACTTCCCAAACAAGGAAGGGAACTGAAACAGGAGCCCTGTTCGCCAGCTGATGCGAGGCCTAGCTCTGTGCTGCTCTGCACCTGTGACTTGTCTTCTACTTGCTCCTTCCCACAAGTGTGCACGTAATCACACTGACACCCAAAACGCCCCCTTCACCTGCACATCCCTTTTTTTCTTTTGTTGGTAGCTGAGTTTCTGGAAAGCATAAATCACTTCTCCTTACTTGTTTCACTGCACTCTGCTTTCCAGTCTCACAGCCCTGTTGACTACAATCAGTGAGGTCTCTAGGATTCCCACTGTGAAGACAATGACTCTGCTTTATTCATGACCTCACCTGAACTTCTGCCACAACTCACCTCCCCCTACTTTAGGCTAGTTTACAAAGTCAACTCACAGATTTCACAGTACTTGGATTGAAATCACTTATGTACTTCGATATTTCATAATGTTCTCTTAGTTTTTAAGATAGAACTCACTAATTTGATTATTTTATCAGATAATTTGTGTAGCTTTTATATTACAGATCTGGGGCAGTGGAATAATGTATCTTACTTATTAAAGGAAATAGAAAAATCAACACTGAGCTGTCATTAAAAGATAATAGTCCATATGTCACTGTTCCCCGTAAAAACTCTTTCAGGACAGTAATGGCAGCTTCCTCAAATGAGCTGTACCCACAGTACCTTCTGGAATGGTTAAGGCTTGTATAATTAATTAATAGGGCCCAAATAAACACCTGTTGTGTTGGTTAATTTGGCTGGATTAAGAAACATCTAGAAACCTGGTGAAGCACACCTCTAGGTGTATGTGTAAAGATATTTCTAGAGATGACTAGGTTAAGAGAGCTTTGACCTAATGAATCATTTAATCCACCTATGCATTCCAAATTGGAATAGATTATGAGGAAATGGTAGAACGTCCTGTCTAGACAGAGGAAGCAGGTCATGGGTGTGCCCTTCAGGGCTGTATCTTGCCCAGGTTCCATTATATTACCACTCTCTACTTCCTGTCATCCATGAAGTGAACAGCTCCCTTCTGCCACACATTTCCAGCACCATGTATTCTCCCCAAGGACATGGGACCAAGAGACTATGAGCTGAATCTTGTGAAATGACAAACTAAAATGTATTTTTTTTCTTGAGTTGTTTTCTCAGGTGTTTTGATCATAGTGGAACAAAAGTAACTAATAATGCAGGACACATCTATCATTACTTAACTATGCATAAATAATTTCTTTTGGGGGGGTTGGCAGGTTCTCATGTAGCTAAAGCTAGCTTTGAATTTGCTATGTAGCAGAGGCTATATTTCAACTTTTGATCCTCTGCTTCTATCTCCCAAGTATTGAGATTATAGATGTTCACCACCATGCCTGCCTAGAATAGTCTGTGGCTGCACAAACAAGCCTAAAGAAAAATAAATGAGGGAGCTGCTTGTAACTTCACAGCACGTGTGTAATATGATATAATTCCAGGGCTCAAATTCCAGTCTACAAATACAGCCCATGTTCTTTTCTGTCTTNAACATCTCAGAAGAAAGAGATGACTGCAGAATGAATACCAGATTGGTACAGAAAAGCATAGGACAGGNAATCTGCTCAAGATTCTAGTCTATAAGCTGTTGTCAGTTAACAGGTAATGTAGGATGGAACAGCTCTTCTCCAGGATGTCTTAATCACAAAGGAGGTTCAATTAAAGAATCCCTGAGAGCTTTTCAATTCCATAATATTCACTAAATAAGAAAATGGAGGAAGACATGACATAAGGTCTTTCCAAATTTGTTCCTTGTAGTCTGTAGTTCAGATCCATCCAGTCCTTCTCAGTCTATGCTTCAAGCATTTCCACTAGTTCTAGACTCAGCAGTCAGGTCGCATGCCTCCACTGTGCCTTTACAAGCATGCTCTGTCCCGTAAGGTACCCTCCTCCCTTATGTACTTCCAAAGNCNCCTCCTACTTCTGCCTCAAGTCTCTACTGTTAGTTCCTTTGTGTTATTCTGCCTCTGTTCTAATAGGCATTCTTTATATGTTACTTACTGTATTGTAGCACAATTCATTATTATTAATATGCCAGGATCCAAAATTAACTATGAGGTCCTTCAGGCAAAGATGAAAACTTTTACTTTTTCTATCTCAGTATAGAGGACATTCAACAAATGCTTAGTGAGTGAATACAGAACTTATGTAAAATCACCTACAACTCTAAGGTAAGTGGTTACATGTGAATTTCGGTTACATGTGACTTGTCCGGGGCTGTATACCTAGGGAGAAGATTAATCGGGATTCAAACCCAGGATTTCCAAACCATAGAGCACATTCTTTCTCCTGATCATGAGTGTTAAGCACTGACTGAGCCCAGGTTTAGCTCAGTGGTTAAAACATCAGTAATGCTCCTGGCCCCAAAAAGGG
>LZPO01097111.1:428491-439034 GCA_001675575.1 Neotoma lepida
TTTTTTGGTTTTTTGAGACAAGGTTTCTCCGTGTAACCTGTCCTGGAACTCACTCTGTAGACCAGGCTGGCCTCGAACTCACAGAGACCTGCCTACCTCTGCCTCCCAAGTGCTGGGATTAAAGGCGTGTGCCACTACCATCCAGCTGTTCTGTGTGTTTATTAATAAGACTGTTTAAAAATTCGTCTTACACTAAATCTTCCTCATTTATTCAGCTGTGCACTATAAACCCCACCTCCTGTTTATCTGTATGTAATAACCCACCTCCTTGTTCAGCTGTGTGCAATAATCCTGCCTCCCTGTTCAACTCTATATAATAAATGGCTGAAATTTCTGGGAGGACTGCAATTTCTCCTGCAGAGAGCCCAGACCACCTGATGCCAGCTTCCTGATGGTATATTTGTCTATTCTTCATTCCCTTGCTACCCTAGTCAGGTTCATCCCTGACACTATGCTGGATGTGGCAACTATTGGCGTGTTAAAATTAACAGAATTTTATTAAAGCCAATTTGATTGCAATTAATTTAAAAATAATATTTAAGGGGCTAGAGAGATGGTTCAGCAGTTAAGAGTACTTATTACTCTTGCAGAAGACCAGGGTTCAGTTCCCAGCACTCACATGTAGTTAACAATCATCTTCAACTCCAGTTCCAAAGGATCTGATGCTGTCTTCTAGACTCCACAGGCACTGCATGCACATGGTGCACAGACATACATGCAGGGAAAACACTCACATACATATAAAATAAAAAAAATTAAGATGGTAAATTTTGTCATTTGTATGAGAATTTATAAATAAATGAATCAGCCATGTACAGCAATATGACAGGAGGTACAATGAGAGCAGTTAACATTTACTGAATGCTTTCCATGAGCCTGAATCTTATCCTACCCATGACCATAATCCTATAATTTTTTACAAATGAGAAGTCTAAGCCTAGAAGGGCCAAGTGTCTAGCTCAAGAACACATAGTTAGTAACAGAAACTTGAGTTCAATCTCAGGTACTGGCACTACAAAGTTCAAGAGCTTTACTACATCATAAAATAGTTGGCCAAAATAACTACCAGGGCCAGTCTTGATAACCTAAGCTTCGAACTAGAGATAGTCACATTTGAAGAGGACACATTGTATACTCAATGTAGCAGATCACAAAGACTGTTGAAACATAAAGACTATTTGGTGTAACAGTCCTGTATGTCCTGAAATTCACTTTGTAGACCCAGGTTGGAGACCACTTCGACTTCACAGAGATCCTCCTGCCTCTGCCTCCCAGAGTGCTGAGATTAAAGGCTTGGGCCACCACTCACAGCTCATAAAGACTATTCTTATATGATAAATGTACATGTGTAAATTAGGCGGTTCCTGTATTATCTGCCTTTGGAACTCCGCCCCAAGTCAATTCACTTATCAAGACTCCAGCCTCTATCAGATCAATTTCAATATTGCCAGATGTAACTGCTACAGTCTCTGCTAGTAGCTATTTTGAATTTCCAAGGAGTTTTCATGTTTGCTCTGNGCAAAGGACACCCCCCTTCTTCATCATTCTAGCTCCCANCTACAAACGTGTGCTACATAAAACCACCTTCTTTATCATCAGGGCTGTTCTAGGACTGCTCCTCTATTCTCTTTCAAGCACATTCATATTCAGGTGAACATTTAGTAAAAGCCATAATTAACACGGAGTGACAAGAGTAGGAAAGGCCACAGTATTCTACCTTGGAAAGCTAGAGGGCAAGCAAGAGTTCTTTAGCTGGTGATATAACGTACGAAAAACAAGCACTGATTACAAAAGAAAGGAGTCCAGGTCATCAGACAGAAACNAGGAAGAATTTAAAATAATGGTCAGCACTACTTACCAGGGTCTTCATCCCTATAGCATGGGTTAAATGGCCCTGATCTATCAGAAAATAAAAGGAAGAAAAGAATTTAAAAACTCATCCTCTAAAAGGCAATCATCTCATTATGAGCTCTTAAGTTNAAACTATAACTTACAAATGTCTAGGGCACAAAATCTGACACCAGGAAGCACTTTTTGTTTTTGTTTGTTTAGACCAAGTTTTTAAAAATTTGTATTACATTTATTTATTGGGGGTGGGCACATGTGATGGTAGAAGGAGAGAATCAACCCCTAAAAGCTGTCGTCTATGATCTCCAAGTGCATATTAGTGTGTGCACACACGCACACACACACACACACACACACACATATACACACAAATGCATGAAATACATATTATTTAAATAATAATAAAATAAAAATCCTGTCTATTATTCATTACTAATATCCATTACTAGTAACAAAAACAGAATTCTTTGTTTTGGGTTTTTTTGTTTTGTTTTGGAGACTGAGTCTCACTATGTAGCACTGGTTGTCCTAGAACTCATTATGTAGACCAGGCTCGCCTCCACCTGCCTCTCCCTACTGAGTGCTGGGATTAAAGATGTGTACCACTATGCCTAGCACAAAAAAGATTCAACTCACTTGGTTTTCCAGTCTTAATATTATAATAATAGTAATCAGAAAACTTACAAATTCCTATTCCCTTCTGAATCAAAGATAAAGTTATACTGCAATACACAATGAAGTTTGAGAAGTGGGTTTTTATTATATCTTGATTCTCAAAAAAAAAAGAGTAACCTATAAATGCAGTAAGAAGTATATCTCTTAATTTTTGTGTTAAGATTTACTTTTATTATTTTTAACTCTGTATGTGTGCCTGTGTGTAANTATAAACATATATGTGGGTGTCTGCCAAGGCCAGAAGCACTGGATCTCCCTGAAGCTAGCATTATAGGCCATCATGAGCTGCCTGATGTGGGTGCTGGAAATCCAACTCCTCTGCAATATGTGCTCTTAACTACTGAGCTATCTTTCCCCATTGGTTTTTGTTCTTTTGGGGGGGGGTGCTTGTTTTGAGATAGGATCTTGTGTTCCCGGTGGCCTCAAAATCATTATGTAACCAAGGATAATATTCTTGAACTCCTGACCCTCTTGACTTCACCTCACAAGCACTAGGATTACAAGTATGATCATCATGCCCACCTAAGAAATACAACTTTTTTTGTTTGGTTTTTTTTTCTTTACCTGATACAGGATTTCTCTGTGTAGCCTTCAATGCCCTGGAACTCTCTCTGTAGACCAGGCTGGCCTTGAAATCACTGAGATCTGACTGCCGGGNCTCCTGAGTGCTGGGATTAAAGGCATGCAACACCATGCCTGGCAGAAATACAACTCTTTAAGACGCACATATGACAGCCAATTATACTCACTCATCTTTTAAGACTCATAAAACTAACAATTTTTATGTGCATTGGTGTTTTGCTTGCATGTATGTCTGTGTGAGGGTGTAGAAGCCCCTAGAACTGGAATTACAAACAGTTGTGAACTGCCATGTGGGTGCTGGGAATCGAACCCAGGTCCTTTNGAAGAGCAGCTGGTGCTCTTAACCACTGAGCCATCTCTCCAGCCCCAAAATTAACATTTTTATTAAAGCATTTAACTCTGGAAGTGACTATAACTGTTTCTTCCTTTTATCCCTGATATANCTGACTAATCTAGAGAAAANCGAAAGTATTTTTTCTATCACACTCCTGTCACATCTTTATTGTCAGTGTCAGGGATCAAATCCACATGCTTTAATATGTTCCCAGCAGAGCTAAACCCCAAGTTCTTCTATTACAGCTAACTGCACTTTCTTATTTATAGATCTTATTCTCCACTGATTGGAACCACTAGATCTACTTTCCAATACAGAAGCCATTAGCCATGTGTGCCTATTTAAATTAACTGAAATGAAATAAATTAACTTTCAGTTTCTGATTCTCATTTCCATATTTCATGTATTAAAGAGCTACACACAGCAGGTGATTGTCAATCAGACAACACAAATACAGAATATTTTGATCACTGCAGAAATTTAACAGTGCTGTGTCTAGTCTGTATGTATTCACTGCGGTACAATATAGGAAGCAGTTTGGCAGGAGCTACATTTACCTCATTTCTGTACCCCAGCATCATCCCATAGTAAGTCCCCAGGAAATGCTTTTTAGGAATGACACTAGGTAACACAAAGTTTGGTCACACACCCGCCCCCAGGATTTATTTCCATAAACTAGTATCTTTCACAGGCTTGAATCAGGGTAATAATGAACTATCATTCCAACTATGGAGGGAAATGGTAGGAGCCACAATTAAAAGCAACCAGAAAACATGCATTCAGTTCCTCTCCCAAACCAAAGTGCTACTACTTACTGTGAAATTTGATTAAGAAAGTAGCTTATTTCTTGTTTTAGGTTTTGCATATAATTAAATTATAAGTGATTCTGAAAGGAATTTTTCAAATATTTGAAGAAAATCACAACTCAGAGTTGAACACGGTAGCTCACACCTGTAGTCTCAACATTTGGGAAGTGGAAGCAGGAGGATCAGGAGTTCAAGGCCAGCCTCAGCTAAACAAATAAAAAGGTTGAGAGATGAAGAAAAAAATGGAAGTTGTCACAAACAGACAGTGTCATGGCTGAAGGACATGATCTGGACAGTAAATGGCAATTAGTTTAAAGTGGCTGGAACAACATGTAAGAAAGGCTTAGGATCTGGGACCAGTGAGGCATACAGAGCCTGAATCATGTGAGAAATTTGCAAGGTAAACTAAGGGCGGTAAATTTTATCCTCCAAATTACAAAAGAATTCTCAGAAAAATCTGAAGCAGGGAAGAGGGGTGCAATATGTACTTAACAAAGCTCAGAGAAAAAGCAATAAAGAAGGTATACTTGGGAGAAGTGAGACAACAGCTAAGTACATCAGTCAGGAAGTTGCTGAAAAAAAGGAATGAGACAGGGCCTATCTGATGTAGTTTTCAACAGTCTATTTTAAATGAGTCTTTCTCTATTAGTCTATGTCTCTCAAAGCTATAATACCACCATTTAATTAGAAAACACAACTACAAAACCAACTGTTAAAGTCAATTCCATAAACTAAAAATTTCACTGCATTCCTTTGTTCAACAGTCATTCCAAATTCCTAACTAAAACAGCTCACTTTTCTTCTTCCACAGCACACAATTTTAGAAAAGCAATTCATCNAGATGAGCACATCTGTGCAGTGTACAACAAGTGTAAACAATTTAACAGGCATTTAATGAAACATTTCCCGTTCTTTATGGGGAAAATTCTAACATGGCAACATCAGGTTGCAAATTGACATTTTTAAATTAGGGTTTTGTTTTTTTTTTTAATATGAACATGCCAATTTTAAATCCCATCTGGCTACATGGTGCAGCTGCCATGAATGAATTTCCAATTATGCACATGGCTGAAGCATTCAGAACTGCCATGTGCCATCACCAGCAACGGTATGAATCCAGAAGCTCTTATACACCCATGCTAATAGAAGAGAATTTCTTAGTCTGTTCTAGAAAAGAAGGGACATACAAGTAAATGAAAAGATATATTTCATATTTTTAAATACATGGATCTCATTGTCACTGTCACTTTCACTTTGAAAGGTAGTAGCTGGATTATCTTGCACAGTTCTTTATAGTTTACCAAGTTTACCTGTCTCTATCCTCCTGGCCTTACACCAACAAAAACCTAAAAAGGTAAAGCTAAAACTGGTTTCAATTCCAACACTGGGTGTTGTGGCACAAGCCTATAATCTCAGCACTCAGGAGGTTGAAGCAGAAAATCCTGTGAACCAAGGCTAAATAACAAGACCCTGTCTCAAATACAATAAATAAACAAGCAAACAAATAAACAAACATGGATCGGGCACATAGCTCAGTGGTAAAACATTTGCCTAACAAGCCAGAGGCCACAAGCTTAATTTCCAACATGGCCAATCAATCAAGTAAGTTCTAACTCAATCTTTCACAAATGTGTATGAATTTGGGCACATTTCTTTTTATCAGGCTGTATTTCCTCAAGTATAAAATGGTAATACTAACCTTGCAGATCTTTGGTATAGATGAAAGAAAATATACATAAAGCAGCTATAGATGTGTATGGTTCCTACAGGTGTTTGATAAAAGGTAACTATTTTAATATTTCCTTTGTATCCAAAAATGATTTGTACTTAGAAATTATGTACCTAAAGATTAAAATTTTATTTCAGTCCAATATAGCCCACCGCTTTAACGCCAGCATTCAGAGAGCAGAAGCAGATGGATCTTTCCAATTCCGGGCCAGCCTGGTCTACATAGCAAATTCTAGGTCAGCTGGGGCTACATAGTGAGACTCTGCCTTTAAAAAAAAACAAAAAACTTTTTTATTTTAGGGATGGAATAAATTAATTCAGATAAAGGACTCAGAGCAATGCCTCACACATAATAGTCAATCATTAATTGTTTACAGTTGTTACTATTATCACATTAAGTCACAAATAACTATGCACATATATTTATACATGTTTATATATATAAATATATGCATATATTTACACTATATGTATATATATATATATGTATATGTATATATATATAGAGAGAGGGAGAGAGACAAAGTGTTCTGATACATAACCCAGGCTGGCAGGCAACTCATTATGTTCTGAAGTTGGCCTCAAACTCACAATCCTGCCTCAGTCTCANGAGTGGTGTCTTAGGATTACAAAATGCAACCCTGAACCTGCCCTAAATGCAATCTATAGTTGCCCTCTTCTGCTGTGGGATGTCTTTCTGTATGCTGTGAATATGTGTTGCTCCCACTGGCTAATAAATAAAGCTGTTTTGGCCTATAGCAAGAAAGCTTACAGCCAGGCAGGAAATCCTGAGAGAGAAAGAAGAAAGGCGGAGAGAGAGGGAGACGGGATCCAGCCATCCAAGAAGGAAGATGTGAAAGTACCAGTAAGCCATGAAGCCACATGGCAAGACACAGATTAATACGAATAGGCTGAATTAAGTTGAACTCACTAAGCCAGAACCATAGGCCATACAGTTTGTAATTAATATAAGCCTCTGTGTAATTATTTTATAATCAGCTGCAGGACCACAGGTGGGAGAGATTTATCTGGACCTCAGGGTTGGGCAGGACACAGGAAAACTTCTGACTACACTCTTCCTCCTCATGTAGTAGTTATGAAATCTTACACATGGACTCAGTAAGTATCCACTCACCAAGTAAATAAGTAATGGATGAATGACTGAATAAGTGAAGATATTACAAGTTATCACAGAGGCTGGAAGCTGAAGAAAGGGTGGGAAGGTTATCCAAGCAGAGACAATGGGATAATTAAAAATATAAGAACATAGCCAGGTTGTGGTGGTGGCACACACCTTTAATCCCAGCCCTATGGAGGCAGAGGCAGGCAGATCTCCGAGTTCAAGGCCACTCTTGTCTACAGAGTGAGTTCCATGACAGCCAGGGATACACAGTGAAACCCTGTCTCAGAGAGAGAGAGAAAATATATATATATATATGTATATATATGTACACACATACATAAATACACACACACACACAGACACACACAGACACACACATGAATGTGAGTGGCCACACCAGACATGGACTCTGGGCTATGCAGTAGAGAAGTTGGAAAGTTGTAAAAGCCTGAGGGAATGGATGGCTCTCAAGGAAACAAGTGTCTTCCAGATACAACAGAAGTGATGCACATACAAACACACAGACATGGTAACAGGCCTGCACAGGTTCAAGCCAGACTGGGTCCCAGCACTAAGACAGAGAAACGGACACAATCTTCCATCCCTAATCAAGACTTTATCTCCAATTAATTGCTTGCAAAGGGAAAACCAATTTTCTCCAAAGAAGTCTCACTGTATATATAAACCAAACTTAAGAGTAAGCCTCAAGCCCAGCAGTAGATGGCCAACACACACACACAAAAAAACCTCAATGGATTTTGTTGTTGTTGTATATTTCTTGCCTCATATTGCTTTGTTTGGGCATTTTTTTGTCTTATTGGTCTTTTGCTTGTATATTATGGTTTCCNATTTTGTGTTTTTATGGGTTTTGATTTTATGTGTGTGTCTAATGTGTGTGTTTCTTGTGCTTTTTCATTATTGCTGTTGTTTTTTAAATTCTGCTTTGCTTTTTTTAATTTGCCTGTTTGTTTTCTAAAGAGAGAGAGAAAGAAGATGTGGAGTTGCATGGGTGGGGAGGTAAGAGAGGATCTGTGAGGAAATGAGGAGGGGAAACTGATCAGAATATATTGTATGAATTTTCAATTAAAAAAAGAAAAAGCCTTTAATCCCAGCTCTTGGGAGGCAAAGGCAGGCAGGTTTCTATCAGTTAAGGCGGATCTCTATGAGTTCAAGGCCAGCCTGGTCTACACAGTAAGTTCTAGGGCATCCAAGTCTACCAAAGAAACCCTGTCTCAAAAAACCTAGGCCAGGGACTGTACTGCCACCCCAAGCAATTTCACCAAGGCTACCTTTAATGTCATCTTTGAGTGGTACAGGCACCCAACCCCTGATTTCTTTATACCAGGAATTTACTAACCATTTTGCAAAGACCCACAACAGCATCTCCATACAGAGGGCTCAAGATCCAGCTGTCACTACAACATAGGGTGTGGCCCCGCCCCAAGAAAAAGTAAATTAAGGAAAAAGGAGGAACAACAATAAAGTTGGAAGACTCACACTTCCTAATTCTAAAACTTTCTACAATACTACTACAGTGTGGCNCTGGTATAAAAACAGACAACGTAATAAAATAGAAGTAAGAGTCCAGAAATAAAGTTACACACTTATGGCCAAAGTGTCAATACCAATCCAAAAGGAAAGAATACTCTCCACAAACAGTGTTGGAACAACTGTATATTTACACATGAATGAACAGAGGTGGATTCTTATTTCATGCCATATATTAAGAAAGCTCAAAATAGATCAAATATCTAAATATAAGAACTAAAACCAGCTGCGCAGTGGTGGCGCATGCCTTTAACCCCAGTACTTGGGAGGCAGAAGCAGGTGGATCCCTGAGTTTGAGGCCACCCTGGTCTACAAAGTGAATTCCAGGACAGCCAGGGTTAAACAAAGAAACCCTATCTTGAAAAACAAAAACAAAAAAATGAGCTAAAACCATAAAAGTATCTGTGAAAACCATAAAAGTACCTTAAGGAAGTATAGTAGTAAATGTTCTTGAGTTGAATATGGAAATGGATTCTTATATATGACAACCATGTTAGTATCTGATTATTGAAGAAGGCTCTGAGNTGGCTGCCTAGCAACACCCACTCCCAAAAAGGAACAAACCAAAGATACATGAACTAACCTAGATGAATGTCTCAAGGCCATTACGCTTAGTAAGGTCAATCTCAAAAGATAATAAACTACATGGTTCCATGTATGTATCATTCTCAAAATGACAAAATTATACAGATAAAAAATATACATGTTGTTAGTTGCCAGGGGACAAGGACAGAGTGGGGTGAGAAAGAAGAAAGGAATGTCCATAAGTATAATGATGTAGTACAAGGGAGTTCCTTGTGGTAATAGAACATATGTCATATCTTTGTTTGTTTTGTTTTTCAAGACAGAGTTTTTCTGTGTAACAGCCCTGGCTGTCCTGGAACTCACTTTGTAGACCTGGCTGCACTCAAACTCACAGAAATCCACCTGCCTCTGCTTCCCAAGCACTGAAATAAAAAGTGTATGCCACCACACCTGGCTCCTTATGTCAGTCTCTTTAATTGTGGTAGTGATTACACCAATCTGTACATGGGATAAAGCTATATAGAACTATACACATACATACACACTATTACATAGGAAATGGTTAAAAAAAAAAGGAATCAAGTCTGTAGTCCATTTAATTGTATTTTACTGGTGTCACATATCTAGCTTTAGTATTACTTCATTGATGATGTCACCATGGAGAAAAGCTAGGAAAAGAATAGAAAGGGCTCTGTGTACTGTTTTTTCAAGTGCTGGGAATTGAAATCAGGCCCTTGTATAGGTTAGGCAGGGACTCCACCACTAACCTATACCCCAGCCTTTCTATGTACTAATTGATGCAACTTCCTTTGAATCAATAATGGTTTAAAAATAATAAGATTTTCTTTAAAAAGTAATACAATTCAACCAACATCTGAATATCAACAATATGTCAAACACTGTGCAAGTGTTACACATTCAACAATTAAATGTTACTCACCACACACACACACACACACACACACACAGAGAGAGAGAGAGAGAGAGAGAGAGAGAGAGAGAGAGAGAGAAAATCTGAAACTTTTTAAATTTTGAATGTCCATTAACTTAATTATTTTAAAAATTAAGATACTTTCTGTTAAGGCTAAATTGTTAACTAATTATTACCTAACACAATTAGGTGCATATATACCTAAGCACACAAACTATATCTAGTCTTACATAGACTGTGTATATGTGGTAGATATAGACTGATCTAGCTAAGACAATGATGTCACTTTAGCTTCTCTTACATTCAGGCTGCCTCTTTCCACTATGCTATATATGAAAAGGTTGGGAGCTCAGAGAGAAAAGTAGCAACCAGATTAAGTTAAATGAAATCCACATTAGGCTGGGAATATAGCACAGTGGTAGAATGCTTGCCTAGTATTCAAT
>LZPO01097111.1:486100-503909 GCA_001675575.1 Neotoma lepida
TAGACTTAACAAGAGCAGTGGCCTTAAATGGGCTTGTGCTGTTTGACTTGGCACCTCAGGGAGCTGCCATGGAAAGAATATGCCCTAGGGAGACTCTGATCCAAGTTGGATGAGAACATGTGGAGCAGACCTACACCCAGTCCCAGACTGGAGTTAACTCAGCCCACACAGGAGGCAGAGCTGCACACCAGGCCCAGCCCAGATCTGCTGCACANCAGGCAACCTGCAGACCAGGACAGTGAGAGTAATACTGAGTCTGGAGGCAATGCAAAAAACTAAAACAAGAAGGAACAGCAACTATGACGAAGGATGGGTGTGACGAGGACGCACACAGGCTTCAAAGCATTGGTGAGGCTCTGTTTTTCAGACTGGGTCTTGAGCTCATATGTGTTCATCATATTATATATATATATATATGTTGTGTGTGCTATCATTTATTGCTGTGGGATGTCTTTCTGTACGCTGTGAACATATGTTGTTCCCATTGGAATAAGCTGTTTTGGCCTATGGCAAGGCTTCTTAGAGGCAGGCGGGAAATCCAAGGAGAGAGACAGGAAAGAGAAAGGCAGAATCTAGAGAGACGCCAGCTGCCGCCAAAGAAGTAAGATGCCAGCAGACCAGTAACACGATGGCCATGTGGCAAAACATAGATTAATAGAAATAGATTAATTTAAGATAAAAGAGCTAGCTAGCAACAAGCCTGCCATAGGCCATACAGTTTGTAAATAATATAAAGCCTCTGAATGATTATTTTATAAGTGGCCACAGGACTGAGGAGCTGGGCAGGACTGGAGAAACGCAGGACTGTGGGGCCAGCCAATGACTGGAGTAACCTTCCAGCTACAATTTATAATTTTTTCACAGTAAAAAAAAAGAAAAAGAAAGAGAGTATATGTAAGAGAGAGTCAGCAAGATGGCTAAATGTACCTGCCATCAAGCCTGACAACCTGAGTTCACTGATCATAAAGATAAAGGATCAAGTGTGCTGGGGGCCAGGGGTAGGGAGNAGAGAGAATTTTAAGAAAGACATCCCTACCTAACAAAAGAAACAAGAAAGGANATTTCCTAGGTATTTTCTTCCAGGTTTCAGAACANCACAATGTCTTGAGATGACAAGATCTGTGGTGGCTGTCTTGCAACCTCTGGGTGGATATGGCTCAGGGGAGAGATAGAAAGGCCCTGAGTGACAAGTGGAGCCCATGAATCAATTCAAGGACTCTTCTGATAGGGGAGGTTATAAAAGGTCTGTGGGTCAGGTGACTTTTCATTGGGAAGACTCAGTTACCTTCTCAAACTGCCATAACACAGGATTCCCCCCGACACACACACACACACACACACACACACACACACACACACACACACACAGTATTAAAAGGACTGACCCATCTGTAAGGCCTGGAAGGTCTGTTTCATGCCCCAGACTGCCAGCTTGGCACCTCTGACTTAACCAGGGGAGGAAGCCACCGATACTTGCAGCACTGAATCCCAAGGGCTCCTCGTTTCTCACAAGGATGCTTCCGCCACAGAAGTTCCAAGGTGACCATCTCAGAATCCTCCCCTCCCCCTGCCCACGCTATTTAAACGTTTCTTTCTCTAGCATTCACGTCAGCAAAAGACATTCCCTCCCCATTTTAGCATCACTGAAATTGACCATCTTCTCCCGGGATGCTGGCCACAGTGCAGCGGGGTAGCAGACTTACCGGAATTGCGTCGCCCAACTTCCCTGCTTGGACATTTCTCCCTATTACAGTCTATTTTATCTGCCCCTTTGTGACAGGGCTCGTGGTGGGTGAGACCTTAAGACAGAGGCACTAGAACAGACACGAACCAGCCTTCNCCATGTTGGCATCTCCCAGTGGCACTTGACTCTGCAGCGGGCCTCCAAGCGGAAGCTGGACTGCCAGGTCTGCAGCCTTACCAGCGCCATCTGCCGGCTAAATCCCACCTAATCTATCACATCTTCTATCTAAAGAGATGGCTCCATCTTCCACCACCTACAAAAACAAGTTGTCGTAGGTTGTTCCCTCACTTTGTAATCTGGGAATCGAAGGCAGGGCTTTGCACATGCTAAGAAGTATTTCTGCCACTGAGCTATACTCTCAGCCCCACAATGAGTTTTACAAAAGATAAGTCATAGGACATGAAACTTCAGGACAGCAGGGAGTAGGGGAGGGTATAGTTCACATTTGTCATTGCTCCCTGCTCAGGAGGCAGAGGAGGGGGTAATCTCAAGTTCCAGCTTGCCTGGGTTACATAGTGAGTTCAAGACCAGCTTAGGCAACTCAAGTGAGAGCCTATGTGGTGGCCCACAGAGGCTTCCTAGTGAGACCTTAGTCAGGGTCAGAGAATCTAAGCTTGCTTTAACCAGCAAGGCTGCATAATGGGATGATTTGGACAGGGGCGTGGTTACCAGGTGTTTGGAAGGGTCTACACTTGGCTGTACGGTGTGCTTTGATCTTGATGGGGGGAGGTCTTTTGCCTCTCCCCTTGGCATTGTATAAAAAGCCCTTTTGAATAAAGCTCTGGATGGCTGAGTATTGATCCAGGACTCTCCCGAGGCTATCCTGTGTCTCTGTCTTTCTTATCGTCTCGTTCTATCTTTCTACCTAATATTTCCTCATTCCTCTCTCCTCCACCCAAGAACCCTTCGAAAGGTGGGAGCATGTCGGAGCTGGACTCCGACAGACACCCACAATCTTATCACATAACAAAAGAGAAACAAAACCCACAAACAACAACGAAACATCTCTCCAAGGTTTTCCACCCCACATAGTATGTATTTTTCCTGTGGCTGTCCACAATGATGGATCTCATCTGGGCTATCCANGNTGCCAGGGGCCATTCTCCCTGGCTTTTATACAAACTCTTTCCTCAGGACTTGAGCTGGACTTGAGGATATCAGCTATGTGAGAATNATCGAAGTCTTCCAAGATAACATGTTCTGAGAATGCCAAAGCCACATATAGGAACTTTAGAAGACCCTTCCATCCCCTTCCCCATCTTAACCCATCNCCTCTTTATAAGAAACAGGTTGTTAGTCAGACCCATCCACCAGCCACAGAGGTGCTTCATAGTTGACATCCAGGCTTGTGACTCAGATAATCTCCTGTGGAAGAGCAGCTATAAAATGTCACAGAATGAAGCTGTTACCTGGGTCTTCAACATGGCAAAAGTCCTGTTCTGACAGATGGGCTCAGGGCCAGATGCAGTAACAAAATATGCCCACAAGGGTGCAGTAGCGCCTCTAACCAGCAGCAAGAGTTGGTCTTCAACCACCAAGGAATTCTTCAAGGTACTTTAACCTGTAATAGCAGAAGGGACAGATGGAGGTCTGTGGGTGAAGGCAGATAACTTGATATGCTTTTAAATTGCATTCTTAGGCTGGGAATATAGCTCAGTTGGTGACGTTCTTGCTGAGTGTGGTGGTTTGAATAGGAACGGCCCCCATAGACTCGTGTTTGAATGCGTGGTCACCAGGGAGTAGCACCATTAGGAGGTGTGGCCTTGTTGGAGGAAGTGTGTCACCAGGTCTCAAATGCTCAAGTCAGGCTCAGTGGTTCACTCTCTCTTCCTGCTGCGTGCTGATCCATATGGAGAACTCTCAGCTACCTCTCCAGCACTATGTCTGCCTGCATGCCGCCATGTTCCGACCATGACAATAACGGACTAAACCTCTGAACTGTGAGCCATCACCAATTAAATGTTTTCCTTTATAAGAGTCACTGTGGTCGAGTGGGCAGTGGCGC
The DNA here is from genome assembly GCA_001675575.1 of Neotoma lepida. Lineage (NCBI taxonomy): Eukaryota > Metazoa > Chordata > Mammalia > Rodentia > Cricetidae > Neotoma > Neotoma lepida. The sequence goes on from LZPO01097111.1 coordinate 489,850, forward strand.
ACGCCTTTAACCCCAGCACTGGGGAAGCAGAGGCAGGTAGATCTCTGTAAATTTGAGGTCAGCCAGGGCTATACAGAGAAACCCTATGTGTGTGTGGGGGGGAGGTATCATGGTCATGGTGTCTCTTCACAGCAACAGAAACCCTAACTAAGACACTGAGCAAGCACAACATTGAGCAAGCAGAAAAGCACTGAGTTTGATACCCAGCACTGCATAAAATTGGATAAGGGTTGTATGCCTGTAATCTCTGGGCACAGTGAAGTGGAGGCAGGAGGATCAGAAGGTTTTTTTGTTTGTTTGCTTTCTTTTGTTTTTTTCAAAACAGGCTTTCTTTGTGTAGCCCTGGCTATCCTGGGACTCACTCTGTAGACCAGGCTGGGCTCAAACTCAGAGATCGATCAGTCTGCCTCTGCCTCCCAAGTGCTGTAATTAAAGGTGTGTGCCACCACCGCCTGACTTGACACTTCTTGTATATCCTTCCAGAAATATATTTTTTACATATTTAAACACACACACACACGCCCAGACTCCACATCAAGACAAAAACGTGGGAGTCCCTAATAGGAGCTTAATAACATTCATGAACCCAATTCAGAAGATTAAAGAGCACAGACATTACTCTGTGGCTAGTACAGGAAGGCCTTGACATTGGGAGACTGGAGGGAGCTCAGAGCTCCATCTAGGGCTTTCAGGAGGACTTTCTTAGGGTGGTAGCTCTTGAGCTGTATTCAGAAAGATGCATCTGAGCATATGGGTCTGTGGGCAGTTAGGATGCCTGGCAACTCACAAGCCAGCTCAGGGTCATTTTAACAAGTGGAACAGACGCCATCCATGGTCCTTAGGAACACCAACTCTAGGAAAGGATATTTTGATCTGGGACCAACAAGCTTGTGTCATTTATGAGGTCTGTGAAGTTGGACATGGTGGTTGTTATGAAACGGCTCTTGGGAGGCCTTGGCAGGTTGGACAAAGGTGCCCCAGTGGGTGAGGGAGACATGCCATGTGGATGTGGTGGGCGGTGGTGTGGTGCAGTGGAAAGTTACTCATACCATGCAGACACAGCATCCACGTGGAAAGTTTATTATTAAAGGGGGAGGGGAGAAAGAAAGAGGGAGAGAGAGAGCAGAGGCCCGCACCTCTTGGGAATACAGAAGGAGCAAAGGGGAGTTCTTTCTTGAAGGAAAGCAGGATGGTGTCAGATCGCTGGGCGGGCCAGCGTATTATCTGCTTATTGGCCAGGATTCCAAGAAGTGAGTCTGAATGCTAACACTTGGGAGACTGAGAGAGAAGGCTCACAAGTTTGAAACCAGGCTGGGAAACACATTGAGATCCTNCCTCTTTATAAGAAACAGGTTGTTAGTCAGACCCATCCACCAGCCACAGAGGTGCTTCATAGTTGACATCCAGGCTTGTGACTCAGATAATCTCCTGTGGAAGAGCAGCTATAAAATGTCACAGAATGAAGCTGTTACCTGGGTCTTCAACATGGCAAAAGTCCTGTTCTGACAGATGGGCTCAGGGCCAGATGCAGTAACAAAATATGCCCACAAGGGTGCAGTAGCGCCTCTAACCAGCAGCAAGAGTTGGTCTTCAACCACCAAGGAGTTCTTCAAGTACTTTAACCTATAATAGCAGAAGGGACAGATGGAGGTCTGTGGGTGAAGGCAGATAACTTGATATGCTTTTAAATTGCATTCTTAGGCTGGGAATATAGCTCAGTTGGTGACGTTCTTGCTGAGTGTGGTGGTTTGAATAGGAACGGCCCCCATAGACTCGTGTTTGAATGCGTGGTCACCAGGGAGTAGCACCATTAGGAGGTGTGGCCTTGTTGGAGGAAGTGTGTCACCAGGTCTCAAATGCTCAAGTCAGGCTCAGTGGTTCACTCTCTCTTCCTGCTGCGTGCTGATCCATATGGAGAACTCTCAGCTACCTCTCCAGCACTATGTCTGCCTGCATGCCGCCATGTTCCGACCATGACAATAACGGACTAAACCTCTGAACTGTGAGCCATCACCAATTAAATGTTTTCCTTTATAAGAGTCACTGTGGTCGAGTGGGCAGTGGCGCACGCCTTTAACCCCAGCACTGGGGAAGCAGAGGCAGGTAGATCTCTGTAAATTTGAGGTCAGCCAGGGCTATACAGAGAAACCCTATGTGTGTGTGGGGGGGAGGTATCATGGTCATGGTGTCTCTTCACAGCAACAGAAACCCTAACTAAGACACTGAGCAAGCACAACATTGAGCAAGCAGAAAAGCACTGAGTTTGATACCCAGCACTGCATAAAATTGGATAAGGGTTGTATGCCTGTAATCTCTGGGCACAGTGAAGTGGAGGCAGGAGGATCAGAAGGTTTTTTTGTTTGTTTGCTTTCTTTTGTTTTTTTCAAAACAGGCTTTCTTTGTGTAGCCCTGGCTATCCTGGGACTCACTCTGTAGACCAGGCTGGGCTCAAACTCAGAGATCGATCAGTCTGCCTCTGCCTCCCAAGTGCTGTAATTAAAGGTGTGTGCCACCACCGCCTGACTTGACACTTCTTGTATATCCTTCCAGAAATATATTTTTTACATATTTAAACACACACACACACGCCCAGACTCCACATCAAGACAAAAACGTGGGAGTCCCTAATAGGAGCTTAATAACATTCATGAACCCAATTCAGAAGATTAAAGAGCACAGACATTACTCTGTGGCTAGTACAGGAAGGCCTTGACATTGGGAGACTGGAGGGAGCTCAGAGCTCCATCTAGGGCTTTCAGGAGGACTTTCTTAGGGTGGTAGCTCTTGAGCTGTATTCAGAAAGATGCATCTGAGCATATGGGTCTGTGGGCAGTTAGGATGCCTGGCAACTCACAAGCCAGCTCAGGGTCATTTTAACAAGTGGAACAGACGCCATCCATGGTCCTTAGGAACACCAACTCTAGGAAAGGATATTTTGATCTGGGACCAACAAGCTTGTGTCATTTATGAGGTCTGTGAAGTTGGACATGGTGGTTGTTATGAAACGGCTCTTGGGAGGCCTTGGCAGGTTGGACAAAGGTGCCCCAGTGGGTGAGGGAGACATGCCATGTGGATGTGGTGGGCGGTGGTGTGGTGCAGTGGAAAGTTACTCATACCATGCAGACACAGCATCCACGTGGAAAGTTTATTATTAAAGGGGGAGGGGAGAAAGAAAGAGGGAGAGAGAGAGCAGAGGCCCGCACCTCTTGGGAATACAGAAGGAGCAAAGGGGAGTTCTTTCTTGAAGGAAAGCAGGATGGTGTCAGATCGCTGGGCGGGCCAGCGTATTATCTGCTTATTGGCCAGGATTCCAAGAAGTGAGTCTGAATGCTAACACTTGGGAGACTGAGAGAGAAGGCTCACAAGTTTGAAACCAGGCTGGGAAACACATTGAGATCCTNTCTCACAAATAAAACAAGGCTAGAAAGATGATTCAGCAGTTAAGAGTACTTGCTGTTCTTCTACAGGACCGCAGTTCAGTTCCCAGCCCCACATCAGGTGATTCACAACTGCCTGTAACTCCAACTCCAGAGGACCCAACACCTCTGGCCTCTGTGAGCACTGGCACTTGTGTGCATTACCTACATACATCTACACATGTTAAAAATAATGAAAATAAATATTAAAAAACCCACCCTTAATGAATGAACCTTAATTTCCTTCAATTATGACTGTAGGCAGTGATAACAGTGATTGTGACTCTGTTTCTAGCAGAAATCACAGGTATTTTCATACTACTATTGGCCAAGAATAAAATCAACCTAATTAAGAACAAAGAAAATTACACTCATTTTGGGCACGAAGTTAAGCAACATTTTTTTTCCTTCTTTTGAGACAGAGTATCATGTAGCCCAGGATGGCCTCAAACTCACTATGTAGCCAAGGATGACCTTGAATATCTGATCTTCCTTCCTCCATCCACAAGTTCTGGGATTACAAGTGTGTACCACTACTCCCAGTTTATCCAGTGCTGAGGATTGAACCCAGGATTTTATGCATGCCAGGTGAGCACTCTACCAACTGAGCTACATGCCCAATCCTCAAGCAATCCTGAAAATGTGCTCCAAGACTTTACAATATGGTAGCTGTGTGTATAGCTTTAAACAAAAGACTCAGAAGTCACATTACTTCCCTCCCAGAAATAAGATGAGAGGACTCAAGGAGAGAGATGTTTCAAAACGTCAAGGCCTATGTGACTGCTCACTGGCTGCTCCTCCACAGGACCAGGGCTCAGTTCACAGTTCAATTCGAGGGAGGCCTTGGCGGGTTGGACCAAGGTGCCCCGGTGAATGACGGAGACATGCCATGTGGATATGGATGACATGCCATGTGGATATGGATGACATGCCATGTGGATATGGCTCACAACCTTCTCTAACTCCAGTTCCAGGGGATCTGATGCCCTCTTCTGGCCTCCTTAGGCACTGAATGTACATGCTGCATAGATGCAGGAAAACACCTATACACATAAAACAAAAATAAATAAAATCACTCTCTCTGTTTTGTTTCGGTTTTTTTTTTGTTTTTTGTTTTTTTTGTTTTTTTTTTTCTTTTTTGAGACAGGGTTTCTCTGTGTAGCCCTGGATGTTCTGAAACTCACTCTGTAGACCAGGTTGACCTCAAACTTGCCTCTGCCTCCTGAGTTGGGGGACTAAAGGCGTGCACCACCATGCTTGGCTTAAATAAAATCTCAAAAAAAATTTAAAACACCGTACTGTGGGGGACACTTCATATAGAAATAAAAAACCTGTGGCTGGTGAATTGGCTCAGCGATTAACTCACGGCTGCTCTTCTAGAGGTTTGGGGTTCGATTCCTGGCACTCACATGGCAGGTCACAATTGTCTGTAACTTCAATTTCAGGGGATCTAATGCCCTCTTCTGACCTTCATAGACACCTGGCACTGTTGGTGTACAGAGATGCATGCAGGAAAAACACCCATACACATAAAATAAAAAATAAAAACCTTTCAAAACAAAAAAGGAAATGAAAAACCTATTGACTCTTTTTGTTTTTTTCCAGAGACCTACTATGTTATTTTGTTGCTGAAGGCAGTACCCAGAGCCTCCTGTATCTTAAGCAGCCCCATACAGTTTCTTCTTGAATAAAATTCTGCTTCCTGGAGCTTTGCTGTCTCATCAAATGTGCAGAGTACTGCTTCACACCACCATCAACACGCGTTCTCCTCCCCACAAAACGGAACCTAGTCATTNGCCAGAAGATGAACACAGGACAGAAGCTGCGCCAATCCCTATCCTTCCCTAAGACTTTTTCTACTCCTGGCAGGTGGGCAAGAATAAAGNNGATACGGAGGCTCGGGGTGAGAAACAGTTTTCATTTAAACTAGACTTAGCTTTCTGCGAGGAGAACCTGAGCCCCTGCTTGATACTAAAAGTTCCTTAGGTATACTTGTGCCTGCTGGGATTTATGCCATTTTATGACTGGGGGTAAATACGTCAGAATTCATTTTTAAATTACTCATAGCTCTACTGCAAATGCATAAACAAGCATAATCTCAAAAATACTCAGTGTTGTTACCAGCACTTGAATGTGGGATGGGTTGCTTCGTGGATGTGAAGTATGAAAGGGCCAGGGCACAGTAGATGAGAAGTCACTGCCTTGGGCAGTCCTGNCTTGGGATAGTTTGTCTGAGAACACTGAGNCCATGACTCCTTTCCTCCCCTCACCTTGCAGCCAGAATCTTAGAAAATGTCTATGGCGGACCCAGAGAGTTAGGAGCTGGACGTGAAAGGGCCAACAAGATGCCTAAGAGGGTGAAGGTGTTTGCTGCCAAGTCTGGGAACCTGAGTAGAATCCCTGGGATCCACACAGTAGAAGAAGAGATCCAACTCCCACAGCTGTCCTCTGATCTCCACAAATTTACCATGGCATGTATGTGTGCATGTACACACACACACACACACAATCAATCAATCAATCAATCAATCAATCAATCAATAAATAAAATTTTAAAATAAATAAATGCAATTAAAATTTTTTCATCAGGTGTGGTGGTGCACGTCTTTAATCCCAGCACTCAGGAGGCAGAAGCAGGTAGATGAATCTCTATGAGTTCCAGGGCAGCCAGGGTGACACAGTGAGATCCTGTCTCAAATGGTTTATTTATTTATTTGTTTATTTATTTAGGGACTAAAAAGATGGCTCAGTAGTTGAGTGTGCTTGCTGGTCTTACAGAAGACCAGGAACACACATATACATACTAAAAAATTAAACAAATCTCTTATACATATTTTAAAAAGATTATTCANCAGATGATTTTTTTAAGATTTATNTATTTTATTATTTTATGTATACGAATGTTTTGCTGATATGTATGTATCTACACCATATATGTGCCTGGTGCCCAAGGTTTTCCAGAAGAGGGCATCAGATCTACTGGGGCTAGAGTTACAGAAGATTGTGAGCTGCCATTTAGGTGNTGGGGACTGAACCCAGGTCTTCTACAGAGCTCTCTCCAGGCCAGACTCTGATCTCTTGCTTGATAGTCATTCCTGGAATGTATCAAGGGATCTCCTTAGGCTATGGGAAAGCATCACCCTTGGCTCCTCCATTGGCCACAGGCTCACAGCTCTTTTAAAGAAGGCAACAGTCTTAACTCCTGCTAACGCTGCCACTCAGCAGTTACCACTTAGACCTGGTTCAATGCCAAAGCCATGGCTCTTTCAACTTTGCAAACTCAAAATTACAGGCCTCTCCGTCCTCCAGATTATAGGTTACAGCACAGAGTTCCTCCCTCAGCAAGGCAAACAGCAGAGAAGCTAGCTACAGCTTGATTTTCTGTCTTTTTCTCTCTCATTGGACTTTGCTAAAAGTAGCAAGATTTGAAAAGAGAACCATTCAGAATTTTCTTACCATTTCTGAACTTCATTACTATATCTCACAGCTACAACCTCAGTGTGTAGGCGATCAGCCTTCTGTTGCTGGAAGATTGCCCCATGAAACCACAGCTGCTGGTATCTGCAACCTCAGATGGTACCTCCTGGTAAAAGTGGGCTCACCCTGTACTTCAGTTTAATTAAGAGAGTACTCTGGAAGTGATGCTTGCCACTTCTAGGCCTACACCTTAAGGATGGCTAGCAATGTCTGATTTCTTCGTTCTTGGGATCTAGCTATCACACGAAGCCCATGTTTGGACAATGTGAGCAGGAGGACACAGTCATTTTGTTGAGGTACCACATGTGTTAGCAAAGTCATTCTGGACACTTAGCCTTGGGCACCATCTCAGTGCGACCAGACCTAGGGTGCCAAGGTTCTAGAAGTTTAAGGCCATCTTCAGCTCAGCATGTTGGGGACCAACCTGAGCTACATGAGACCCTGTCTCAAGCACATATTTACATGCACACACACCAAATAGAAATCAAAAATTCATATTTTAAATACTTTCTACACAATATGGTAATAATTATTCTCTTTTTATTAGTCCTTGTTCCCAATCTCTTACGGTGTCTAATTTAAACTTATCATAGGTATGCGTAGAAAAGGATTAGGGTTGGGAGTTCTTGGAACATAGCACCCACACAGAAAACAGGGGTGCTGATGCGAAATACAGATCTCACTCCAAAGGGAAATGAGAGCGTTTATTCTGAGCCAAATAGGAATGACTAGGGCCCAAGAAACACAGATTCAGGTCACCTTGAATGATGTGCTCTGCATAGAAATGGTTCAGTGAATGTTTATAGTCATATAAAATGACAGTCATAAATCAACTCAGTTATCAAATACATTTTGGGGGTAAGCAGGCAGGTGGGCTACAGCAAAGCAGAGAAAGCTCTGCAATAGGTGTTTATTTGTTTTTGAGACAGGGTCTCATGAGACCAGGCTGGCCTCAAACCCTGAGACGTAGCCAAGGATGACCTTGAACTGGCTCCTGATCCTTCAGCCTTTGTTTCTCAAGTACTGGGATGATGGGTGTGTGTTATCAAGCACGGCTCTGCTGTAGGTTTTAGATGCTATCTGATGACACCCCTAACTGTTGGGTTGGTGGAAGACAGTAGTCTGCTAAACTAATATGTTCCAAAGGTTTTACNTAATAATCAAAAGAGATGTTGGATCAGATGCAGAAATGGACAGGAAGTGGGCATTAACAGGACTAAATAGTCCACGGCCATTTCATCTCTCTCTGCAACATTCCCACTCTCTATAAGCAGGAAGCTCTAAACNTTCATCAATCTTGGAATCTTCAACATGTGTTGAAGATTTCCAGGAACTTCCAGTCACATGGGCTGCTGTACCTCAACAGAAAATTTCTGAAAAACAGACAAACAAACAAACTTGGGGGGTATCCTGCCTTGGGGTTCCACTCTCAGGAGTTCTTTCTCACTTTCTCACTTTTCCTTGATAAATCTATTACCACGCTGCTAAAAAAATGTAACAAACAGAAAAACTTTTGTTTTTAGGTTTATTTCAGTTTTCTTGCCTGATTTTCTTAACAGTTCTAGTCGGTTTTTCTTTTCTTTTCTTCTTTTTTTTTTAACCAGTTTCTTTCTGTCTTTTTTTTTTAAGATTTATTTATTATAACTTGTACAACCACTGTGGAAATCAGTATGTCGGTTTCTCAGAAAACTGGGAATCAATCTTCCTCAAGACCCAGTGATACCACTCTTGGGTATATACCCAAGGAATGCTCATTCATATCGCAAAGATACATGCTCAACTATGTTCATAGCAGCATTATTTGTAATAGCCAGAACCTGGAAACAACCTAGATGCCCATCAACTGAAGAATGGATTAAGAAAATGTGGTACATATACACAATGGAGTACTACTCAGCAGAGAAAAACAATGACCATATGATATTTGCAGGCAAATGGATGGAACTAGAAAATATCATCCTGAGTGAGGTAACCCAGACTCAGAAGGACAAATATGGTATGTACTCACTAATAGGTGGATACTAGATATAAACCAAAGGACAATCAGTCTGCAACCCACAGATCCAGGGAGGCTACCTAGCAGGAAGGACCTAGGATGACTGTAGCATAAAACAAGTTTGGGTTTTGCCCAGTCACTGGGTAAGCTTTAGTGAAACATTTCACTATTAGGATAAGAATTTGTACCTCTATTTATGTTCAAACTATCTGTATATTATCTCTCCTGCAGTTGTACATCGAATGTTTTAATAAAAAAATTTTTTAAAAATTTATTTATTATATATACAGAAGAGGGAGCCAGATCTCATTACAAATGGTTGTGAGCCACCATGTGGTTGCTGGGAATTGAACTCAGGACCTCTGGAAGAACAGTCAAGTGCTCTTAACCTCTGAGCCACCTCTCCAGCCCCCAGTTTCTTTCTTTTAACTTAATTGTGTGTTTGTACTCACTTTTTATTTCTTTATTTGAGGTGGGCAGAGATGGGTCTGGCCAAGTCCATGCCTGTGTGCCCTTGCGGAGGCCAGAGGACAAGCCTGAGAGACTTGGTTCTTGCTCGCCTTCTACCATGTGGATTCTAGGGATTGAACTCAAGTTGATAGGCTTAGCAGCAGGCACCCTTAGCTCCTGAGCCACCTCACTGGCACTACCAGACACTACCAGACACTATTCTAACAGTAGTAAGGATTTTATTGGGAGAGCTATTGGAGCCACAGGTGCCTCTGAAAAAGGTAGTTGCCACCACAGAGGAGGCAGCCAAGGCTTAAGACCTCTGATGACAGGGACCTTGCTTAGTGGACTTGACCTCCTCCTGCCTCAGACAGCCACCTCGGAGGTGCCAAGATGACTGGCACTAGATTCAGCATACTTTGAGCCAGAAACACTAAAAGCTGCCCAGAAACTCCGCTTTCTGGCAGCCAGGAGCCCTATAAGGCTTGCAGGTCCCCATCAGAGGACCCTCGGCAAGCCTGTGCTGCCCCAGAAACATCCTTGTCTTTGTTCAAATTCAGGGTCAGGAGTTTGTCTTCAGAACCTTCTGCACTTCTTTCTCAATAACAGTGTCCACAACTTAAAAAAAAAAAAAATCTCTTAATGCTCTTACTAAATCTGGAATAACCGAGCACCTGGTTAACAGAAGGGACTGCAAATGTCCTGCATATGTTCACTCAGTTGCGAGGCTAGAGCGATGGCTCAGGGGCTGAGAGCGAGTTCTGTTCTTGCAGAGAACACAGGTCCTTTCCCAGCACCCATATCAGGAGCCTCACAACCAACTTAACTTCCCATTCCAAGGGATTTGACGCCCTCTTCTGGCCTCCAAAGGCCACCCACTAAAATGGATTGGTAGCACTCACCCGTAATCCGAGCACTAGGAGGCAGAGGCAGGGGAACTGTGAGTTCCAAGGGTCAGCTGGGGCTACATAGTAAGTCCCTATTTAAAAAAGAATAAAAAATAAAAAGCTCACTAGAAGACAGTGAGTCCCTCACCCCCCAGGCCCTATATCTGTCCTCATGTTGATCCTCACAATGTTCCCTAGAGATGGACAGTGCCCTCACCCACAGGTGGGAGGGAAGAGACTGAGAGGCAAGGCAGTGTTCAGAGTCTCCTGGTGGGGGTGACAAGTCAGAAGAATAATGTGGGGGCTCAGTCCAGAGCAGCCACCGGCTCTTCTTCTACCCACCATCCCAAAGTAGGAAAGGAGCCTCAGGCTTTTCCAAGGACGCCTTCTGCTGAGTCTACAGAACAGTGCGTCTTCACGATGGCTCTGGATGGCTGTCATTTCACCTTTCTTTGTTCTCTCCTCAAACACACGCAGTAGCAAGCTCTGCCTCTGTGCCTTGCTCTGGACACTGAACACACAGAGATGAAGAGGTTCAGTAACTCTGGCTGGATCTTGTTGCCTGCGTGGGCAGCAAGAGGAAGGCAAATAGGCTTTGAGGGCCATAGAAGGAGACACTTAGGTAGAAGGAAGCATCAGCCAAGGACAGGGCTGACGTATGTGAACTATGTAGTAGATCTATTCTGGCCCTGCCCTACTTCTGTTCTCACCATCTCCATTCAGGTCTGCTGGGCTGGTAGGCATATGTTTGGCTCCAAATGGAACCTCATTCATGTCCTCCACAGCGTGTCTTGGCCCAGCACGATCTGGGGACAGCAGTCTGCTCTGGGTGGCCTGGTTGCCATGGAGATACTTCATCTTCCTATAGATCTATACCGTGGGTGAACACAGGCAGTGCTGAAGGGTTCGGTGGTTTGCTTTGTTTTGTTTTGTTTCTCGCTTTAAAACAGAATCACATGTAATCCAGGATGATCTGGAACTTACTACCTGACTAACAAGGACTTTGAACTTCTGATCCTCCTATCACTGCCTCCTGGNTTCTAGGATTATGGGGTGTTTGTCACCAAGCCTGATTTACATGGATCAAACCCAGGGCTTTGTGCTTGCCAGGTGAACGCTCTACCTACTGATCTATATCCCCAGGCTGGGGATGCTACACAGAGGTACCTGACAGTGTGAGATCAAATCCCTGCCTACATCCAGAAGCACTGCTAACACACACACACATACTACCTGATACACATTATCTGTCTCCCACTGGGAGAGATTTTCAACCACTGAAACAAAATATTTTCTGTTGAGGGTCAGGAACATACCATCCAGTCCCTGTAAGTTCTTGCCACGCTCCTCCCTGCAAACTCCAGTGTGCCTGCTATCCTGGACAGGTCCAGCCCGCTGGTTTGCCCCTACTTAGCAGCAAGCCACCTGGGGAAAAGGAAAACTTCAGTATTTGGATCACACTAATCTTGTATTGAAGATCCTGTTCCTAGAAGATGAAGTCAAATCAGTAAAACTCAACGGGAAAAACAAAAATCAAAGTTAAAACTATTACAAACAGAACCAAGCATGGTGGCACATGCTTTTAGTTCTAACATTCAGGAGGCAGAAGCATTCAGATCTCTGTGAGTTTGAGGGTAACCTGGTCTACATAGTGAGTTCTAGGACAACCAGGGCTTTGTAGAAAGATCCTGTCTCAAAAAACAAAAAACCTGTTACAAACAACATGAGACTCAGAACTTTCCTACAGAATTCTAGAGCATGGGGGAATGTTGGGTCAAGTCAAGAGGAATGCTGGCCAAAGATGCAAGACCCAAACTGAGGGCTGGCCCAGTAAAAGGAGCCCTTGCCCATCAGACATGAGACGCTGGATTTCATCCAAGTTAGGTGAAAAAAGATGGGGCTGGAGAGATGGCTTAACTGTTAAGAGCACTGGCTGCTCTTGCAGAGGACCCAGGTTCGATTCACAGCACCCATATGGCAGCTCACAGCTGTCTCTAACTCCAGTCCTAGGAAATCCCATGCCTTCTTCAGGACTCTGTGGACACCAAGCAGGCACATGGTACACAGACATTCAAGTAGGCAGACAAAACACTCGAACACATAAAATAAAGATAAAAGCTTCTTTAAAAGAAAAGAAGAAAGCTTTGACAACTTTCCTTGGAGAAAAGAACATGAATGATAGCTGGGCAGTGGTGACGCACGCCTTTAATCCCAGCACTTGGGAGGCAGAGGCAGGCGGATCTCTGAGTTCGAGGCCAGCCTGGTCTACAGAGCAAATTCCAGGATAGCCAGGGTTCTTGAGAAAGGACCTGTCCAGGACGATTGCTACTTGGAGCAGAAGGAAAGCCCTGTAGCACGCCAGGGACCTTGAAGCAAAGCTAGTGGGAACCCTCTCTTCTCAAAGCCAGAGGATCTCCCTGAAGCTAAAGCTCACGGTCATTGGCTGGAAGTGCAGAATGGTAGGAAACCTCTTCAGCTCTAAGACAGGGTGCAGTTGAGATGCAGCATGATGGAAATTGACTAGACGTGAGCTTCTAGAAGCGGCTCCTCACCCATCTGATGGTCCAGATGGTGCAATTCAGAAAGAACTTGCACCCCCATTTCTGGGGAGCTGCTGTCTCTTCCGAGATTCTCAACGTCTGCCCTTCTTAAGCTGTAGGGCTTCCCTCCTGTATTTCCAGTTCTGGTGTTTCTAAAAATCTCAACTAGGGAGTTCATGGCAAGATGTCTACCTCCTCCCCGTATGAGTCAGGGCTGTCCAGATAAATAGAAATGGTGCGAGATACTTTCCCATATAAAGAGACTTATTTCACAGAACTGGCTTGCTAAGGTTGGGAGGGGGTTGGTTGCAATCTGGAGGGCAGGCTGGCAGACAGAAATCTCAAGCAGGAGCCAAGGCTGCAAGTCAGTCNACTGTCTTTTTCAGGGAAGCCTCAGTATTCAACTCAGAGCCGTAGACTGTGTGAAGCCCACTCACACTATCCAAGAATATTTGAGAATATTTTCCTGCAGGGTAGTGGTGAGACATGCCTTTAATCCCAGCACTCAAGAGGCAGAGGCAAATGNATCTCTTGAGTTGGAGGCCAGCCTGGTCTACAGAACGAGTTCCAGGACAGCCAGGGCTGTTACAGAGAAAAACACTGTCCCAAAAAACATCCCCCCCCCACCAAAAAGAAAAACCAACCAAATGAACAAAATGAGTATTTTGCTTTTCAGNGGTTCTCAACCTATGGGTTGTGACCCATTTGGGCATCNCATATCAGCTACCCTACATATCAGGTAGTCATATTAAAATTCATAACAGTAGCAAAATTACAGTTATGAAATAGCAATAAATTTTTATTTTGCTTTTTCTGTTTGCTTTTTGAGACAGTGTTTCTCTGTGTAGCCCTGGCTGTCTAAGAACTTGCTCTGTAGACCAGGCTGGTCTCGNACTCAGAAATTCACTTGTCCTTGCCTCCAGAGTGCACAATGAAATAATTTTATGGTTGAGAGTCACCACAACATGAGGAACTGTGTTAAAGGGTCACAGTGTTAGGAAGNTCGAGAACCACTGCTTTAGGTAAATTCAAGTGATTGTTCAAATTATAAACATCTACAAAGTATCCTTATACTATGCAAAGATGCCTGTTTGGTTAAGTAGTTGGGGAAGGGGTTAGTGTGGGGGCCGGGTGGCAGCGGTAGCCCAGCCAGATTGACACATGAACTGTCATATTCACTCTGTTCCAGGAAGCCTGGCTGAATCCCTCCCAGGTGGCTTTCCATCAGAAGGTCATTGTTTTACCATTCACATAGAATGGATCCCCACCTCCCCGACACACCTAGAAAACCAAA
>LZPO01097111.1:515405-544564 GCA_001675575.1 Neotoma lepida
CTTAATGTCTTGTCCTTGGGTGTCATGGGGACAGCGACTGTCTATATGTGGTGACAGCCCCTTGGGGCATGTCCTTCCCTTCATCCCTCCTCTCTCTGACTCTCTTCTCAGAATGAGATCTCAAGCTGTACATTCTTTTTGTTTTCATTTAAAATTTATTGTTTTTGAGACAAGGTCTCATTATGTAGTCCAGGAACTCTCTCTTAGACCAGACTGGCCTTGACCTTTGGTGACCCTCCAGGNTTCAGCACTTGCCTCTGCCGCTTGAGGATTACAGGCCAGGCTTCCAACCACACATTCTCTCTCTCTTTTTAAAATTATTTTATTATTTTTATGTGTGTGTGGGATGTGAATGCCTATTCGTGCACATGCAGAGGCCATAGGTCAACCTCAGGTGCCCTTCCTCGGTAGCCATTCACCTTGTTTTCTGAGACAAGGTAGCTTAGGATTCGTGGTCAGGCGAGGCCAGAAGGCCNGTGAGCCCCGGGGATCCACCTGTCTCTTTCTCACCAGGACAGCCATACTGGCTTTTATAATGAAGGTTCTGGGGATCTGAACTCAGCTCCTTGTGCAGAGGTATTTCCCTTCCCCCTTCAGCCATGTGTTCTTTTGTTTTGTTTTTGGTTTTTGTTGTTTTTTGAAACAGGGTTTCTCCGAGTAGTCCTGGCTGTCCTGGAACTGACTCTGTAAACCAGGCTGGCCTTGTACTCAGAGATCTGCCTGCCTCTGCCTCCCAAGTGCTGGGATTAAAGGCCTGCGCCACCACCGCCCGGCCATCCACACATTCTTAAGAGAAAGTACTTTGTGTCAAGGATGGGGAGTAGATCAGTACTTAGCAGGTCCTGGAATACATCTCTAGTACCAAAAGGGCAAAAGTATTTTATAAAAAAATAAGTGAACAAATAAATNTCTTAATAGAAAATTAAGTTGGGTGTGGTGGTACACACCCGTAGTCCAGTTGATCAGGCAGATCATTTGAAGGACAGCCCTGGAAAAATAGGCAGATCTTTGTTTCAAANCAGAAAAGAAAAGGAGAAAGGAAGAAAATAAAATTACATGTGTAGCCTTTTACTTACCCCTTCTGGGGTCAGCACAGGACTGCTACTCCAGGCTGCTTCTGCCCTGCGTAGGACTGCAGACTACAAATCCCAGCATGTCTCGTCATTGAATTTCTCCACGCCACGCCCCCTCCCTGGGAGTGAGTTGGGTCTGGAGGGCGGGGCCTGGGGGCAGCTAGGCCCCAGGCACAGTCTGGGGAGTGCAATGCCTTAAGCTCTCTGGGGTATGCAAAGCGCAGGTGCGACTGGCTGGGGGAGCAGCTTCATCGAGTAGCGGGCGTTTGTGGCAGCAGTTTCCGCATCAGGTGTGGACAGGTGGGTGCATCCAGGGGAACCTGAGAGGGATTGTGCACCTGACTCTCTTGTAAGATCTGTGTCAGAACTTGGAGGGGGGAATGAGCCAGAGGAGAAACACAAGAGGCCAAAGCTTCCACTCCAGGTGTGCCAGCCCTAGTTGCGCAGCAACAGGTGTGAGCAGGTGGGGGAAGGGCAGAGGCGCCTGTTCGTAAATAAGTCGTCCTTTAATAAGAGAAGGCACCTGGACTCCAGTCCAAGCTCCATCACATATAGGGATGTGTCACTTGCCCCGACCCCCTCAGTTCCACCACCTGTAAAGTAAAGGTCTCCACCTAAAAGGGCTGTCTGGAGGTTTGCAGCGGCTGGCAAACTTCGCTGCCTTTTGGAATCACCTTAGTGAGGAGGGTGTCTTTAAAGACTAGCAGTGCCCTTCCGCACACTTGTGATTCTGAGCCAGCCTGATGTGTGGTGGTTTTTTTATTTGGTTGGTTTTGGTTTTTTGAGACCGAGTCTCACTGGGTGAGCCTCGCTGGCCTAGAACTCGTTATGTAGACCAGGTTAGCCTACAATTCACAGAGCTCTTCCTGCCTCTGCCTCCGGAGTGCTAGGATTAAAGGCTATGCCACTACACTCGACTGGCATTTCGCCTTTTAAAAGCTCCTGGAGAGAAGCTGAGGTGGCTGGGTGTGGATCCTAGCTCCATTGCTAGGGGACATAGTCAAGGGGTCTATTGTAGTTGGACCTCAGGCCCCAGTTTCTCAGTCTCTAAACTAGGAATGATGGCAAGGATGGTTGGGAAGCTGAAGGGAGATAATGGGTGAAGGCAGAGAAATGTACCAAGCACACAGTGCTTAATGGCACAGTGTTAGTGTATGTACTTCAGAAATGGCCCTTGTGGGGTTCCAATGTGAAGGGGGCTCTTCCTGTCATGGAAATTCATTGCCCTGACTCTGATATTTTGTGCTGGTCCCATTTCCAAATCCAATTTCCTAACATTTTATGAGCTTTAAGAATTCCTCACCTCATCTTTACCTGCCTCATTCAGGCCAGAGGAGCATGGAGCAGGGACTTGGCAAGGTTCTGGAACTGAAGNCTGGCCTGGCTCCCATCCCCACCCCCATCCTGTCCTATTGCGTGGCTGCCTGCTGACCCCAGTGGGACAGTGTGCCCATTCTCTGCAGGAGCCGAGCCGTGGGGGGTGGGGTGGGGCAGAGGGTGCCTGGCCTGTGTTTGTTTACTAACGCAGTCTTGCATGGTTCCTGGATGGCTCTCTAGGGAGGGCAGGGCTGGGGGTTTTCTCTCAGGAGCTGCATTGAATTGTGAGGTCTGTGTATCCTGGCTCCTCTGACAGGTCCCACCCGACTCCACCCTGGAAAGTCCTTTTGAAGAAATGGCCCTGGTGAGGGGCGGCTGGCTGTGGAGACAGAGTGAGTGATTCTGGGTCAAGTCCTTGTCTGCCTTGCACCTGATTCTGGGGCGGGGAGGAGGGAAACAGTGTTCTCCACATCATGGCGAACCTTTCTCCCCTACACCAGGGCCTTTTGGCCTCCTCTTTATTCATGCTCTTCCCATTTCTGGCTGTTTAGCAAAACTGCACTCTTCTAGACCGACTAGATTTCCCTCGTTTGAGAAGCCCNCTGCCCCTGGAGCACTAAGCTGGGTCGGAGGCTCCCTTCTCAAACCCCATACTAACTTATAATAACTGTTTTCACCTGTCAGTATTCCCAGCTTCCTTCCCCAGCCCATACTGGCCCTAGCCTNTAAACTGCGCGTTCCTTGGGGTACAGACTACGTTTGATGTCTTGTGTGTCCATAGCACCCCAACCTAGGCAGGACACAGACCAAGGCCCAGAGTAAAGTGAGATACACCCACCTCCTTTTCAGATCCATAGCTCTAAGAAGTCCTCTTTTGGGGGGTTGTTGTGAGGCATTGGGGGAATACTAAGTTTCATGTAACCTCAGTTGGTCTCGAACTCACTATGTGGTCAAATGTAACCTTGAACTCCTGTCTCCACCACCTGAGTGCTGGGATTACAGGCATGTACCACCATGCCTAATTTTATTTATTTTCTCTGAGATGGGTCTTACTCAGTAGTCCAGACTAGCCTTGGATTCCCTTCAGCCTTCGAGTGCTGGAACTACAGGTGTGAGCCTCCACACCCGGCTGGGAGGCCCTCTGTTTTACATGTCCTATTTACCATTTCAGTTGTAAAATGTCTAGAGTCACAGTGCCCCCCCCCCACCCNTCCTCATCATCCAGCCAGTGCTGTAAACTGAAGAGCTGGCTGGAGACCTTTGGGCTAGGAGCCCCCATGTCCCTTGCCTCTGTCCATTCTCAGTTCATTTGGTTTGGCAGACACCAGTCCTGCTGGGTTTTAGGACCTCATGTGGGGAGGTACAGACCCCAGTGTGGTGCAAGAGGCAGAGACCAGTGACTGTCACTCAAACCAGAGATAAGAGACAAGACAGAGGCTTCCAGTAGGGAGAGGTCTTTGCTTTTGAGGAGACGTGGGCTTTTCTGGGAAGCTCCCACAAGTTGGTATGAGTGGTCAGTGACAGTTCAACACTTCTATTGAGCCTCTACTGTGTCAGGCCAGTGGCTGGCGGGGATGAGGAACATAGAAAAGAGGCCTTGTCCTCATTTTAGAGGGTAGACAGACAAGAAAGAAGTGATAGTAATGGGGGCCAGAGCTGAGAGGACTTGGGGAGCCCATGTGGGGCTCTTGCCCCTAGCAAGGTAGGGTTCAGCTTCCCTGGTGGGCCCGGAATATCATGCAGGCTCCATCCTCCGCCGCTGGAAGCGGAATTGGTTTGCTCTGTGGTTGGACGGCACGCTGGGTTACTACCATGATGAGACAGCACAGGACGAGGAGGACCGCGTGCTTATCCACTTCAATGTCCGGGACATAAAGGTCGGCCAGGAGTGTCACGGTGAGCAGAAGCACTTCTTTGATGGACCTCTGCCCATGGTCAGGGTTTTTCCTGTGTCTGAGAACTGCAATTGGAAGGCTCCTGGTTGCTTTCAGAGAGCTCCCACAAACGCTGCTTCTGGGCCTTTGCCAACTGTAGGTCAGTTAGCGATGAGGTTGGTGCTTGGTTGAGTTTCTGCCCTNTGCTGTACCCTAGAGGTTAGTCCAGATAAAATACCTGCAGGTACTAGAGAGTTGAAGATGAAATAAGNAAGCTCAGAGAAGTGATGTAACTGGCCTAGAGTCACACAGTGAATCTAATGCTTCAACCAAGACTGAAGCCATAATATAATACAGTGACTGAGAGACGGTAGGAAGCTAGTAATACGGAAAGATTGAAAGGGTTTGGAGGGTACAGCAGACAGACTCTCAAGAAACTATGTGGGATCAGAGGTTAGCAATGGCCAGCAAACAGGACCCCAAGAGGTCAATTCCTACCACTGGCTGTGGTTTCCTGGGGTGGGGGCAGCTAGGGCCTATGTTTCTGGAATCCTCATGTATGTGTGGCTTCTTTCAGATGTGCAGCCCCCCGAGGGCAGGAGCCGAGACGGCCTGCTGACTGTCAACCTACGGGAGGGTTCCCGCCTGCACCTGTGTGCCGAGACCCAGGATGATGCCATGTGAGCAGATTCACAGGATGTGTGGAGCGGGATCTTGGGGTGCAACCAGAGAAGGGATTAAGACCAGTTAGCAAGGTTTTGTCATACAGGCTGAGCAGAGGGCAATGGTATAACTACTGGTAAATGATGCATACACAGAGAACTCAGAGACAGAGGCACATCTGCCTTGGGTACTGGGTCCCTGACATTTGGAATCAGATATTTGGCAGCCGGTGAAGTGATCCCTCACTCAGGCTGATTGAAAGGAGCAGGCACACCCAGTGGCATCTTACCTTCTTGTAAGAGATGCCGTGATGGTGGGACGCTGAGGTGAGGGGTAGGCCTAGACCTGCCGTCAGACAACAACTGGCAATATCTAAGCGGGGCACCCCAGTATTAGATGCAGCCCACCCTGGGAGGCTGAGGGCATCCTCCTTAGTGCCATCTATTCTCATACATTCTTTCCCTCCCTACCCTCAGCCTGAGCAGCTGGGCCTCTGCCCTGGAGAGAAGGAAAGAGATGAGTGTGTGGGTGTGGGGGCAGACAAGATCTGGGCAGATAGCATAGAGCTGCCTTGTCCACCCTAGCCAGATGCCATGGCAACTAACAAAGGCTCAATTGTCCTGTATCCACTGGGCATTCCTGAGGCTTGGGTCACGGCTTTGGGAAGCTGTGCAAGTTAGAATGTAGAGGTGGGCTGTAGGCAAAGCATCACTCAGACATGCAAGACTCAGAAGTCCTCTAAGACACCCCCACCCCAACTCAATTGGGATAACTGAGGGGAAGAGGCTAGACTAAGAGTTATTAGCTTGCCAGGTGGTGGTGGTGGTACACACCTGTAATCCCAGCACTNGGGAGGCAGAGGCAGGCGGATCTCTGAGTTTGAGGTCAGCCTGGTCTACAGAGAGTTCCAGGACAGCCAGGGCTACACAGAGAAACCCTGTCTCATAAAAACAAAAACAACAAAAACCAAACAAAACAAAAACCAAAACCAACCAACAACATAGAGTTACTAGCTTACCTCAGGGCAGGAGAGCAGTTGCTTTTGTCTACCTGAGAGGTGGGAGAGGTGGGGGCTGGGCTGGGGACGAGTATCTATAAGGTGGGGGCCCCATACGCCCACCCTGCAAATCTTTCCTCATGATCCGGTTGGTTTTGCTTTACAGAGCATGGAAGACGGCACTGTTGGAGGCGAATTCCACCCCGGTGAGCCCCTATTCTCTTCCCCTTGCCCCCTGCCCCACATGCCATGGAATCATGGGTGACTCAGACTCGGTCTCTGCCTATTAGTTCAGTCTAGAGTGGAGAGATTCATGCAGACTCAGTCCCCTGGGGTCCCCTGTGGAGAAGGGAGGAGTCAGCAGGTGCTCCCAGAGGGAGAGAGAGAAGCCTCCATGAAGACTCAATGGAGGATTGCAGGGAAGCAAGAAAAGAGGGACGCATGTCAGTCATGATGCCACTCAGAACAGTCCTGTGAGGTGGGGGGTTATTGTTCCCTCTCTGGAGATGGTTAAGACTGAGGCGCATTCGTCCACACAACAGACNTGTATTGGGTTCTTACTATGTATCAGGCACCAGGTCAGGGGCCAGGGATTGAAAGTAAACTAAGGGATGTAGTCTCTACCGTCCTGTGCTCAGCCTAGAAGGGGCCAGATATAAACAAAACTAATATTATTCCATTTTGATGTCAGCCACTGCTCTGGCAGAGGCGTGCAGTCTGTGACCCTGTTGGTTGTGTGATCCAGGTGTGAGTTCACTTGAAGCTGAGACTTGAAGGATAAACATAAATTGGGTGAAAGGTGGGGCTATGGTGAAGGAAACAGCTTTCCAGATAAGAGGGACCAGTATGTGCAAAGGCCTGAAGGGGTTCAGATGTCAGGCTGGCTGAAGCCCAGGAATGGGGTGAAGGGTGGGTGGGGAAGAAGAGCTTGTGGGGGGATCAGGCCTGTGCCTTGTGCTAAGAATACTGGTTATATTATTGTTTACTTAGAGTATCACTTTGAATTTCAAGCTAGCCTTGAACTCATGCAGCCCACACTGGCCTCAAATTTGCAGTGATCCTCCTGCCTCAGCTTTCCAAGTGCTAGAATTATAGACAAACTGTCATGCCTTGCTCTAAGAGTACTGGTTTCTGCTAAGAGTACCAGGAAGCCATTGACAATTTCTAAGCAAAATGAAAGAATGGACTGACCAGATCAGATCTATCTTTTCAAATCTTTGTGCTCACTTATTTATTTGTATGGTGTGCCTGTGTATTTGTGGGTGTGCGCACAGGTGTGTGGAGGCCAGAGGTCAACCTTGGGTAGTGTTCCTCAACAGCCATCCCTTTGTTTTTTGTTTGTTTATTTTTTTAATTTTTTTTTTTTGGTTTTTGGAGACAGGATTTCTCTGTGTTGCCCTGACTGTCCTGGAACTCCCTCTGGCCTCAGACTCACAGAGATCCACCTGCCTCTGCCTCCTGAGTGCGGGATTAAAGGCATGCGCCACCACCACCTGACTCAGCTGTCACCTTATTTTATGACAGGGCTGCTCACTGGGACCTGGGGCTCACCAGTTTAGTAAGGCTGGCTGGCCAACAGGCCCCAGGGATCCTCCTGTGTTTGCTATCACAGCTTTTTTACATGCCTGCTTTTTACACGGATGCAGGGGCTGGAAGTCAGGTTCTTGTGCTTGCAAAGCAAGCACGTTACTAACAGAGCCTTCTCTGCAGTCCCAGACTTGTCTTTTCAAAAAGCCATCCTGGAGCTGGTGTGGCAGTGTGTGCTTGTGATTCCAGCGCTCGGGAGGCAGAGACAGTATAACTACAAGCTTGGGGTCAGTCTGGACCAGAGAGCCAGACCCTGTCTCAAAAACAAGGCCGACCGGACGGTAGGGGGTGAGAGTGAATAACCAGGGACCAGTTAGGAGCTGGGGCCAGTCTCCCTGCAACAGGCTGCAGGTCTGGATTAAGTCTTGCTAGCTGACAGGCTGAGGAGCACAGACATTTAGGAGATTCAGGTAAGAGTGCTTAGTGACTGGTGGAGGTGAGGGTCTGAGGCATTGCCTAAGGCCCAGCATGGGCCACCGCACCCCCTCCACCTGCCAGACTCCAGACTCTATGTTTGCTGCTTCTGCCTGTGGCACAGCTGAGACGTCTCTCACCTGAAGAGTGTTCGCTAGGAAGTAGCAGAGAAGACAGTTAGAAACCCTCTTGAGTATATCCACCTGCTGAGGGCCAGACACTATGCTAATTACCTGGCATGGTTATGTCATGTCATCCTCCAACAAGGGCTGGGGTTGACAGCAGTTGGTTTATTAGTCCCATTTTATAGATGGGGAAGCTGAGGTTTAGAAAGAGGAAATGGCTCATTCAGAGTTTGACAGTCTTAAGTCACTGGAGGAACCTTCACTGGAGACTTGGTTAGTGCACTTAATGAGGAGGCTGGCATTGGTAGGAGGAGCTGTGAGCAGAGGCAGGGAAGATGGATTTGTATGTGTGTTGTGTTTGCAAATGTGTGCATCTGAGGGCTGGAGTCTGACCTGGTTGGAAGGTTTACCATGGAGGGAGTGGCTTTGGACAGGTGANGTCTGAGGTCAGGTTATGAAGGGTCTCAAAGTCTAGTTGGGGAAATAGTCTTTTTCTGAGGCTGCGGTCAGACATTGGGGGCCGCCTTGGGTTTTCAGGTGGGAGGTGGTTGCAGGAAGCTAGAATTAAGGAGGACCAAGAGTCATCAGGGGGAAGGAGCCAGGTCAGTTAACCATCCTCTGACCTCCAAAGTCCCATCCCCCCCCCCAGGGCCAGTCAGTGGCACTGAAGACAGCAGGAGGAAGGAGGTGAGGGCTGACCGTTCTGCACTCTGTGACTCTATGACGCTGTCTTGCTCCCCCTCTGCCTGCCCTACTCACCTCTGCCTGTCCACCTGCCTGCTGTACTGACCCCTCACCTCTGCCTGGCCCTCCATGCTCCCTCTCTTTGCTACCCAAATACACATTCCTCCGGGCTCTGGCTTACTAGGGCTGGTGCTTGTGTTTATTTTTGTGTCTGTCTGTATGTTCACATCCGTGTCTGTGGACTTCTTTGTCCCTGAGCCTATGCAGGAGTGGCCTATGCTTTGTACCTCCATGTGCCCCACTCTGGGAGGAGGCTCATGGGGATATAGCCACAGATGAGGCTGGAACTGTGGGGTAAAGAGACTGGGATCCCCATGTACGTGAAACTGAGGTGGAGGAGCGAGGAGGAGGCCATTGCTCCTTCTTCCTAAATAATTGACACCCCTTTCCCCGTCTCTGACCTTCCCCCAGCACAAGAACAGCTGCCATAGGACACTGGTAGGGGCCTGGTAACATCTCCTAGTCTCTTAAGGTGTAAAGGGCATCTGACATCTCCCTCCCTCTCCCTTCTTGGGTCTCTGTGGCTGGAGCAGGCCCCAGCTGGAGCCACCGTCCCACCCAGGAGCCGTCGGGTTTGCCCTAAGGTCAGGTGTACGACCCTCTCCTGGAAGCCCTGTAAGATTGAGAGGCGGATCTGGGTAAGTGCAAGCTCAGCCCTTCCTGCCTCCTGTCAGGCTATCAGGATGAGCCTCCAAAGCCACCTGTCCCATCCCTTTCCTGTTCATGGACATCAATGGCTCCCTTCCTCACTGGACCACAGCTGGCTTTCAAGGCCCATGGTATCCACCCAGACTTGCAGGCCACACCTCCTCACCCCTGTGCTTGCTCTGCCCTCTGCTGTAGCTGCTATAGGTCTCACCTCCTTTGGATACCCATGCTGTCCTCTGCTGCCTGAACCCTTAGCTTCTTTGTTCACCTGGCCAGCTGATGCTCACCCTTAAAGAACTACCTCAAAGGCTGCCTTAGTGAGGACAGCACTGTCACTCAGGGCATAGTCCATTGTCACTGGTTCTTAGCACTGACTTCATTCTGCCTGGCCTAAGAGTCACTTTATTTCCATCTGCTTAGACCCTCTGGAACTTCCTCCAAGGCAAGGACCAGGACTCATTTGCTCTGCCCAGTGAAGCCCAGCACAGGGCTGGGTGTGTAGAGCATGCGCTCAGTCAGTGCTCAGTGATGGGGGACAGTCTGTTTGTACCCCCTTCCTAAGGAATTGGCATAAATAGGTCACTGAATGAATAGAGAAAGGAGGGGACTTAGTTTGGGTCTATCCTTGCCCTGGATGTTTCTTGGAATCAGGATGTAGCAGTTACTTATCGCTGTGACCAAGTATCTCACAAGAAGCAACTTAAGGAAAGAGATTTATGTTGGTTTATAGTTTGAGGGTACACTCCTCCATGGGGGGAGGGAGGCATGGTGGTGGGAATCTGAGGCTGCTTGCTCACATTCAGCCAGAGAAAGGGGAATGCCAGTGTCCGGCTGGCTTTTTTATTTCCCTTTTTTAATTAGTCTGAAAGTCTAACCCATACCGTAGGGGGGTGCTGCCCCATTCAGAGGGGTCTCTTATTTTTAGTTAAGTCTCTGGAAACACAGCACAGACATGCCCAGAGGTGTGTCTCCCGGGTGATTCCAAGTCCAGTTAAACTGACAATGAAGATCAGCCAGCACAGAGGTTCTGGACCTCCACTTTCTCTGTCCCCAGGGCTCAGCATAACACCTGGTCTAGTGCTGTGTGAGTGGACACGGGAGTCTTATTATGTGGTCAATTACAAACTCTTTTGCTCATTGATGCTGTGTTTTAGAATTGATTAGGGACTCCCANGACAGCAACAAATGTTAGTATCCTCTGTGTGCTGGAGCCTCCTAAGTCTAGGGTGGGGTCTAGGAAGTGTACTATATTTATATAAAGATTTTTTTGTGTGGTGCTGGGGATTGGACTCAGAGCTTCACACATGCTAGGCAAACATTGCTTTAAACACTAAACTATATATATCCCTAGCCTGGAAATCTGCATGTTCAAGACTAACTTCTGGGGTTGGGTTTGTGTCTCAGTGGTGGAGTACATGCTTAGCATGTGTGAGGTTGATCCCCAATACTGGGGTGGGGTGAGGCTTCTGGTGATTGTGGCATGCAGAACAACTGAGTCCAGAAGTACTTGGATGCAGTTTTGATGGAGTCTCCCAGGATTAATGAGAAACATGTTACTTGATCAGTGTTACTCAGTTCATCACAGAGAGGCCTGGGACTTCAAGTGGCAAGGCCTAAAAAATGGGATTTGAAAGACCATAAACCTCAGAACGCATCACTTTTAGGAGGTTATTTACATGTAACTCACTGATTGGACAGCACTGTCTCCGCCCATAGGAGGGGCTGGGCCGTGGGAGAAGCTATCAGGCTTCTGTTCAGGAGGTCTCTGGGGTGACCTGCCTGTTGCCAGGTGCTCTGAGTTTTCTTCTGGGCCTCCCAGAGCTGGAGGGTAGGGACAGGAGCCCTGGAGAGACATGAGGTTGTATTTTCCACCCACTCCAGAGNCTCACAGAGGCCAGCTCACTGTAGCTTCAGGGCAGGCTCATGGAGTAAGATTGATTTCCTGCCCTCCTTAAGGATTCTTTGGTCTTCTCTAGTCTGACTTCTCACCAACCCCATCAAGATCACTCCAGTCTCCAAGTTGCTAAAGCCAATGGCTTACTATCTCGGCATCGGCCAATAGGCTGTCAGAAGAGTATTTTGAGAAGATAAAATCCTAAGACCTGGTGTGAAAGGCCAGTGTGCAAAGACAAGGGTGCCAAGAGATGGAAATACAGCTCAGTGGTACACGCCTGCCTAACATGCATAAGGCCTTGGGTTCAAACCCCAACACCACACGGAAGAAAATGCTGGGTTTGCTGGCATGTGCCTATAATCCTAGCACCCAGGAACCGAAGCAGGAAGATTGTGGGTTCAGAGGCAGCCTAGGCTGTGTCAAACACCCACTCCCCCCAAAGAGCAAAGGTTCTAGAGCCAGGCTTAGTGGTGCATTCCTGTAACCTCAGCATTTGGGAGGTAGAAGCAGGAAGATCAGGAGTTCAATGTCATCCTCACCTACATAGTGAGTTCAAGGCCAAGCAGGCTGCATGAAATCCTGTCTCAGAAATGGGGTGATGGCTCAGTCAAGAAAGTTCTTCCCATGAAAACATGAGGACCTGGTTAGATCCCCAGCACCCATGTGAAAACAGCCATGCTTTCTACAATCTCAGTGCCAGGGAAGTAGAGACAGGAGGGTGCTGGGAGCTTGCTGGCCTGGTAGTTAGGGTGGACCAGCAAGTTCCAAGTTCAGTGAGAAACTAACTCAACAATAAAATGGAAAGTGATTAAGAAAGACACCCTGCATCAACCTCTGACTTCTACATGCACACATTCCTCCACATGCACAGAAGGGCAAAATGGAGAAGGAACCCCTTAATTAAGATGCCCGCATGATTTCTTGGTTCGGGTGCATGGTGGTGGCATTTACAGACAAGAACATTTCCAGGAAGAACTGAGTTGTGAGGTGGAGAGATAGCACAATCTGTTTGTGTTAGTAAAGTTGGACACATACAGACCTTTTTTCTGTTTTTGTTTTTTGAGACAGGGTTTCTTTGTGTGGCCTTGGCTATCCTCAAACTAGCAGTGTAGACCAGGCTGGTCTCAAACTCACAGAGATCCACCTGTTTCTGCCTCCCGAGTGCTAGGATTAAAGGCATGCACCACCACTGCAGGCACGAACTTCTAAAGAGAATTTGTGACATTCTGGTGTAAAGCCTAGTGAGAGACACAAAACAAGAAGGGGGCTAAGAGGGAGTGTCCCAGGAGACAAGGGGGCCCTGACCCCCTCCAGGTCTTCTACCCCATGAGTAAAGTGGCAGGTTTGGATTGGCAGCTACTGTTAATCATGCATGCATTTACTGGCTCTTGTCATTCGCTATCTCCTGCTGGTGACACAAATTGAGGGCCTTGTCCTTAAGTGGCACACATGTGGGGGCCAGGTGGAAAGGTTAAGACAGAGGATAAGGAGGGAACTACCCAATTCACAGAGAACCCAGAAAGAAAGACTTCTGAGACTGGGAGGGCTTCCTGGAGTTAGGTGACTTTTGAACTAGCCTCTGGGAGGTTGGTAGAAACCTGAAGGGGAGGGCAGCACTCCCCTTCTGTGCCTCAGCCCACAGCACTGGGTACTGGGTACTGGAGATAGCAATGCCTGCCTTTAAGGATCAGAGGTGGTAACATAGGACAGCACCTCCCTTGGGTGCTACAGCTACAGCTACAGAGCTACAGCTCTGCAGTAGATGCTGGATGATAGTTATTTTAATTACTTCTCTTCCCTGCTCTTCCTTTCCTTTGCCCCAGTCCTCCTTTAATTCACGCCTAGGGCTTGGCCATAGTTCTCTCTTCCTGTGACTAGGAGAGTAATCAGTTAGGTTTCTCCAAGTGAAAGGACTGTAGAGTTGTTAAGACTTATAAAGGGACTTTGGGAGCCATGGAAAATTTGAGCAATGTAGGAAGCCAAGGTAGGTGATAAGGGATCACTGGGAACTGGATGTAAAGGTTAAAGTTTTAGAGGAGGGTTATGGACTCTATGGGGAGGCAGTGCCTTTTCCGTTAGCTTCCTGGTGCCCGGGGAGGAGGGCGGCCACAGGAGAATGAAGGGGTCAGGACCAAACCCAGACCAGGAAGTTCCTGGGCATTTGACCTGACTGGACTTCCCAGGTACGCGTCTACAGCCCGTATCAGGACTACTATGAGGTGGTGCCCCCCAACGCGCACGAGGCCACTTATGTCCGCAGCTACTATGGCCCACCTTATGCAGGTAAGCACCCCCAGCACGCCTACCCTCTGCCCACCACAATCCGGCACCAGACGTTGTCTATGACCTACCAGTTAAGACTAAGCTTTGCCTTTTTAGGGTACACATATTTTCCAAATCCCACCAGCAATACCCTCTAGATCCCAAGATTCAAAACAGCCATCCCATTCCCTCTCTGATCTCCCAGTCTCCCCAGGTCCGCCCTGTTCAGCCAGACTGCCCAGCAATGACATTCCTGTGCTGCTGGCGACCCCAAGTGGCTACTGCGGGAATGGCAATAACCTTCCTATTCCCAAGGTCTTGGTTACTAGTGTCCATTCTCAGATATTGCATAGATCCCCAGGCGCCTAGGGATCCTGAGGTTTCCTGTAGCATAGTCCCAGCACCATGGTCACTAAACATCAGTGGCATATGTATGACCTGTAAGGACGCGGTGGCAGGTGCGCTCAAAGTCTGTTCCTCTGACTGCGGAGCAGAATGAGTTCATACCTTAACGTGGGATTGGATTAGGGTCCCAGGGGCTGACCCTGACCATCTGGCTCTTCTTACAGGCCCTGGTGTGACACACGTGATAGTGCGAGAGGATCCCTGCTACAGCTCGGGCGCCCCTTTGGCCATGGGCATGCTCGCCGGGGCTGCCACGGGTGCTGCTCTTGGCTCACTCATGTGGTCGCCTTGCTGGTTCTGAGCCCTGGGGCTCCAACCTCTGAAGTGCACGTAGAACGCAAGACCCCTTTCTTCTTGGACTACCTACCCTCTGCTATCTACCATTTAAACCCTGCCTCTCATTTTGACCTTTTTCTTTCCATTAAGCTCTCTACCCTAGCCCATTCCTCTCACCACTTAGCCTCCTTCCCTCTCAGAGAAAGCTAACCTCTCAGGCAGACTTGGCCGAAATCCTCACACCTATTGCCAGACACCCCCATAAATCACATACAAATATATTTCTTCTAGATACAGCAAACATGACTTCATTGGGCTCCAAGTGTCTGAGGGACGGATATCACAAGAAAACAACAAAGCTACAGTTATTAGTCTGACAAGGACACGTGGGGGCAAGGAGCAAGGCGGGCAGTCTGGGTGCTGTTGGCAGCAAGAACGAGCAGAGAACATCCTTACATGTCTAAAGAATCAAAGAATACAGTTAGCTTAGTGTTGAGGCAGGGTTTGGACTGTGGTGTCCTCCAGGCCAAGGAACTTGCTAGATAAAGGTGATGAAAGCTTTTTACGGAGGAAAGTTTCATGATTTCAACTATAATGAATATCTTGTCCATTTTGTTAGTACTGGCACATATCCTTACTCCATACACGAAGTTTGGCACCTTCTTTCCACTACTAGCTTCCTCATGATAGTTGAGCTAACTCCCTGGGTTTCCTGGCTGTGGGACAGGTGAGCTCCTTGGGACCTCCAGCCTTAGGAAGTTGCTTCCATTAGGAAATGCCTTTCTGATCCCAGGAGCTCAGCTCTATTGTGACTGTTACCATCTGAGACTCTTTCTCTTCCTTCACTCTGGGGGAGGTGGCATTATTCTACTTGGGGCCTGACCCACGTTGGCACCAGCCTGGGGAACCCCTCATGTGCCTGCCTGTAGGTGGCAAGCATCTCTCCATTTGATCCTGTTTCAGACTCTTCCACTACCTTGTCCCAGCTGCCAACTGAAAAGCTAAAATCCCTGGCCCAGTGGCTAGTGTCCCCACTAGAGGTCCCTGTAGATGAGGGTAGGCTCCATTGGCTCAGCTGCAGACACTAATAAAGACATGACTGGTCCCAGAACTGGCTCTGCTTGTTTTGTTCCTCCAGGGGGATCTGTTTTCTCAGGGTGTCTCTGTGACCCACCATTCACTGATAGAATGTATTATGAAGCTCGATGGAGTTGGTGACAGCCATGTGAGCCGAACAATTTGGGACAACTCATTTCTAGACCTCGAATTCCCTACCCATAATAGGGCAGAAGGAAGCTGGCCATCTCTGAGGACTCAAAATGAGAGGCTATGAACAGGGTCTCTGTTCTATGCTCTGAGCTGATAATCCAGAGCTGGCACTGCCTGCTGAGACCTCTCATGTTAGAATATCTGTATGTATGTCTGTACACACATGCATGCCAGAGGTCAACAGCAAGAGTGTCTTTATCAATCTTCACCTAATTTTTCACATTTCTCACCGGCTAAACTGACTGGCACTGGCCTCAGGGATCCTCTTGTCTCTGCCTTCCCATGGCTGAAAGATTCATGCTGTGGCACCCAGCTTTTTACCAGAGTGCTGGGTCCTCATGTTTGTGTGACAAGGACTCTGCTGACTGAGCTATCCCCTCAGCTCCCAAGTGTTAGGATTGTTTCCACNGTAGTTTCCAATTAATTGTTTTCATAGAAACCTGGTGGCTAGGGACAAATAGAACCTACATAAGGCTTCTGGAGGTCAAGTAGCAGAAATCACTGCTAAAACTGATTAAAGCCAAAGAAAGGAAAACAGGGCAGCCAGGGCTGGAAGCTAGATTCAAGAATTGAGAATGAGACACCTCTATACTCAGGAAACTGTCCTCTGTCTCAAGCATAGGCACTGAGAATGACCATTATGTTGTGGGATATTTGTACACTGTGTGAAAATGTACTGCTGTGATGGGTGTAATAAAAAGCTGAAGGGCCAATAGCTAGGCAGGAGGTATAGGTGGGAAGAAGGCAGAGTGGCCAGCCAGGGACCAGGGATGGAGAGGAGACATGGAAGCAGCAGCATGGGTGGTACTAAATAGAAATGGGTTAATTCAAGTTATAAGAGCTAGTGGGATAAGCCTAAGCTAAGCTGAGCTTCCATAATAAGTCTCTGTGTCATTATTTGGGAGCTGGCGGCCCAAAGAAAAATCCAACTAAAACCATGTATCAAGTTGAGCAGAGGGGGCAAATCTTACACTGGAGTTCCACGAAACACAGGGCCAATGCTCCAAGCCACAACTGCAGTAACTTACCTGTTTCCATCAACACTTCTTTCTCGTGGCAATTGTAGTGCACTAATGCTAGCTCTGAAGGCAGTTGCACTAATAAGTTCTCTGACCTGTGGCCTCTATTTTTGTAAAGTAGCAGGAGAGTCAGATGTGGCTGATCCAAGGGAGGGATTTCCTTTGTTTTGTAAATGGCCAGAGTAAATACTTCAGACTTTGGGGTCATAAGAACTGTTTTTTAAGTATTCAATTGTATCTGAATGGCTTAAAAGTATGCCTGAGTTCCAATAAAGCTTATTTATTTTTGGTTTTTCAAGATAGGGTTTCTCTGTGTAGCTCTGGCTCTTCTGGAACTCTGTAAACCAGGCTGTCCTTGAACTCAGGATCCACCTGCCATTACCTCCTGAGTGCTAGGATTAAAGGC
Organism: Neotoma lepida; assembly: GCA_001675575.1. NCBI lineage: Eukaryota > Metazoa > Chordata > Mammalia > Rodentia > Cricetidae > Neotoma > Neotoma lepida. The sequence goes on from LZPO01097111.1 coordinate 532,379, forward strand.
ATGTGCCACCACAGCTGGCTAAAGCTTAAATTTACAACCAGCAATGGGCTAATGTGGTTAGAAGTCCTGCTTACAAGGTCATGTGCACCCCTAACCTAAGACAAAAGTTTTGCTTTGTAACCTATGCCAACCTTGAACTTACAATCCTACTGCCTCAGGCTCTTGAGTATTGCATTTACATGTATGTATGCATCATTGTGTCAGCTAAAACTACTTAAAGTCATTCCTTGCCTAGCAGCAATACAATCTCTTCACCAAGTCAACATCACAGAGTATAGATGGTATATTTTATGACACAAACCTAGGCCATAAAGTCTGTGTGTGATATTGTCTACTCCCTGCTGGTGTCATATCCAACAGAACACCACAAGCTTAAACACAAAAGAACATTATGACCAAGAGACATAGTAACCACATATGTAAGGGTCTGGCTGGTGTAATATTTTGTAATTTTGGTAAGGAGAACTACATTTAAAAATAACAGTAAGTAAAACAGCAATACAGATATTATTGCCATCATGTGTTGNACATAATTGTATGTACTCTTTTATGTGACTGAAAACACAACAGATTATACTAACATTACCACAGACAAGAGATGTTTTGTGCTATCACCTGCATCATTTTTTAACTCAACTCTAACTATATGAGACCTCGTTTGATATATGGTCCATCACTGACCAAAATGTCACATCTGTGTTTACCCTACTGCTACCCCAGTAAGGGCTGTCTCTCTTTCACACCCTTGAAAAGATTTCAGACTCCCTGTTCCCCTCACATCTGTTCTTGTTATTCACTTACTTACTTATTTTACTTCAAGTGCATTTTATAGCTCTAGAAGGAAAGAAGCATATGCATACTCAGCACACTGGCAGGAATGGGAAACCAAGTCAGTAACTTTTTTTGTGTGTGTTTTATTTATATATATATATTTGGCAGCAAAATTGTGTTGGTTTAAAAAAAAATCTAGACTGTGAACACACTTGACTGCTTCAGCTGAAGAACCTCAAGCCAAATAAAAAGAGCAATATGAAAAGCAGCACACTGGTTACTTTCAAAGATAACATAAAAAGAATCAAATGCCAACAGTTAGGAAGACAATCACCCCCCCTTTTGAGAAATCAGAATTCCTTCAAATAAAGAATGTGAACCATCTGCCATATTGAATTGATATTTATTTCAGGACATGCCATGTCAAAATAAAACAAAAGAGTTAATCCTTGCTTTTAACAGTAATATGTATTATAAAAGCACTTTACAACTCCATCCCATCTTTGAGTATAAGTTACAGGGTACATGGGCTAATGATTATCTGAAAGTATTTCTCTATTCAGATCCATAATCCAAGTGCTCTCCAAGTATTACAAGGTGACTGTAAGTGAGAAGAGGAGAGGAGGAGGAGAGGGGGTCAGGTTTTCCCAATTAAGGATTTTGTTGCAATGAGGAGGTGAGGAAGTGTGAAGTTATTTTTGTTGTCTTTTCATCTTTATACTGTGTTAAGTAATGCTTACAACATAAACTCAGCAGGCTTCCTCTGAGCTAGAACTCAGAATGTTTTCCCTGCAAACAATGTATTTACAAATGTGTTTATTAACTTACACAGCAATCTCACAATAACTAGTAAAGATTAAAAGGGTGCACTCCTAGTATATTTGTTTGCAACGTTTCAAGGGAAATACATATTGCCATGGTGATGAAGCTCTAAATAGTCAACAAAACACCTAAAAATTCAAAGTTAAAAAAAGGCAAAGAAATAAATATCACCAAAGAAAAAATTAATTGTAGCTTAAATACAAAACTAAATTGCTAGTTAACTTATTTATATAGATCTAATAAAAAGCAAAAACAGCTTGAAAGACCCAACATTTTAGAAATGCTAAAAAATAAGGCATAAATCTGCATTATAGTGACATTTCCATTCTCTCCTTTCCCTCTTAATGCATGCTTTCTCTGATCTGCCTCTAGGGGCTTGCAAGGAAATTATTTCCATATTCAAATTTGACCTCAAATGTCCAGAGCAAAGGGGTATTTGCTATTCTGTGAGGGTTCTTTTGTTGGTAAACTTTAGATATCATTATTTCCACTAGCTACAACAGTTTTCCTCATGTCAATTTATATTTTTCTGCTGGTTCTTAAAGGAAACTGATTTTTACAATGCCTTGTCTTCATAGCATTTTTAGAAAAGAAACCCAAGTGAAATCTATTGCTTCAAAAGGTGTTGATTTTTTTTTAAAAGACAATTAAAAAATTTGGGGAGAACTGTTTGAACTTTTATAAATTCTCCATGATGAAATAAATATTGAAAAACAGTTCTGAAGTACTTGGCTACTTTTCTCTCCCAGAGTCTAGTAAAGCTCATGTGAAAGGGTTACCTGTTCAGGTCAGAAATATGTTTTACGCATCTTACCTGTAAGCACTCAGTCAATTCATTAGGAATCATTTTGAAGACACAACAGAACCCTTTCCTCCTTCAGGCACTGCTCATCATAATAGCAATAGCTGAGTCCTGACCTCAAAGAAGGTCTAAGCAGTTTATATCAGTGCTCAAGAATAATATGACATTGTGGCTCATGCCCTGGAGCTAATGGTATCTGTAAAACTAAGGATAATTCCAAAGGGCTTGGTTGGACTGCTGTTTGCCACCTCTTGTTTGTTTGAGGAGGGTATGAACAGGGAAGGGGAGAGGAAGAGATAAGAGCTGGGAGACAGAAAGAAGGTAGGCAAATGCTGTCGTGAACACACTGCTCCTTGACAAGCCATACTCACACTGCTGAGATTTTCATCATTTTAAAGTACATTATCATAACATTAAAAAGGGAAAAAATGTTAAGAAAATGTATCTAATCCTCAAAGTTATCACGAATATGCTGAATTGTTTGGCTTTTAAAAAATATAAATAATGAAGACACTGACTTTTTTGTGCTTGTGAAGCTAATAGATCATCTCCACGAAACAGGCAGCAATGATGAATTGCAATACATTATTACTGAAGGGAAAAGGTTCAAGCCAATATTCACACTGCAGTCAATGAAAGAATATGGGGGCCAAAGCAGTGAGCTTCTGCAGAAGGGTTGAAGATGCCAGGGGAAGATTAGCAGGAACAGCCTCCTTCACTGACTGGTTGCTCCTGAGGCTTTTCCAGTTTTATGTCAATCACTGAAACAAAAGTTAAGGAGTCATATACAGGAAAGTACAATTCTAACTCTGCTGAATGCTGACATCTCTGGCAAGCCCCTTATACTTGTATTTGACTTCAGACCCATTCAATCATGACTTTCTAGATATATGTATCTCTTATATGTAACAAGACTCAATGAAATACGAGTTCTATTCATGGGAATCTATTCTAAGAAAAATATTCTGTATGAACAAGAAAACTATATGAAGATGATACTCTTTGAAGAATTATATATAGTAAGAGTCTAACCATACCCTACAAAATAATTCAAATAAGGGGAAAATTTATGTTGTTACTCCAACTCAGTAGAATTTATATTAAAAATAATAAAAATATCCAGGTGGTGGTGGCATATGCCTTTAATCCCAGCATTGGGGAGGCAGAGGCAGGCGGATGTCTGTGAGCCTGAGGCCAGCCTGGGCTACAGAGTGAGTTCCAGGACAGGCTCCAAAGCTATACAGAGAAACCCTGTCTTGAAAGAAACAAAAAAAAGTAATAAATAGTAAAGACCTGAAAAATAGTAAACATTTAGAAATAGAGTCACAGATTACAGTGTCATGAAGCCTTCAACTTAATAAACTTGTCTTCATGTGAAAACATCCATCAAAACTCTTAGAAATAACTATCACTAGATATGTTTTGTTATATCCTGTTCCTACAATAAGAAGTTACAACACAGTTCCATTCTGAGTTATTTCTTGTGCCAAGTTTGGAAAACTCCAGAGTCAAAGGGATTCAAAATGCAACATCAGGAGACTGGGAGTCTTCCGTTTCTTTGCTTATTAAAAAGCAAGTGAGGAAGTCTGGAGATACAGTCCAGCAGTTTAGGGTATTTGCTGCTCCTCAGAGGATCTGAGTTCAGTTCTGACCACTCACACTGGGTGGTCCATAACTATCTGTAACTCCAGTTCCAGGGGACCTGATGATCTCTTCTGGCTTTTGCGGGCCTGCAAGCAATCTTAAAAAAACAAACAAACAAAAAAACCAACAAAAAAAAAGAGGGATGGAGCTGTAGCACAATTGGCAGACTGCCTGCTGTGTAGAACCCCTAGTACTGCATGAAGATATACTTAGTCAGTACATGCCTCTAACCTTTATATTTGGAAAGTCAAAGGTCAGAAGTTTGGGGCTGCCCTGAAATCAAGACTGTCTCAAGATACCTCCCCCGCAAAAATCTAAACAAATCCCACCCCACTGAACAGAAAAAAAAAAGAGCAAGTGAGCAAGCAACAAAGTCTGAATTACAGACTACCTACCTAAAGCTAGGTCCATTTGGATAACCAGGCCTAATTCGTTACAGAAATCCTCTGAGTTTCTGTGCACCTAGGAAACCATTTCTACATTCAAGGTAATAGCCAACTGTGACAGTTAATCTTGATTGGCAACTTGACCAAATCCTTAACATCCAGGAGATAAACGTCTGAGTGTCTGGGAATATTTCCAGAGAGGTCTGAGGTGGAAAGACCCACACTAAATATGGATGACATCATTTCACAGGCTGGGGTCCTAGACTAAATAAAAAGGAGAAGGAGAGCAGAATACCAGCATTCCCCTCTGCTTTCTGACTAAAGAACATGGCCAGCTGCCTCATGATCTTGAGTGACTCTGCTGCTGTATCTTCCCCACAGTAATGAACTGTATCTTAACAGGGAGGCAAAACAAACCCTTCCATCTTTACCTGCTTTTGTCAGGTGGTTTGTACCAGCAACAAGTAAATAATAAGCCACCTAAGTATGGCTCCAAAGAGTAGTAGCAACAGTAAAATTTGTTTTTTTGTTGTTTGTTTGAGAAAGAGTCTTTCTACATAGACCTGGCTGTCCTGGAATTCACTGTGTAGATGGAGACCTGCCTGCCTCTGCTTCCTGAGTGCTTGGGTTAAAGGCACGTGCCATCACCACCATCTCCGGCTAGACAGTCAACTTCTCTAAGAAACAAAAAGGATACTGTCTTCTCTGCTTCTGTCCTGTGTGCTCTCCATTCCAGGTAGAGCTGCAGCAACACGTCGGAAAAGCTGTGGAAGACAAAGTATTAAGATGATGAGCACAGGATGGCAGCAGAGGACACAGCTTTTAGGTTACTCCTCACTTAGATGACAGCATCAAGAAGGCAATTAAGACCTTCAAGATAATTGTTAGTAAGGATTTATTCCTGTCATCTTACAGCTACTATAAAGTCATTAGGATCAAACATTCATACTCAAAAAACTTACCTGCTTTACATTGTATCCTGCTTTTGCACTGGTTTCAATAAACATAACGTTCAGCTCTTTGGCTTTCCTCTCTCCCTCCTCAATTGACACTTGCCTATAGAAAAACATTTTTAAATGACAAATGCTTATTTGTTTTTTGAGACAGGGTTTCTCTTTGTAGTCCTAGAACTTCCTTGGTATACTAGGTTGGTCTCAAACTCAAACTCACAGAGATCTGCCTGCCTCTGCCTCCCAAGTGCTAGGATCAAAGGTGTGCGCCACCACACCTGGCAACAAATTCTTATTTTTGAAATATGAAATCATGAGACTGTAAACAAAGTTCTATTGATGTTGGTTATATAAACAGCCATTAGTTCGAAAACTTAACTGTCTGTAGCACTTAAGAGCTATACATGTCTGTGTTTGTGTGTATATTTATATCCTAATCCCATACTGGGAACTGAACTTAAGAGTCTTAAACATGCTAGGCAAGAGCTCTACAAATGAGCATATACAGCTTAATGACTTGACTTTTTTTTGCCTTTTTAAACTATATTTCATGTGTATAGGTACTGTGCCTGCATGTGTATCTATTTACCACATGCATGATTAGTACCTACAGTGGCTTTCAGAAGAGGGCACTGGAGCCCTTGTAGCTATAGCTACAAATGGTTGTGAGCATCATGTGGGTCCTGGAAATTGAACTCAGTTCCTCTGGAAAGAGCAGCCAATACTCTTAACCTCTGAGCCATCTCTCCATTCCCCGCCCCCCCAAATCTGTCTTTTTAAGTGCTAGGAATCTGAACTCAGGTCCTCATGCTTGCATAACAAATGCTCTTTAAAAATTAATCAATTTTACATCCTGACCATAGCCTCCCCTCTCTCTTCTCCTCCCACTCCCCCTCTCCCCTCTGTATTTGCTCAGAAAGGGGCAGGACTCCCATGGCATATCAAGCTGCCTTGTAAGACCAAGCACGTCCCCCTGTATTCAGGCTGGGCAAGGCAACCAGCATGAGGAAGAGGTTCCTAAGAGCCAAACCACCCGGGCCAGTCCTTGTTCCCATTGTTACGAGTCCCACAAATAGAGCAAGCTACACAACTGTAACATATATGTAGAGGGCCTAGGTCAGTCCCATACAGGCACCCTGGTTGTTGGTTCAGACTCTGTCAGTTTCCATGAGCCAGGGTAGCCATTTCTGAGGGTTTTCTTCCGATGTTCCTGATACACCCACTCCCCAGCTCCTACAATCACAAATACACACCCCAAACAAATAAAACAAATCTTAAGAGGCTGGGATATGGCTCAGTGGTAGAACATTTGTTTAACATACACACTATCCTACATTCAGTACTGCCAAAAACAAAACCACCTACAGAACAAAACCTTAAATAACAGCCTGCCTTTTCCCCTTAATACCAAATCACAAGGGGCCTGGAGAGATGGCTCGGTGGTTAAAGGGACTTGTTGCTCTTGCCAATGACCCAGGTTTGGTTCCTAGTACCCATAGCTCACAACTGTTTCTAACTCCAATGAGTCTGACGCCATCTTTTGGTCTGAGTGAGCACCTGAACACATGCAGTGCACATACAGACAAGCAGGTACACACATACACATAAATAAAAATACATTAAAAATATTAAACCATATGCATTTAGCCTTGTGACTCTAAATTTTATGTAAAAGCTTTTCATGTCAATTCGCTGCTATAATTTACGTAATGATTTANCAACCTTTTAAAATGTAAACTGTGTCAGGTGGTGGTGGCTCACGCCTTTAATCTCAGCACTCAGGAGGCAGAGGCAGGCAGATATTTCTAAGTTTGAGGTCAGCCTGGTGGTCTACAAAAGTAAGTTCTGGGACAGCCAAAGCTAGTCAAGAGAAACCCTGTCTCAAAAAATAATTTTTTTTCAATTATACAACCAATTCTATTTCTGCTACTTTAGGGCAGAAGTAGGCTTAACATCTCTACAACTGTTTACACATAGATTACACTGCAACATTTTAGATAATTGCACAAGTTCATCACCTGAATTTCAATATCCAACTCACAAATGAATAAGTAATAAATAGTAGAAGCTCTACTAATTAAACAGTGTGGTCAAGACTAAAGCACAAAGAATATGCAAAAGACTACTTACGAATGCTGAAAGCCATTCACATGGATTCTACAGTGAATGTTAATACACTTTGCATCTTGTGACTTGAATGAGCTTTGCTCATTTGACTAAGGTGTTACAATCAAGCTATTCATATTCAAGTTAGCTAAGCCTGGTGCAACCATACAATCAAAACCCCACATCACTGAATTATAATAAAATTATATGAATNTTTATAAGGAGACAAATATGTGTTTCTAATTATTATGAATACTTTTTAGAGATAAGTTACTTGGTGTAGTTTACTCTTTAACAAAACNCTGCTCCACTTATTAAACCTTTAAAAAAATAGAAAACATTTGTTGGCTTTATGTGTAACAATTCTGTAAAAGAGTTGTTTATGGGCTTAGACAAAACAAATGTAATTTTAGTTTTTATACTTATATTTCAGATATCTCCCTTAAAAGGGAGGGGGGTATAAAATGAAATGTCTCCTTATCAAGAACAATTTTTAGTAAACAAATATATTGCTGAACATAGGCACCAAACATCCAGTTATTTCATACCTCTTATCAGCAAGATCTGTTTTATTTCCTACTAGCATGATGATGACATCACTTCCTCTTTCTGTTCTGACATCATCAATCCATTTTGTAGTTTGCTGGAATGAGTTAACATCTGGCATTGAGAGTGGACAGAGGGATTAGTGTTATTGAAAATGCTATCCCCAGTGAAGGACAACACATCCCACAAACACCCTGAAAGAGGGAAGGGGGACAGCACATTAAGACCCCATTTTTAATGTGCCTACAACGCAACTCCATTTTATCTGATTACAGCTGTCAGTGATCTAAATGAGCCTGAGGAAGAAAAAAACTCCTCAAAGTTCATTTTAGAGAAAAGCCTTTTTGACAATAACCAAACTATTATAAAGCACTATATAATTATAATTATAAAAAAGCTTTCTCACATGTAAAGACAGCTACAGCAGATAGTATGGTGTTACATTGCCACAAAGCTTTTTTTGATCACTTACACTAGTACATACCAAACATGACAAAGAAAGCATTTCAAAAGTATGTCAGCCAGAAGTCCCAACACATCCAGAAAATTCATAAAGGCTTTCAATACCACTGTGCTTGCACTGCTTACTCAGTTTGTGATCACTTTAACCGTAGTTTAAAAAAATCCTCTCTTCTGCCTCTACCTGCCTCTTCCTGGCTCTTACATTTGTTCTATATTAGAGTCTATGTGAAGTGACCCTAAGCTAATCAGTTTGATGTATCAGGCTCACTTCTAATGGAATTCACTCTTTGTAAGTATTGGATTCTAGCTAGAATACGTCAATGTTTTTTAGCAGCTAAAGTAACAAATTTACTAGTATTTTAATCACATTCGTGGAATTTTAGAAGAAAAATATGACAAGCTTTGGTTAAAGTAAACACAAACACTTTAAAGCTACCAAACCAGCCAATGCATTATAACTGTCTCTTATACACATCTAGATGTGTATAAGAGACAGGAATATAATCTTAATTTTGCCACTGTAATTACTGTTTAGAAACTATGACTTCTGAGTGAATACACAAAAAATTTCTAGTAATATGACTAGCTGAAATCAGCTGCTTAGAGATGATATTTTTACACAAGTCCAAGATGCTATATAACTTTGTTTTTTCCTATAAATTATGGACTAGTCTATGGAATGATGTTAAGTATTGCCTTACATGTGTAATTAAACAATTTACAGAGATAATTTCAACCAGAGAGCAGTCACCAATGCTCCAGGGAGAATTTATAGTCACTTAAAGACCAAAAGGCATTCAGGTTTTGAAGAAAAGAAAAATACTGTTTCATTTCCCATTTACATTTTTTCTTGGAGAGAAATGAAAGTACAATTTGTTAGCAACAAAGAAAACCAGCCACAGAATCCACATATTCGAATAAAAAATGACTAACAGAAAAATATACATTATGCTTCTCTGATTTTCTCTATGTAAGAGAATGACTGGCAGGGGGAAGCAGAGAAAATGCTAGCTGGAGAAAACTTCAGAAAGCCTCAAAAGAAGCCATGTAGGATCTGGAATACTTGGCAAGAGGCTTAAATACAGATTATCTTTGAAATTTGAGATAAATGAATGAATAATATTCCTTTAACTATAATTATGGATAGTTTATGGATAAGAGGATAGTAGAAGCCTTGAAAAAGATTCATAAGTAAATCCAAAAGACAATTTCTGAAGGTAAAAACATTGGCACAGAGACATAAAGCATACTGGTATGAACATGGAGGCAAATATTTCTGACTTGGCTAGTCTGTGATAGTTTGCTATGATAAAACATTTTACATGCCAGTAAGGAAAACAAGCACGAGACAAAACATGCATGCAGCTAAGCTAAAGGTTGAAAGAAGATTAGAAATGCATAATTCCCCCCACTCACTTGTGATATCATAAACAACAACTGCCACAGTGGAGTCACGAATGTAGCTAGGAATCAAGCTCCTGAACCGCTCTTGACCTGCTGTGTCCCATAATTGCAATCGCACCTAACAACAAAATCAGTCAAACAAGCAAGAAAAGAAAGAAAGGTCAGCCTACTGCAGTGTACCTACTTGTGATATCGTAAACTACTACGGCTGCGGCAGAGTCACGGATGTAACTGGGAATGAGGCTACGGAAACGTTCCTGACCCGCAGTATCCCACAGCTGCAGCCTGATCTGTGGGATGGGAAAAAATAAATAAAAACAAAAAACAAAACAAAAACCCAAAAAACTAATACTTAAAAAAAAAATGATTTTTGTAACTATGAGTAGACAACTCATGTAGAAGTTTAATGCAGAGTAATGAAAACAACATAAAACTCGTTTCTGAAAAGTGAGCGGTATTACAAAGTTGCTTGTTCTGAAGGTACAATTACTGAAAATGCTTTGTGAAACATTTAATTTAATCAGAAATAGGGATTTCCCCTCTCCCTGAACTTTGAATCCCAGTACCTTCCAAATGATAAAAAGCAGAATGTTGATGTCCAAATACTGAGCACAGAAGAGATGAAGGCAAATGTTAATGAAAACNTCAAGCTATCAGATGACAGAGTAAAGAAAGTAATGCTTCTCGGAAAACCTCTCTAAAGCTAAAATGTGTGTTTCCTGGGTCTGTGACTACTACGTGTATGCTTCTTCTATACATTTCTGCCCAGAACATTATGGATAATGGGGGAGGAGAAAGAAAAAAAAAAGAGAATAAATTTCTGCAATCTTACATAAANTTTTTTTTACTTTTTTCTGCTACATCCACATTATAGAAAATCCTAAAAATAAGTTTTCTTACCCATACAAAGCAGTTTCCAAGCTCTCAAGTTTTAAGAAAAGCTATATTATAAGAGAAAACATCCAAATGAAAAAAATCATACTTCAGAAATAAGAAAAATATTAGAGATGATGTACTATTTTGGGGTTATTTTGAGTACATTAAGTTTTTCACTGTTTAAGTGATGATAGGAATCTCTTCAAGGAGGAGTAGGCCAAAATATAATTTTTTTAAAGGAACACTCAACAACAAGGAAGATAAAAATCTGACAGATAAATATGTATTTTCCCCTGTTTAACCATTCTGTTACATGATCTACTCTGACAAAGTCTTTAAGTTCACAAATTACAAAACCTTTCTGAATGACCTGAGTGGTGCTCAAAAGGTAGCTCTAATTAGTATCTCTAATTTCTTCATGGAAATTCCTTTAATTCTCTTGTAAATTGATCTGTTGTCCTTTTTCCAATCAAGACAGCAAAATAAGCCTAAAGACATTAGGATTTTACAAACAAATTTTGACTTTCTTCCTTTGGATGTGAAATGGAAATAAGAAATCAGAATGCCAAAAACAACTCTGTAATAAATTTTTCTCAAGATCTAATTTTGATGATTTTGCTAAGCACTTCTGATGGTGACAATTACTGACTACAGCTGTGATTCTAGTTTTCTAGCCTGGAGTGTTGCAGAAAATTGCACACTGAAAACATTACTCACTGTTCGATCTTCCAAGTACATTGTTTTTGATAAGAAGTCAATGCCAATTGTTGCCTATAAAACAAAAGAGTTAGCAAGTAATAATAGGTTGGTGGTAGCCAACATTTTAGGTTACAAATAAGATTTATGAATTTCAAAGAAATAATGAGTATTTACATAACCACACTTTAGCCAAGTGAGAACAAACATGTCCAGTGTTAACTGCTTCCATGTACTAAGCACTAGCTCTGTGTTAGAGACTAATTACTTCAGTTCCTTTATGTGATCAACTCTCATCCTCATTCATGAAAGATAACTCATTCTCATACTAATTTTTCTCATTTTATAGAGAACAAGACAATGGAGATTTTTGTATGTATATTTTTACCAGAATATTCAAATACCTGAATACAAATCTTAGTCTGAATATCTTAATGTTTCCAAGTCAGAATGGCTTTATCTGTTCCAACAACAATTTTATGAAATACTGTTGATGTAAATGTAATCATGCCTAAACTTTCTACATAATGGCTTGTTCTGGTGCCACAGACAGCCAGATACCCACAAGTATGATTTTCAAAGGGACATGACTCTTCTAATATATAAGTAATGTATTAAAGTAAGGAAAACAGCCGGGCGGTGGTGGCGCACGCCTTTAATCCCAGCACTCGGGAGGCAGAGGCAGGTGGATCTCTGTGAGTTCGAGGCCAGCCTGGGCTAC
>LZPO01097111.1:547464-557780 GCA_001675575.1 Neotoma lepida
CTCTGTGGACCAGACTGGTCTCACACCCACGGAGATCCACCTACCTGCCTCTGCCTCCTGAGTGCTGAGATTAAAGACAGGGTTTCTCTATATAGCTCTGGCTGTTCTGGAATTCTCTCTCTCTGTAGATCAGGCTGGCCTAGAACTCAAAGATCTGCTTGCCTCTACCTTGTGAGTGCTAGGATTAAAGGTGTGCATCACCATGCCCAGCCAAATAAAGACTCCTTAACAGCATGTGTAAGATCTCAACATTCAATACAACAGAACACTGAGAGAAAAACAAAAATAATCAAGAAAATCTAAATAAATGGAAGGACATATTATATAGCTGGTAGGAAGAATCAATGAGGGCTGAAGGGATGGTTGCCCTTGAAGAGGAGGTTGATTCCCAGCACCTACATGGTGACTCCTGTCCCAGGGGATCCATTTCCTTCCTCTGGACTCTGTGAGTACGTCACACATGCAGGCAAAACATATGTACACATTAAATAAATTAAATAAATAAGAATCTACACTAAAAATGACTCCCCAAATCACGCACAATACAAGCTCTGTTATAACAGCCTTTTGAAAAGACTACCAAATCAATTCTGAAGTCTATTTAGAAACACTAGTAGTTCTGAATAGTTAAAGCAATCCTGATAGCAGTGAACAACTTCAAAACTGACTATGATAAACTATCAGAGTCCAGACAGTATGATAGTGGATACTGGCTTAAAGACAGAAAAACACAACAATGGAACACAGCTAGGTTCAGAAATAGATAAAAATCTCTAGGCAGTTGAATAAACATCTCTATCCCTCTGAGACCAAAACTCTATTTCCTCTGACTCACACTCTTCTCCAAAAGGCAGACATCAGACTTTTGTATTTCCTTCTATCATAGCATCTTGAGAATATAAGAAAATTCAGGTTTTAAAAAGCTTGTATAGCTTAAACCCTTTCCCTGAAATGAAACAGTATTTACTGCCAGGCATGGTGGCACATGCCTTTATTCCCAGCACTCAGGAGGCAGAGGCAGATGGATCTCTTTGAGTCTGAGGCCACTCTGGTCTATACAGTGAGTTCTAAGACAGCCAGGGCTATGTAGAGAGACCCTGTCTCAAAACCCATGCTGGTAATAGTATATAATTCTCAACTATGATACTGTTGCACATAGCAGATGATTATAAACTTTTATTCTTCTTCTCACTCTACAGAAAACTCTAGGGAAAACCTTTGGTCTGTGTGGGTGACACACATCTGTAATCCTAGAACTCAGGAGGCAGAGCCAAGAGTATTATTGCAAATTCAAAGCCATTATGGTCTTCATAGTAAGTTCTAGGGCAATAGCAAGATCGTCTTCCCATCCCACCCATGCACACACACTTTCTTTGCCCTCAATGAAAATTAACAAATGGGCTAGAGATAGCTTAGCAGTCAAGAGCACTTTTGTTCTCACAGAAGATCCAGGTTCAGTTCCCAGCACCCACACTGTGCTTCACAACTATCCCTAACTCCAGTTCCAAGGGATCCATTAATGCCTTCTTCTGACCTTTGCAGGCAGCAGACTCATACACATAAATATTTAACTTAAAAAAAGAAAGGAAAATTAGCAAATAATGTTACAACTAAAAAACTAGAAAATCCTGAAGTGTTCAGAAGTAAGGTAATATATATACATCTTTGCCCAATCTTTGCTTGAACTTCTTACCCACTCAGGTAGCTGGAACCACAAGTGCTTGCTGGAGTACTTACTCTACTTGGTTTTAATATAATTTTAGGAGAAATCAAACCATGATTCAGTCTAGCTCTACAGAAAATGGTTTACTGTGTTTTTTGAGACAAGGTGTCTCGATGTACTCCTGGCTGTCCTGGAACTTGCTATGTAGACCAACCAGGCTGGCCTCCAACTCACAGAGATCTGCCTGCCTCTGCCTCCAAAGTGCTGAGATTAAAGGCGTGCACCACCATGCCTAGTTGTCTTACTATAAGTGTTTTAAAATTTAAGGGTAATTGAGAGTTACCGAAGCAGCTTAGCTTGGTTTAGTTCATTTCTGTTGCTGTACAATTGCATCACTCAAGTAAGACATTCTTGGATATAATGCAATGAGATTTAGTTGCAGCCAAGCTTTTCTGCTGTGATCCCAACATACTTTTCTCAGCTACTGTTACCACAGAATATAATTTTAACTATCACAGCATATTAAATGTAATACACAATAAAAAGAACAGAAATTATATAATTATCTTGGAAGATGCATCTCTGTGTATGTTTATGTTCATTTGTGTGTATATATGTGTGTGTGCTCCTGTGTGAATATGCATATGAGGTAGGTGGTCTTTTAAGTGTCTTCCTCAATCACTTTCTGCCTTATTTTCATTTGTTTATTTAATTTAAAATTATTTATCATGAGTATATGTGTGTCCTAGAGCAAGCAAGTGGAAGGGAGGAAAAGGAAGTNGGGGGACAACTTTTCAGGAGCCAGTTTTCTCTCCATCTTGTTTTTGAGGCAGGGTCTCTCTTGTTATTTCTGCTGCTGCATTAGTTAGGCCAGTTTCCTACTGATCCTGTCTCCACCTCCTACCTGGCAGCAGGAATGGGGGCGGGGAGGATTTACAGCTTCACACCACCACATCCAACTTTTATGTACGTTCTGGGAACAATTTCAGGCCATCAGATTTTCACGGCTAGTGCTTTTATCTGCTAAGCCATCTATAAAGCCCCACCACGTTATTTTTTGAGGCAGGGTCTACTTCTCACTGACCCCGGAATTTGTTTTTTTAGGCTATGCTGGCTGGCCAGCAAGACCCTGGGGTCCTCCTGTCTCTACCTCTACCTCCTTAGTGCTGGGATTATATGGGTACATCATGTCCAGTTTTTTTTTTTATTAGAAAATTATATTTATTTTATGTATATGGGTGTTTGAATGCCTGGTGCCAACACAGGTCAGAATGGGTATTGGATCCTCTAGAACTGGAGTTACAGATGGTTGTGAACCCACGTCTTCTGCAAGAGCAGCAAATGCTCTTAACTGCTGAGCTATCTCTTTCTGCTTGCCCCTAACCCCCAGTCCAGTTTTTATGTGCATGTTAGAAACTGAACTCAAATCCTCATATTTGAGCACCTTAACAACTGAGCCATTTACCTAACTCCAGAAAAACATGTGACAAAGTTCAACATCCTTTCATGATGAAGTTCTAAAGAAATTAAGAATGAATAGAGAATATCACCAAACAATAAAGATAATGTATGACAAACCTATAGCCAATATTATATTGAATGAGAAAAAACAGCACTTCTTCTGAAAATCTGGAATAAGACAAAAAAAAGGTATCTACTCTCCCTACTCTTAGCGTAGTGCTCCGAGTCTTGTCTTGGCCTCGAGACAGGCAGAGGCAGACAGATCTCTGAGTTCATGGCTAGTATGAGGACGGAGTTCCAGGCAAGCCAGGGCTACACAGTAAGACTGTCTCAAAAACTTGGGCTGGAGAGATGGCTCATCAATTAAGAGCTATACTGCTCTTCCATAGATCTGAGTTCAATTCCTAGTAACCATGTGAGATGGCTCATAACTGCCTATCAGTCTAGCTCCAAGGACATTCGACTCTTCTGGCCTGTGTTGGTACCTGTACCCACATACAACCCCCCACATACACACACAATTAAAAACAATAAAAATAAACCTCATTGAAAACACCAGACAGCCAGGAGGTGGCCTATGCCTTTAATCTCAGCACTGGGCAGCAGAGGCAGGTGAATCTCTTCGAGTTTGAGACCAGCCAGAACCACATAGAGAAATCCTGTCTTGAAAAACAAACAATAAAGAAAAACAAAGAGAAAAACAAAAAACCCAGATAAACAAACTCACCCTAGTCTTAGCTAGAGTAGTAAAAGAAAGATTATATAAAAGAGATTAAAAAAAAAATAGGAAATGTAGAAACTCTCTCACAGATGACAGAATTCTATACTTAAAAGACTCTGGACTCTATTTTGTTTTTTGGGGACAGGGTTTCCCTGTGGAGCTCTGGCTGTTCTGGAACTTACTATGTAATCCAGGCTGGCCTCGAACTCAGAGATTTGCCTGCCTCTGCCTCCTGACTACTGGGATTGAAGGCATGTGCAAATACCGCTTGACATGACTCTATGGACTCTTACCAGAAAACTCTTAGATCTTATACTTTCAGTAAAAGTGTAAGATACTAATTAACAGATCTGTAGCTTTTCTTCATACCAATAACAAATTTATTGAGAAAGAAACTAGGAAAATGTCTTATTTAAATTTTTACTTTTAATTTATTTAAATTTATTTGAAAAAATTTAAAGGAACAAACTGTTTTCATCTTTTCTAATTATTTTTATATATTTGGGTGTTTTGCCTGAATATATGTCTGTATAACACTTGCATGCCTGGTACCCAGGGAGGCCAGAGAGAGGGTACTGGATCCCCTGTGATAGAGTTACAGATATTTGTTAACTACTATGTGGGTAGGTGCTGGGAGTTGAACACAGGATCTCTGGAAGAGCAGCCAATGCTCTTAACTGCTGAACCAACTTTCCACTACCACCCCGCCCAAAAATTCAAGTATCTAGTAATAAACCTAAGGAAGAAAGGGAAAGACCATCAATGAAAAAATAAACTGAAGACACTAGACAAAGACTTCTGTACTCCTAGATTAGCAGAATATTGTGTTGGTATTTTATCTATGTCCCCCAATAAAATTTATCTGAGGATCAGAGGAACAAGGTCAGCTGCTAGTCTTACAAAATTAGCACACACACTTAATCCTATCACTTAGCAGGCAGGGTCTGTCTGGATCTCTGTGAGTTCCAGGTCACACCAGGAACAGTCAAGCGTGTTTAATCCCAACATCAACCATAGAATTCTGGAGGTCTATACAGACAGACAGGAAGTGACAGAGATGGGCGATGGAGGAAGTGATGTAGCTAGGCTGAGAGAGCCAATGGGAGAACAGAACAGAAAGGGATACAGGCATGGAAATATAGGAAGTCAGGCACTCTTTTGGAAGCAGCAGCGTTGTTAAAGTGAGGCTGGCGGCTGTTCCTAATTCCTCTAATCTCTGTCAGATTTTCACCCTATTTCTGGTCCTGTGTTTTAATTTTAACAAGACCATTTAGAAACTCGTTTACAGAATACTGTGAAAATGGATAAATTACCAAAAGCAACCTATAGAACTCAATGTAATCCCAATCAAAATTTCAATGACATTCTTTACAGAACTAGAAAAGACAAACTATTCATATGGCAACACAAAAGACCATGAACAGCTAAGTAATCCTAGAGCTATCATAATACAATCTCAGTTCTTCAAAAATTCCATTTATTTATTTATTGGAACAGGGTTCCTCTGTGCGTAGCCCTGGCTGTCCTGGAACTCCCTCTATAGACCAGGTTGGCCTAGAACTCACAGAGATCCTCCTGCCTCTGCCTCCTAAGTGCTGGGTTATTAAAGGCACACGCCACCACCACCTGACAGGTTTTTATTTTTTAATTAATTTTTTTTCACATAAACTGGTCATTTATTAACATAGACCACTGGACACAGCAGTTTCCATAATGCCAACTGAGGAGAGGAAGCTGGCAAGCAGTTGGGTCTCACTTCTTCCACTCGTTGTCATAGTCCCACTTAGTGGAGAAGCCCTGAATGGGGTTGACCTTCATGTCCATCATCGGCTTGGTCTGCATGGCCACCCAGTCTCAATCAAAGGTAGGCGGGATGGGGCTGTACACATAGGTGTTTCTCCCACACCAGAATAAGAGCAGCAAAGCCGATGAAGAACATGGCCATTCCCACAACTGTCTTCCACTTGTTGATACTCCTGTTCATTTTAGCAAAGAAAGCTCTAGTTAAAACTGAATGTGGTATAATTGGACTTTCTCATCCCTGGACAGGCTGCCCCAGCCTTCAGGGCCTTCTGGCTGGCAAGACAGCAACCTAACATGGGCCACATCAGGCAAGGCGTAGTCACTCTTATCAACATACATAGGGAGAGCATAGTCTTCACAACACTCTCATATGCTCAAACACACACGGAGGTGGAAATGGCTCTCTTGCCAATTAGGGTAAGTGCCCTGGTAGCCACCAACACTGCCATTGCTGCTCTGGTGANTCCCCAGCTGCTTGTGACTGGGAGATCTCAGATTTTTTTAAATCACCTACTTCATGTATAGGGGTGTTTTCCCCGTGAGGAAAGAGAATCTGGAAGAGCAGCCAATGCTTTTAACTGTTGAGCTATCTCTCCAGCCCTAGCATTTATACTCTAAAAATATTCTGTATAGGAATCTAATACAGCCAGTTCCATAAATGGTATTTGAGAATAACTGCCTTTCATAAGAATAAATTCCAAGTGATTGATCAATACCTTTAGCTTAGGTAAATACTCCCTCCTGTGTAAACAAGCTTCACACAACATTAAATTCTGTAATGTTTTTCTTCCTATCCCACCTCCTACCAATATCATTATAGTATCTTATATAATACTGAATCAAGTAAAAATATGTGATATTCTGATAAAAAGAAACGTTATGGGGCTGGAGAGATGGCTCAGGGGTTAAGAGTATTGAATGTTCTTCTAGGGGACCTGGGTTCAATTCCCAGAACCCACATGGCAGCTCACAACTGTCTGTAACTCCAGTTCCAGGGGATCTGACACTGTCACACAGATATGTATGCAGGTAAAACACCAATGCATATTAAAAAAAAAAAACCTGAAAGGTTATACTGAGGCAAAGAACATCAACTAAAACTAGTAAATAGTGAATATTTAATTATCAATAATTATTCTGTAGAGCATTAGCTGTTCCATATTGAAGGGATATTCCCGAATCTGTGGAATCAGCTCTTCAAAAAAGAATTTGTCAAATTGGGCGGTGGTGGAGCACGCCTTTAATCAGCTCTCAGGAGGCAGAGCCAGGCAGATCTCTGTGAGTTAGAGCCCAGCCTGGTCTACAGAGTGAGTTCTAAGACAGCCAGGGCTACACACAGAAACCCTGTCTTGAAAAATCTCCCCCTCCTCAAAAAAAAAAATTTGTGTACTTGGAAAAATGAAACATTCTTCAGATGCTTTCAAATTCACTCTACTACTTCTACAACTTCAATCAGGAAATTCGTTCATATATGACTTATCTTCAGTTTATCAACTTAAGCAAATATTCTGTTCTCAAGCTTCTGTCTACTAATTTTAATTTTCATCAAAGGAACCTTATCTACAGCCATTATTACCAATGTTCTAATGGAAATTCTTCTATTTATCTTATTTCTAACCATACTTATTAATTAGAATTCTTAAATTTTGCCGGGCGGTGGTGGTGCACACCTTTAATCCCAGCACTCGGGAGGCAGAAGCAGGCGGATCTCTGTGAGTTCGAAGCCAGCCTGGGCTACCGAGTGAGTTCCAGGAAAGGCGCAAAGCTACACAGAAAAACCTTGTCTTGAAAAACAAAAACAAAAAAGAAAAAGAAAAGAATTCTTAAATTTTTATTTGTTTTTATGGGTATGGATGTTTTGCCTGCATGTATGTCAGTATACAATGTGCATGCAATGCCCTCAGAGACCAGAAGAGGGTGTTTGATTCCTGGGACTGGAATTACAGACTGTTCAACCACCATATGGGTACTGGGAATCAAACCTTGGTCCTTTGGAAGGGCAGCCTGTACTCTTGACCACTGAGCCATCTTGCCAGCCCTTAATTAGGAGTCTTTTGCAAGACTAAAATCCTCCTTTCCCCTTAAAAATTTACAATAATATGAACTCATAAACTTTTAATTCTGTAGGTTCAGACCAATACTATCATNATTTTGTTGCCAAAAGTATTCNAGCTTTTTCTACTGTGAACTTTTTCACAACGGCTCTAGTTTTGTTTTGTGGTGCTAAGATCACACTCACGGCCTTGCACATATTCAGTAAATAGTCTGTCACTGCTCTTCAGCTCTCTCAACATGCTCCCTTCCTCTTTTAAACACCTCCTTACATTTTGCCATGACCAGAAACTCAGGAACATCTTATATTTTCCTTGTGCCAGTCCAGAAACCAATCACTCGGAAAGTTCTTAGAATTCATTTTAAGGATTAAATGAATTAAAACCATTAGGCATTCGTAATAGGACATGATAGGCATATCAAATAATCAAATATTAGTTATTAGTATTATATATGAAAACAAATATACCAATACTTGAAAATAAGAACAAAACTGGATTTAATTAAAAAAAAGTGGGGGGAGGTGTAGTTTGACTACTCAAAAAACCATGTCAGTAGTGAAGCTGGAGAGATGATAGCTCAGCAGCTGCTCTTCCAGAGGACCCTGGTGTGATTAGAAGCATCCGCATGAGGGCTCACAACTGAATCTAGTTTGAGACCCAGACACTCACATGACAACTCACAACTGTCATAATTCATAACTGCAATCCCAGGGTATCCCACACCCTCTTCTGGTCTCCACAGGCACCAGAGACATATATGGTGCACAGACATACATGCAAGAAAAACACCCATACACGCAGAATGTTTTTTTAAAATGTTTTACAGTAAATGAAGATATATATTTACTGTTAAGAGTTGTCAGGAAGTGCTAGATGGATTTTATGTTTGTTGCAAAAATAACATTACACATTGTAATTTGCTAGAGATGCCATAATAAAGTATGAGTAGCTTAAACAATAGAAATTAATTTTTTCACAAGTTCTGGAGATTGGAAACCTGAGGTTAAAGTATTAGCAGTGTTGATTCCTTCTGAGGGTGAACCTGCTCTAATCCTTTTCCAGACCTTCTTCTGGTTTTTCGCCAATCCTTGGTCTTCCTTAGTGTACAGAAGCTTCAACGTGATCTCAACCGCCTGGTATTTCCCCTTCAGTACAAATACGGTTAAATTTCTCCAGTGTTACCTCAGCTTAACTATTTCTCCAAAACTCCTCACATGCTAAGACACTGCAAATTATGACCTTAACACGAATTTAGGGATGTTACGTAACATAATTTTAAAAAAATGTGTCTTTTTGTCTGCTTCCAAGTTTAAGGTATATAGCTTGCAAAGTCCTTGTATTTTTCTTATGATAGAAGTAATAAAACTGAATGGACCATCTTTCATTATTTGTAATAAACCCTAACTTAATGTCAACAAGGTGACTTCTGAAAATCCCAAAGGATAGGAAACTAGCAGCCTGAACTAATCATATGATTAGAGTTAGAACTTTTAGCATCATCTCTAGGGAAGGAACAGAGCAGAGGGTTGAGCTAAACAGCAATAGCCAAAGTAGACAATCTTCTTTATAAAATTTTTTTTTAAAAGACAGCAACTGGAGAGGCTCTGGATTGCTAAACACAGAGGTGTGCAAGGATGGGAAAGAGCATGGTAACCTCAATCTCAACCCTCTTCCCCACATACTACTCTATGTATCTTTTCCACATAATTTGTGGGGCTATGGTAGAGTTCAATAGTATGCTATGTGCCTAGCATGAGCCAGGCCCTAAGGTTTAATCCACAGCACTAAAATTCAAGGAGGTAGAAAACACACACATACATTAATTTATAAGCTAGTATAGAACTAAGATTTAGTTTCCTTTTTGGCTGGTTGTTTTGGTTTTGAGACAGGGTCTCTCTATGTAGCTCTGGCTGGCCTGGAACTCACTATGTAGACCAGGCTGGGCCATCTCTACCTCCTTAGTGCTAAGATTAAAGGCATGAGCTGCCATGCCCAACAGGGTTTAGTTTTCTTAAATACAATGATGATGCTCTGTCATCTTTATTTTCCTATTACTTTTTGTGGTGCTAGAAATAAAAAATAGATCAAGAACTCTATTCTGAACTACATCCTTAGCTTCTGGCTTTTTGAGACAGGGTCTAACTGTATATCCTAGGCTGACCAGAATTTGGGATGTTACCCAGGAGATATTTCTGCCTTGGTATCTGAAACGCTGGGATCACATGGGTGTGACATCACTCTCCGCACTTCTGTTATCTTAAAATAAAAAAGACAATGGACTATTTATCCAGTTTCTTAATGATTTGATAGATTGAATAGTTTATATATATTTGTCTGCATGGCCATTACACTAGACACCAAGAATTATGATCTAAAAGGTGCTAAGAGTACATATTTTTATTTTGTGGTTGTTGTTGTAGACTTAACTACTACAGGTCAAAATGTCTTTAAAGAGGAGGTGGCTTAAAAACCTATCTGAAGCCGGGCGGTGGTGGCGCACGCCTTTAATCCCAGCACTGGGGAGGCAGAGGCAGGCAGATCTCTGTGAGTTCGAGGCCAGCCAGGGCTACCAAGTGAGTTCCAGGAAAGGCGCAAAGCTACACAGAGAAACCCT